>BLBF01000081.1:7512849-7529382 GCA_015471245.1 Laticauda colubrina
CTTTCTTTCTTTCTTTCTTTCTTTCTTTCTTTTTCTTTTTTCTTTTCCTTTCCTTTCCTTTCCTTCCTTCGTTCCCCCCCATCCTTTCTTTCCTTGTGTGTGTGGGGGAATTGGGGTGAGGAAGAGAATGGAATGGAATAGAATGCTTTTATTAGGCCAAGAGACACTTAAGGGGTCGGTCGGTCCCCGGTGCAGAAGCTCTCGGTGTACTTGTAAGGCGACAGAGGAGGAGGATAGATGGAAATTTTGAATTGATCAGACCTGGATATTGTGAAGTTTGCAAAAAAATAAAACCCACCACCTTGCATATGTTTAGGTGTTACTTTAACAGCTCTTAGGTCTTTAGTTAGGACTTGAATGGTTATGTTTCTTTTTATCAGTGAATCAAAGATTAAATCAATAATTATAATGATAATAATAATAATAAAATTTGTGATACATTTTCAGTTGACTGAGTTTCATGAATAAAGTATAATAATAATAATAATAATAATAATAATAATAATAATAATAATAATAATAATGATGATGATCTTAAAGCTTTTAGGTCTTTACTTAGGACTTGGATCATTAACTTTTTTTACCAGTCCCAAACTTTGAATCAAAATGAAGATTACACCAATAGTAGCAGTAGTAATGATAATGATGATAATATACAAATAAAAATATGATGAATACAGGCTGAACAGTAGGCTGACTGTGTGTTGGATTGTAATTAAATAAGTTAGAATAAATAAATGTGACATCCTGCTAGGATATTTGCCATCTGATGGGTTACCATCAGACATCCACATCTGGCAATCTGGGTCCTTGGGAAGGAGAGGCGGGAAAAACAAAACCAAATGAAGTCTGAACATCTGGCTTGACTGTACTTAGTAACAAGGACAATGATAACAATACCTCCAATAAAATGGGGGAATAAAGAAAATAAATATCACAGCCACCCTCTGTGGGTTGATATACATCATTAGACAAAATTGTGTGAATTAAGTGTTCTAATGAGAGAGACAGGCATCCCCCTCCCACCATGTGCCCCCTTTATCATCCCCAGCCATTCACTTCTGTCTCTTTCTCCAGGATCCCTCATCCTCAGCAAGATGGGTATTGGTTGCCCTCCCATTTTTTGGTCTTTACTGATATGTATAATAATAATGGTCTTTATGGGTTGTATAATAAGTACAACCTGTTGGTGCCTCACTCTCTTTTCCCTCCTGGCTACGGGGTGTGGGATGTCAAATCCCCCCCACCTTTTTTTTTTTTTTTGCAATGATTGAGGCTTTTGTTGTAAATATGGTAATGGCTGGGCTGGGGGGCTTTTGGGGGACCTTGGTAACAATCCCTAGACTAGAGGGTGCTTTTTGGTAGTAAGCAGGTTGAGAATGGGTTCCCATTTTTTTATTTGTCGGTTGGTTGGTTGGTTCATTTGATTTTTGGCTTCTGGCAGTGAGCAAGCAGAGATTTATTTATTTGTTTGTTTTTTTGTTTGTTTGCTTGCTTGCTTGCTGTTTGGCTTCCCGCAGTGAGCAGGCAGGGAATTGGGCATCAATTTGCTTGCTTGGTTTTTATCCTGCCATTTTATAAATAACTGGAGACAGCAAACACATAGGTAAGACAAATTTCTTCTCCTGCTTTTTCTCATCACAACTACTCAGTGAGGTGGGTAGGGCTGACAGAGAGGGACAAATTGGTTAGAAACAGCCAAAGGGTATTGGGCATTCTTAAATACACATAGTCCTCAAGGTACAACTATTTGTTTAGTGACCGTTTGAAGTTATGACAGCACTGAAAAAATGACTTAGCATGGATCCTGGCATTCAAGAACACTGTTGCAGCATCCACATAGTTGCTTTTAAGGGCATAACCAGCAAAATCGTGACCCCAAATGACCCCATCCTCCAATTTGCCAAAAGATAATCAGGGTTATGGTGAGCCTACTGAAAGACTAGTTGGTTACTAGAAAAAAAGGTAGCTGATTTTTCCCAACTACTATTTTGTAAATAGAAACAATGTTTGAAATTAGGGACATTTGGTCTGTGGAAGTCTTCCTCCACAAATGTATTAATGCTGTGGCAGTTTCTGGGTATTTTTTAAAATATCCTTTAAAAGCTGATGTAGCAGAATAGTCTACATAGCATAACTTTTTTTTTTTTTTTTTTGTGCTAAATCTTAGATTGGGCTCCTTAGGACAGAGTTCTGCTCCCCCTCCCTTTTTTTTTTTTTTGCCAAAAATTGCTTTGATAGGATATACACCACAGCAATTTGTGTAAAATATGTTGTGAAACACAGTCTGTGGTTCTGATTTTGTTTTGTCACAAAGTGTGATCCCCATTCAACATAGTACCCTCTTCCATTGTTAGGGATTCCCAGAATCTCTAAAAAAAATTCCAGAATTCCTGGTTGCCATAAGTTGTCTTGGATGGTCTTAATTAGCTTTTTTTTTCATCTAGGTTAAAAGAGGACATAATAATTAAATATCTACAAAAGTCATTCATTCATAGATATAAATAAAACTAAAGTAGTTTAAGGATAGAATGTACTCCAGAATGTGTTTGATGTAAAGTTGAGTGTCATCCACAGAATAATTTGAATAATACTGATGATACTGTATGAATAATTATAATTAAAGAATTATTGTTACTATTTCAATTTATGTACTTAGTAGATAGGAAGTCATGATTACCTGAGCAGTTGCTCTATTCTTCTTTGCTAGCTGCAAGAAAATACTTAAAAAATTATGTTTTGGGGTTTTAACCTGTTATAGATACCCCAGAACATTTTCTTTATATTCCTAACAGCCCTCTCTGTATTATTATTCCTTTTTACTTTGAGGTGATGGTCATATGAGCAGTATAAACATTTAAATATGGCACTAAGATTTGGTTTTGGAATGCAATGCATATTTTAATTGTCACTCTGTAACAATGTTGTGAGGAGATTTATACAGTTTTCACTACAAATCTGATATACTTGCTAGGTCCTTGCAAGAAATCGAAGTGCTTCTTGTGCTCTGTTGCGATTTAATAAATACCAAGCCCAAGTATAATATTCAATCAGTTTTTTCTAGCTGTATGTTTTTCTTAAACTGCTCTCCTTTAGTTTGCAAAATTGTTGGTCCCCATACCCATTGAGGACTTGGTTAATTGCAGAACTTGAAATAAAATTTCACACTTATCTGCAGGAAGCATATTAATGACATAATGAATTGCATAGTTAACTACACAGGCCTGTTGAAGTTTAGATTGTACATATGGGATAAGGTCTTTGGGGGATTTTAATCTACACAAGATTGATTTTCTGCATTCAGAAAGCTTTTGTAATATATAAGCATCCACATTAGTCTTTAAAATGTGGAGGCTTTTCCAGAAAGTATAAATAAGGGATAATGATGTATATATCAATCACGCATATGTTAAAAGGCCTTCCCTCTGAGAACGTTACAGAAAGGCAGAACTCCGAAGTGGAAAATGAAACATGCCATTTTGATTTCCTGCAGTTGCATTGAGTGATAGGTACCTAAAGTAGACAGATGTGATGTGAGGCTTGTTTGTAATTATTTATTTATTGGGCACAAGGGATTTGGGCTACTCAAGAGTCTAAGCACCAGGTGAGGGTTATATTCTATGCTTGAAATGGTCAAAAGGACTTATGTGTTTTCTGTATGTCCCTCCTCCCCCCCAAACAAAATCTGCCTGCTTGTTTTTCTGCCTCTTCCCAGGAAATGAGGATGAGAAGGCAAAACAGGCTGGGCCAGACGGTGAACGACATGGCCTCAAAAGACAGCGCGATGAGAAGGAAGAGCACGGTCGTGCTTATTTTGAGTTTCGAGAGGAGGCTTATAACAGCCGGTGAGCAACGGATGGCTTGGGCTGGGATTTTAATCTGCTATGCCAGAGGAGCGAAACAGAAGTGCAATAGAGAATCTGGGGAGCGGGTTTCAGTGGCTGAGGAGCAAATCAAGATCGAAGGTTTGCAGGCATTGATAGCAATTGATATACTGGCTCTCACTTTTCTGTGGAACACAGAATACACTGTATTGTGGAGTGGTGGTGGCCTAGAGGTGGAGCTCTCGCCTCACAATCAGGAGGCTGTGAGTTCGATCCTAGATAGAGGTAGATATTTCTCTCTCTGGAAATATGAATTTCTCTCTCATATGAAATATGAGAATATATCTGTTGAATTTAACTCTGCATTGGCGACAGGAAGGGCATCCGGCCAGTAAAACAGTCAGCTCCATTTCAACTGCCCAGACTCCACCCCTGCAAGGGATTATGGGGTTCTTAAATGATGACCATGACAGAATACACTATATCATAGTGATTGGGATGTTGGAGTGGGACCAGGCAGACCTAGGATGAAGTTGGCTTTAGTTATGGAAGCTCCTTTGGCAATTTCCTTATCTTGATCTGTGGAGTATA
This sequence comes from Laticauda colubrina, assembly GCA_015471245.1. Classification (NCBI taxonomy): domain Eukaryota; kingdom Metazoa; phylum Chordata; class Lepidosauria; order Squamata; family Elapidae; genus Laticauda; species Laticauda colubrina. The sequence continues at coordinate 7,517,265 of BLBF01000081.1, forward strand.
AGCAGTCCTCGACTTACAATGATTCATTTAGTGACCAAAGTTACAACGGCACCAGAAAAAAGTGACTTATGACCATTTTTCACACTTTTCAACCACTGCAGCTTCCCCATGGTCACATGATCAAAATTCAGACCACTTGGCAACTGACTCATATTCATGACTGTTGCTGTATCCCAGGGTCATGCGAAACACTCTTGGGCAACCTTCTGACCAACAAAGTCAACAACCGTGGCAAAGAAAGGTCGTAAAATGGGACAACATTCCCTTAACAAATGCCTCACAAATTTTGTACTCAGTTGTGGGTCATAAGTCGAGGACTACCTGTATTCCAAAGAACGGAAGCCAGAACTGGGGGGGGGGGGGGAGAGAGCAGAGGGTTGTTTTCTTTTTACACACCTTTTTTTATGACAGTGAATTTTAAAGATGGTTTTCTTGGTTGTACTTTTCAATACAGATCTAAGTCTCCACCACCTCCAGAAGAGGAAGCCAGGGCAGAGGATGATGAGACTCTCGTGATCTTGGACACATGTACGTATCAATTCTGTGCGCGTGTCTCTCTAGGAGCAAAAGCAAAGATAATAATTGAAGATGAAATATGTATAACTCCAGGCTGCTGGGTGAATTTCAGTCCTGCTCAAGGCAGCACCAGTTGCCTGAAGAAGATAATTAAAACCTGAATGGTTCTGTGGTTTTATTTTAATGGCCCCTCTTGAAGCAGAACACTAATCTGAGTAATAATCCTCGCTTCCATTGTCCAGTGCATAAGGCAAGGCTGCGGCCTTATTCCTCATCAAAGTATAATTCTGTGAAATCAGTGGAATTTGTTCTTACTGAACAAAACATTGTTTTTCATATTTAATCTCCCGCTTCTGATTCAACGGGAAAAGAACCGGATGTAGTAAAATAATTGCAGGCCTTAAGTCTTTATTTTTGTTTGTCACGGAGTTAGCCAAACTCTGGTTTTCATCGTGCCCCTGCTTCCGTTTCTTGCACAGATACATGCGATCTTCACTTCAAAGCCACCAAGGACCGCTATGGAGGGCAGCCTCTGTTTTCGGAGAAGTTCCCCAATCTCTGGTCTGGGGCGAGAAGCACACATGGGGTGAAAGGGGGCAAAGTCTGCTTTGAGGCGAAGGTGAGGAGGCTGGTAGTCCACGTTACAGTTTTTGGTCCCAAGTGGGATCAGGGCACTCCATTCAATTTACGGGGCAGAATGTGTCTTCACTAGGGGTGGTGCGGTGGCCTGAAGGTGGAGCTGTGAGTTTGATCCCAGGTAAAGGCAGATATTTCTCTCTCTGGGCACACTGAGAATATATCTGCTGAACAAAACTCTGCATTGGCGACAGGAAGGGCATCCAGCCACTAAAACATTTTGCTAGCTCCATTCAGCTGCCCATACTCCACTCCACAAGGTATTACAGGGTCGTTAAAAGATGACGATGATGATGTGAAAATTGTTCGGAAAAACTGTAGATTTGAAATTGCTTGAAAGGTTTAGATAATGGGCATAAAGCAGCAGCATTTAGAGTAGGTAGTCCTTGACTTATGACCACAACTGGGACCAGAATTTCTGTTGCTAAGCAAGGTGGTTGTTAAGTGAGTTGCACCTGATTTTCCAGCCTTTTTGGCAGCTGTTAAGCAGATCACTGCATTGTTAAGCAAACTGTGCAGTCGTTTAGCAAATCCAGCTTGCCCCATTGACTTTGCTCGTCAAGACACCAGCTGGGAAGATTATAAATGGTGATCACGTGACCTTGGCATGCTGTGGCAACACTGCAGCCAGTCATGAGTGTGAAGACAGGTTGTAAGTCCCTTTTCTCTGTGCCACTGTAACTCTGAACTGTTGTTAAGTGCTTGTAAGTCGAGGATTATTTGTATTATAAATGAATTGACCAGGAAGTCAAATTGCTTAAGCTGCTATCCACACAATACTTTTTCTCAGAATAAAGTCTTATAGAAGCAAGGAACTTGAAGGGGAAACTGGCCAGTAAGGGAGATTCACATATTCTCTAGGCCCGTTTCCCATCATCTGGTGTTTTTGGTCTTCCCCTCTCTGTCTTAGGTGATACAAAACCTGCCACTCAAGGAAGGCTGCACAGAGACTCACCTGCTCCGGGTCGGATGGTCTGTCGACCTTTCTCGTTCCCAGCTAGGTAAGTTGCCCTTCCAAGTAACCTCCCAGGACAGCTCAGCTGACCCTTCCTAGGTTAGTAATGAGGCTAGGAATGGGGGCGGGGGGTGTCCACAGCACCGCCAGAGTAAGCATTGCTGTCTCCTAGGTGAGGATGAGTTTTCTTACGGCTACGATGGACGAGGGCTGAAGGCTGAAAATGGGCAGTTTGAAGAATTTGGTCAGACCTTTGGGGAGACCGATGTGATCGGTTGCTTTGCCGTAAGTGCCGTGCGGGAAAGACTCGATTGGGGGCGTGAGCCTTTGGCAAAACCCCCGGTTTAGGGCAAGTGAACTGCTCTGTTCCTTGATCCGGTCTCATTCAGGAGACCGCCACCTGCTTTAAGTGCCATCTTCAGCCTTTGCCCTAATCTCCTTAGAACGGCCCCATCTGTCTGTCTGGCTTGCTGACCACTCAACAAAGCACCACGCTGCTTTCTGCTTGAAAAATGAGCCCCCCCCAAACCATGGCTCCAGGGGGGTAGCCCAAATCCCCGCAGGGCCGATAACCCCCCCTCCCCTTATACCCCTTTCCGTCTCCTGCCTTACAGAACTTTGAAAGTGAAGAGGTGGAGCTGTCCTTCTCCAAGAACGGAGAGGACCTGGGCGTGGCCTTCCAAATCAGCAAAGAATTGCTGGGGGACAGGGCCCTTCTGCCCCATGTCCTGTGCAAGAATTGTGCCGTGGAGGTCAATTTCGGCCAGAAGGACGAGCCCTTTTTCCCGGTTCCTGAGGATTACCTGTTCATTCACGCCGTCCCTGTTGAGGAGCGTGTGCGCACCCCAGCACCCCCCAAAGCGCCTGCAAAATGTGAGGTAGCCTCAGTCTCTTTTGTTTTGCTCCTTTCCATCCCCCTTCCCCAGTAAACAGCCTGTTAAATACTTTCAGTCTTGAGGGATCAGGTGGCATCTGCACTGCAGTGTTGCAGCTGGGAAGAGATGTTTTTTAAATTCGATCCCTAGCATCGGTTTGCGTATCTTATCAATAGGTAAGAACCTGCAGCCCTTTAGGGAAGGTGTCTGATGGAGTAGTAGGTCAGGAAGGCAATACGGACCGTGGATTGACCACATCAGTCTGATTGAAATTATTTTTTTCTCCTCTTGGTCAAGGGTCTCCAAACTTGACAAGATTGCTGGACTTCAACTTGTGGAATTAAAAATTCCTCAGCCAGCTGAGGAATTCTGGGAGTTGAAGTCCACCAGTTTTAAAGTTGCAAAGTGTGAAGATCCCTGCCCTTGAGCATCCCACCCTCTCCTTTATGTAGGTGTGAGCACTTTCCTGTGCCCTCTGTTTGATCAATGGCAAGGACTGAGGGATTTTCCAAAAGGGAGAAGGCTGTGTCTTGAACCTTAAGCTTCAGAAACTGTGTGGTATTTCCTTTTTCTCTTTAAGAGTTCTAAGAGTACCGATACTTGTAGCTCAGGATTGAACTATGGGGTCTTTGATGCTGTCCGAGCTTGGTGGTTTTCTTGCAGACGTTTCATGACCCAGCTAGGGTACATCTTCAGTGCTAGAAGGGAGTGGGTTTACTCTTTCTATTTATAAACAGATGGCTTGCCTTGTCCGGGTGATAAGGTTACCTAATTGGGTCATGAACCTTCTGCAAGAAAACAACCAAGCTCAGGGAACACCAAGGACTCCACAATTCTAAGATCATTAATTCTCTAAACTAAGAATGGAAATGCTATCTTGGTCTGTTAGAGCTTTGATTTCCACAGTGGCCAGTTATCAGTGTTCCTGAGAAGACCACAGAAGCACCCCAAAACAATTGAGGCCCCCGTTGTCTGCTTCTGAAGCCTTGAGGAAATAGCGACTAGCAGCTATTGATAGCGTTATCGGAATCCCTGCAGACCTCTTTTAAAAGCCAGTCATGCTACTAGTCCTCGAGATACCTCACAATAAGCAAATGCTATTATTCTCAATTGGCATTCAGGGCCAACAGCTTTTTTGGCAGCGGAAAGCCCTCCTTGAGTGCCTCTCTCTCTCTCTGTGGATCACTTAAAAGGCTACAAATATTTCTGGGTACCGTATCTTAGTTTCCCTTTTATCTTCTTCCTTCTCAAGGCTGTCTCAGCCAATATGAACTCTTTGCACGGAGAGGTATTTCCAGGCATCCCCATAGCCTTAATAGCATTTTGGCAGCATCCTCTCCTGCAGAGGCCTTGATTGGATGGCATTGCTTACTCTCTCTCTCGTCTTCCTGAACCAGGTTTTACTGATGGTTGGGCTACCAGGATGTGGGAAAACTTTTTGGGCCCAGAAGCACACCCAGGAGAATCAGGACAAGCGTTTCAACATCTTGGGGACTGACAACATCTTGTACCAAATGAAGGTAAAAAAAACAAAACAGGTGATACCCCCCCCCCCAAATAGCAGCTGCAAAGACTTACAACCACAATTGAGTTCCTGATTTCCATTGTTAAGCGAGACAGTTGTTAACTGTGTTTTGCCCTGTTTCACAACCTTTCTTGGGCCTCTCATCCTTCTGATTTCCTCAAATAAAAAAACCAATCCGATCTGGTGATGCGTTACTTCCAAAATTTTAGGGAGGAACTGCCTCTGGTTGATCCCCTCCCTAATTTTTTTCAAATGTGCAGGTTTTTCCCTCCTTTAATCTTTCTGCTCTCCCCCAATTTCCTTTCTCATCAGACAAAAGGCCCCGAGGTTGAAGAGCCGCTGCCTATCGAAGCTCGTGATTCGCTGCTTCAGCAAGCTGCCCGTTGCGTGAGCAAACTGGTCCAGATCGCACCCCGGACAATGAGAAATTTTATTCTCGATCAGGTAATTTATATTTAAAAATCCAGAGACGTCAGATGGATTAGTCCCAGGAAAAGAGAACAAACATGGCAAAAGATTTTTTTTTATCTCAACAAGATATTCTGAACCAGTGAGAATGCAATTTTTTGACCTCTGCAATTCAGTTTACACATAACAAATACCAACCCCTGCTTTGTTTTATTGTGGTTTCTCGAACTAACCACATTTGGCATGGCTCAAACATGCTGAGCTAAGCAGGTACGCCATCCTATGATCTATTCTAGCCTGTTGTGTGTCAACTCAGTGAATGGATAAACTTTGACTTTGCATTTGGGTTTTTTCTATTGTTGGTGTTCTTTTACCAGATAGACATAGGCAGCTTTAAAAGCCAAATGATTCTTTCTCAGGTAGTCCTTGAGTTAGGACCTTATTGGAGCCAACCTATTATGGTTGTAAAATGGGTCAATGATGTGACTGACCTGATTTTACATCTTTTGAGCCAGTTTTAAGCAAATGCTGTATCTTACGCAGTTTACAGAGTTAGCGTCCTCCCCCCCCAACAATCTGGGTCCTCATTTTAGAAGGACAGACGGCTGAGTCAATCTTGAACCAGTCAGGATTGAACTCCTGGCAGTTGGTAGATCCTGCAATACTGCAATCTAACCACAGGGAGGGAGGAAGATAACAATAGCACTTAGACTTAAATACTGCTTCCCAGTGCTTTACAGCCCTCTAAGCAGTTTACAGAGTCAGCCAGGAAGGATGGAAGGCTGAGTTAATCTTGAGCCGGTCAGGATTGAACTCCTGGCTGTGGGCAGAGTTAGCCTGAAATGCTGCATCCTAACCATTGTGCCACCATGGCTCCAAACGGCTTCAGCATCTCTGGAAGGTGCGATCCAGATGACCTGGCTGCTTTCCCTCTCTGAAGCCCCTTTTTCCCTCACTCCTAGTGCAACGTCTACAATTCTGGCCAGCGGAGGAAACTGCTGCCTTTCAAAGGGTTCCTTCGCAAAGTGGTGGTGCTAGTACCCAGCGAGGAAGATTGGGTGGATAGGCTGCAGCAGAGGGAGAAAGCCGAAGGGGAGAACGTGCCGGAATCAGTGATGCTGGAAATGAAAGGTACAGTCCATTCAGAGGTCCAGGTTGGGGTGGGGGTGAGGGTGGCAGTCATTGGGGGGGAAATGAGGCTTTGGGTGCCTTCTCATCTCTCTGGCCTTCTGCATCGCTTCCACCCCAGCCAACTTCTCCCTTCCGGACAAGTGTGACTACATCGATGAAGTCCTCTTTCAAGAGTTGGCGAAAGAAGAGGCTCAGCCTCTGGTCACTAAATACAAAGAAGAGGCCCGGAAACTCCTCCCACCCTCCGAGAAACGGACGAACCGTCGCAACAACCGGAACAAACGCAACCGCCAGAATCGCAACCGCGGCCAGGGATACGGTGAGGCTGGAGGCGGGCGAGGCAGGCCGCGGGTACTGTTGTCCTGGTTTGCTGAACTGCCAGGAACTTGTTCAGATCTTCAAAAGAATTATGGGCCCTTTCAAAGGGTCTAGGAAAGCCAAGTCTCTGCGGGACAACTCAACGCTGGCTTAATTGTTTCGTTCAGTTGTTGTTATTTGTCAAAAATTAGTTCTTGTGTTTGTTGAATTGTCCCGGGGCGAGTTGACCCATTCTGCCTTTCAGATCCTTGTATTATGACTCTCCTCTTTCTGTCTGTGCTTGCTTTTTGGCCCTTGTAAATCGATTTTTTTTCCTCTGGCATTTCTGCTACCTTGTGGGGGAAACAATTTGGAGGGGCTCACATGATGGGATCCAATGGTGTGCTTAGTCCTCTCAGATCTTGGTTGCTTTCTTGCAGACGTTTCATTACCCATCCAACAGCATCAGTTGGATTGAGGTTTGTGGAGAGGAGGAGGACTACGGGGTCTTTGGTGCTTTCTGAGCTTGGTTCTATTTTACAGACATTCCATTACCCAACTAGGTAGCGTCAGTACTAGAAGGGGACATTTGCAGCAAACCCCATTCAGCTAGGATCTTGGACTTCATCAGAAATCCGGATGGATTTCACCAAGCACAAACTTTGGTTTAACTCCTTTTTTCTCCTGTTTTTCCCAGTCGGAGGAAGTCAGCGCCGAGGTTACAACAATCGAGCCTATGGACAACAGCAGTACTGGGGACAACCTGGAAACAGAGGCGTGAGTATATCTTTTATTTTTGTGGGTCGTCACACAAGTCAGACAGATGTTCAGACGGGATCTAGCCTTTTTTATCCATCTTGAGTCCTTCCCAAGGACTTGGGTTAGGCAGATGTGGATGTTTGATGGTTTTAAAGGTTTCATCGCAGGATATAAGTTGTTCCAATCAGTTGTTCGTAATTGACAGGTATTGAACTTGTCAATGTCATTACTCCAATTTTGGAGTTGCATCCAAGGTGTTTAATGCTGTGTTTGCTTATTAATCATTGATTCATTTATTTTTATGCTGCCCAGTGAGAATGGTAAATCTGGCTGGCTTTCCTTTCCACACATTGATAAGGGCATTTTTAAATATTTTCTATTGCTCATGGAGATCATTTGGTGCCTTGCTTGCTTTTAACTTTCTTGGAAGTTTTTTTAACGTGCAATTTTAGAATTTATCAGTGGCCCTTGCCAGCTGAATCGGCAATAAATAGCAATAGCCCTTGCCCTTAGACTTTATGTACCACTTCACAGTTCGTTACAGCCCTCACTGAGCAGTTTACAGAGTCAGCCCATTGCCCCCAACAATTTGGATCCTTGTTTTACCGACCTCGGAAGGACAGAAGGCTGAGTCAACTTTTGAGCTGGTCAGGATCGAACTCCGGCCAGTAGCATTGGCCTGCATTACTGCATTCTAACCACTGTGCCACCATGGCTCTTAAATAATTATGGGACCACTAATTCTCCCCCTCCCCCCATTAGTTTAAAAGCAGTGGTCTCCAACTTTTTGGGCCCCAGAAATCTGTTCCACGGAGAAAGGATTTTCCGTGGACTAGAGGGGACATGATTTTCAGTGCTGCCTGCATCCCACAGATGGGGCTTCGCTTGTTTGCACCGCCTGGTTTCTGGCATGCTGTAGGCAGGACTGGGTGTCTGGGTGGGTGTTAGGGACCCCTGTCTAGAGGATGCAAATGCCAAAGGGGTTAGGAAAGAGAAACCTTGATACCTTTGACGGTCCAAGGAAGGTGCTGAGAAATTCAGGGCGATGATACCTGGCCCTGGTTTAAGCAAGCCATGGTCTATGAATGAGGCTTCTGCCCAGTGGCCCTAGGACAACGATGTTTCTAACTGACATCTTTTAACACCACAGGGTTATCGCAACTTCTACGACAGCTACAGAGGCAGGGATTACAATCGCTTCTACGGACGTGATTATGAGTACAACAGATACCGGGACTACTACAGGGACTACAACCGAGAGGTAAGAGGTGGTTTAAAAAAAATACTTCCCGGGCAGATTTACAGGTAGTTCTTGATGTACAACCATAATGAAGCCTGCCATCATGGCTGTAAGTTACGACGGTTGCTTATTTTATAATTTTCGTGTGTGTGTTGCACTCCTTAAATAGAAATTGTGCTGGCGAAGTAACGGGCATGATTTTGTCCAAAACTGGAGGTGCCACTACTCTTCCAATAGGGATCTGACTACAGGCAGTCCTTGACTTTTGCCCACAGTTGAGCCCAAAATTTCCATTACTAAGTGAGACATTGAGTGAGCTTTGTCTCATTTTACGATCTCCATGGTCACATGATCAGAACTCAAAAAGATGCTTTGACAATTGACTCACATCAAGAAATCCCATTTTGGACCTCCTGACAAGCAAGAGTCCATGGGGAAGCCAGATTCAGTTCGACTAATTGAACAACTGCAGCGATTCAATTGTGAAAAGTGCACAAATCACTTAAACCAATCGTTCACTTAGCAACAGAAATCTTGGCCTCCCTAAGTCTAGGACAACCTGTAGTCAGGTCAATCTTATTGTTTGGTCAAATAATCTACCATGGATGTTCCTTCTTAACTCTCTCTGTCTTGTTTTCAGTGGCAGAACTACTATCAAGACAGAGACCGATACTACAGGAATTACTACGGATACCAGGGGTACCGGTGAAACCCCTTAGCCGCCTCCACCCTTCAGCCAAGCAGCCAGGCTCAATAAAGGGGAGAGGTGGGGGGAGAAGCGTCCACCACTTCTCCAGAAGCAAGCAATGGAAACGGGAGTTGGGGGGGTGGGAAGGGGGAGGGAGGAGGAGGAAAGCAGTGGCTGGGTTTGAGAGAGAGAGAGAGAGAGAGAGGGTGGGAAAGGGGGGAGGTTTGAAAACCGAAACAAAAATTGTAAATTTTTTTTTTAAAAGTTTGTTGGAAAAAAAAAATATTGTCTTATTCTATAAAAAAGAGAGAGAAAAAAACCAGAAAAAAAAAAAACCGCACACCACATTTCGAACTCTAGTTTAGACATTTGTAATCCCCATTTGTTCGCCTGGGAAAAAAAAAAAAAAGAGAGAGAGAGAGCAGCAGCACTTAAAAAAGCCGTCTATGATCGGATAGGAAAATAAGACATGGTAGAGCAGCTAGGCTGGCAGCTTGTCCTGGGGGCTGGGGTGGGACAGAAACAGGAGGGGCAGGGCTCCTGGGGGGAAGACGGAGGGGTGCAGGGCTGGGAAGGTGGATGGTTGGGGCATCCCCCATTTTCAACTTAAAACCCAGGGGAGGAGGTCGTGTTGTGTGGACATATAATTTGATTTTTCGTTATTCAGTAACTCCCGGGTGAGAACCAGGCCCTTCTCGCTCTGTCAAAATATCACCACCACCCGTTCGTTTTCAGACAGTGAATGTTGGGTGCCATAGACTGGAGGCTAAACTTTCCTCACCGTTCCTCTTTCAAATTTTCAAGCAAGGCTCACAAATCCCTCGGACCTTACCACCAAACCAGCCACTTATCCCCGTTTGAAGCCTGTAGCTCTTTTTTTTTTCTCTTCCCCCTCCTGCGACTCAGCCGGCTCCTTTTGATCATCTCTACAGAATCTATGTCCTTTCCTCCTCCTTTCTTTTCTTCTTCTTCTTTGATTTTAGTTGGGTTTTTTTTTTTTTTTTTGCCTTGATAATGGAATGAAAGGAACTTAAATCTCTCAGGGTTTCTGCCGGATCTCCTGGGTGTTAGCACCTGACATGTATATTGGGAAATCTGTGCTAGCAGGTCGAATTCAACTTCCGAGTAGCTTTAATGTGGAACATTGAAAGGTTGTTTTTTCTTTTTCGTTGCTTTTTAAAATGTTGTCAAGTGCAGGGGTGGGGATGGGAGAGGGGAAGCCCATTATCCTGTGGTTGTTATGGTTTTGATAAACGGATCAGCCTCTGTACATAATGTGGGGAAGGGGAGACAACCTGCCTTGAAGGGGTTGGACAGACCACTTGTTTCTCGCTTGGAAAACTGAATTTTGGTGTTTATTTGAAAGCATAGTTCTCTTTCTTCTAGTCTTCTTCCTTCTTTCCTTCTCCTCTTCCTCCTCCTTCTCACCCTCCTCCTTCCTTCCTTCCTCCTCTTCCTGGTCTACCTTCTTGTCTGCCTCCCCCTCCTTCCCTATTCTCTTTTCCCTCACATTATTGAATTAACTTTTCTTTCTTGGCTTGTCTATCAGAGGAAAGGGTTTGGGAGTCTTTCTGTCACTAGATGCCCTCTGGATGCCCCCCTCCCCATCGTGTAAATACCCCTTTGCTTCTTGGCGCTGCTTGTCTCCAGCTTGGCTAATTATGTCTGATTCCCATCCACAGGAATTAAAAGATTAGTTCCTTGTGATTCACTGTTTGAAATTCAAACTTTTTAAATTCGGGGGTGGGTGGGTTTGGGGGTTCTTTTTCTTTTTTTAAATGTTGGCTGTTTATTTTATTATTTTTTTTAAAAAAAGAATAGATTCTCCCGAAATCTCTTCCCAGTCTTCGCAAGCAGCTTTTTATTTCCATCCCCATTTTTAAAATAATAATAATAATAATAATAATATTGCTTATTCTGCATTTCAGCCAGATTCAGAATTCTGCCAATTTCGGGAGGTGCCTGGGAAATTGGAGGGGGGGGGGGGAAGGTGATACAGACGATGGGAAGGAAAGGCAGAATTTGATCTCCGTGCATGTGTGTGGTTGTGTGAACAACTGTTTTTATATCTAAAGTTAACTGGTATTTTCAATACTTAAGGCCACCGAGGGGGACAAAAAAATAAATTCTGGAGAAGAACAGCGCACATATGCTGAGGGTGAGACAGGGAAGACTATCCATGCTTGTGAGTAACTTCAGTAGCTGACCGCTTGTGTGAGTTTGAAATTGTGGAAGGGCTCTGAAAAGTTGGCTGTGGGCATTCCTTGTCCATGTGCAGAGTGCCAGCTGCTGAGATCATAATAAGGCGTTCCTTGGTTACACCTGTTGGATCACAGGATAAATGGGAAAGAGCCGCTGGACCCCAGTTAGCTTCTGTACTTTCTAGGAAATAGAATGTTTTTAAAAGTAAAGGTCTTTTTCAGACGAGACCTTTAAAAAAAAGGGATTTCTGGCTTTCTGGACTGGGGAATGAATGAAACTGCTGCACCCTAAGACCAACAGACCTAGAGAGAAAGAGAGAGAGAGAAAAGAAAGAGTTCTTAGCAACTTTAGTAGATGTCTTTTCTTTTTCTGCACATTTTTGTAAAAAATCAAACTTAAAAAGAGAAAAAAAAGTCATACGGTTTAAAAAAAAAACCTTTAAAAAATTCAGCCTGTTTAAAAAAAAAATCTGTTAGTGTTTTTTCATGATTGTATGTCTTAGTTGCTGTAGACACAAAAGCTCAAGCGAAACCGAAGGCAGTAAAAAGGAAAAAAAATGTTTTTACAAATGGTGAAACGTTGAAGCGGCCAGTAAAAAAATAAATAAATAAAAATAAAAATATGGGGAGGGAGGGGTTGCCATTGAACATGTAACTTTTGTGTGGTTGTTTACATCTGTAACGTTTCCTTTCTTAACAATTCTGGCATCTGTAGGTTGGAAAAAAAAACTTCCATTTTTAGAATAAATTAGCCATTCGCTTGACTCTAGCTTTTTCTGTTGCACTGCTAACTTTTTTAGTGTCGTCGTTTGAAGCTTTGGGCCCTCCTCCTCCTCCTCCTCCTCCTCCTCCTCCTCCTCCTCCTCCTCCTCCTCCTCCTCCTCCTC
>BLBF01000081.1:7529482-7553837 GCA_015471245.1 Laticauda colubrina
CTCCTCCTCCTCCTCCTCCTCCTCCTCCTCCTCCTCCTCCTCCTCTTCCTCCTCAGTGAAACACAAATCTCCAAAGACCAAACCATTCTGGAAAGTTAATTTTGATTTTAGCAGAAAAACCTTCCTCTTCAATAAATTTGAATGTGGGTACTCTCAGAAGTCTGCTGCTTCGTTGATAACCAGAGAGGCCCGCCTTTGAGGGCAGAATGCTCATCCGGTGGTTTATCGCAACCCATCTTCTCATGGGTGGGTGTGTGAATACAAGCAGTCCTCATTTAGTGACCACCATTGGAACCCGCAACTTGGTATTTAAGCAGTTGCCGGCAGCTCTTATGATCGGACTTCTGCTTCCCTTTGCTATATAGACTAGCATAGGTTGTCAGTGCATGGACAGCTTGCAAAGTTAATTTTTTTTATCCGCGTTGTAACTGAAAGGTCGCTAAACGAGGACTATATAGCCTTATTTATTGGGTTCTTGTTCTCTTGAGTTACCTACTTTGAATTACCTACCTGTTTCTTTGCTGATGTTTTACCACTTAAGTAGATAACATTGGTGCATAGAAGAGGGAACAGCCAGCTAACTCTTTTCTCCCTTATACCCTAATGATGTTACCAAGGTTGGTAATGAAGCATCTGCAAGAAAACCAAGCTTGGGTGACAAGGATTTGACAGTTTTGTTTCAGCTCTTGATGGCTTTCACTAAGGGAGCATTTATTGAAAAGGTCTCTGCCTTATACAGTATATAAGTCTCATAAGTTTTGGAAGGGATTGAGGAAAGTATATATATTTAATGTCCTTTTCCATACGACTCTTCTAATCCAATATGTTGTGTCTTGCTGGTTTTTTAATGTTTATTTAGAGTCCCTTTGTAAAGGAGATGGGTGGTTTAAAAACATGATAAATTTCCCTTTTTATCCTATGTAAGAAAGCTTACAATATAATAACATTTGGGAGCCAGGACAGCAAAAATATCTTAAATCTAGGGCACTGTTCATTCATCCCAGTAACTTTTATAATGGGTGGAGTTCAATTCCCATAATCCCCCATCAAGTCTGAGGAATTCTGGGAATTGCAGTCCACCCATCTTAAGGTTGAATGGCTCTAGGGAACATTCACAACACTAAGCTATAGTTTTTTTAACCAGATTTGTGGCTTAAAAAGCTTGGTTACTTCCTGCAATCAAAAAAAACACTGATGGCTGGTCTGCATTATATAACAGTGAAACAAACCACATTGCCTGGAGTAAGACATAATACAGAGCAATTAACTGCTTCTTGTAAACATTATGGCTCTTCATGGGATTTTGGGTCAGTAAGTCCTGTGACAACTTTCAATGACCACGATAACTAACCACGTTTTACCTTGTTTTTAAAATCCTATATTTTTCCAGCCTCCAGGATCTCGTTCACCACTCATTGAAATTTGGCCATTTTAGCTAATAATTCCTGCTGGGTTTAAAATTCAGTGGTTCTAGGGCAGAAACATAATTGCTTTTTATGTTTTTCCACCCCTAAAGCGATCTTATTAATTAGAAGCAATTTTTGAGCTGAACACAATTTTAGAAGCCCAGTTTCTTAGTTTTGAGAACCCAAGGCACCACAGTTTTTTTGTTTTTGTTTTCATTTATGGCTCATACGACTTCTCTTGCCAGAGTTGTTAAGAGAACCTGGCTTTCCTATTGACTTGGCTTGACAGAAAGTCACATGGCTTTGGGACACGACAGAACGGTCATAAGTATGAACCAGTTGCCAAGGGTCCAAAATTTGATCACGATGGTCAAAAGGGTGAAAAGCGGTCATAAGTCACTTAGTGCTGTGGTGATTTGGAACGGTCATGAAATGGAACTGTTGTAAGTTGTTGTAACAGTTGGAGCCCTATGCAACCTTGGCATTGACAAAATTCCCATGGGTCAATGGCAAAAGGCAGCTTGGCTTAGCACAGCCTACATCTTGCAACATATACCTTTAATATTTAATAAAAACACCTACTATCCTTGGGAAGGACTCCAAGAATGCCAAATCCGGACTAAACCTTTGGCTGGCTGTGCCACCCATCATAATTATTATTATAACACTCGTTCCACGCCAGAAACACCTGTGTGCCCAGCAGACATCACCTGGGTCCGCGCTCTGCCTCCCAAACCAGCCGCCTTACCTGGGGAAATGGAGAAAGGCGAACGCGGAAGCCGGCTCAGCCGCTTTGGGAATGTCTGCTCTCGCGCGCCGTACCTGGAGAAGAGAAGGAAGAGTGGAGGAAAGCGGTTCAGCCTCGCTCGCTCCGCCGCCATGTTGACTGCTGGAGCCGAAGTTTGCCCGGGCGGCGCCATGTTAGGGCTTCGCCGCTTTGCCTGCAGCACATGGCGGGAGAGGGCGGCTCGGGGACGGCGGCGGGTTTGCTGAATGGCGGGGCCGGCGAAGGGCCGGGTGGGAAGCGGGCCCGGCTGGGGTCGGCTCCCCATGTCCCCCCAGCGGGGAACCGGGTGACGGTGGTACTGGGGGCGCAGTGGGGGGACGAGGGTAAAGGGAAGGTGGTCGACCTGCTCAGCCTCGATGCCGACCTGGTCTGCAGGTGCCAGGTGAGCCCTCAGCTCTGGGGGGGGGGGAACCACAAACCCCATCCCCGCGCGACTGGGGGGGGGGGAACTAGAAATCCCATCCTCCCCAGTTAAGTCCTGGAGACTTTAACTCTCATCCTCCTTACCTGGGGGAGCTACAAATCCCACGCTCATAGATTGGAACTACAAAACCCACCCCCTGCAGGTTGGGAGAACTACAAATCCCACGCTCTATAGATTGGGGGAACTACAAATCCCTTCCTCTCCAAATTGGGGAAACTACAAATCCCATCCTCTGCAGATTGGGAGAACTACAAATCCCATCCTCTGCAGGTTGGGAGACTTAAATCTTATCCTTTGTAGTTGGGGATTCCAAATCCCAATCCTCCACAGCTGGGCAGCTGCAAATCCCATCCCTTGCAACTGGGGTGGGGGGGGTGGGGACTACAAATCCCAAACTGAACCGGTTGGGGGACTTGAATCCTATCCTTTCCTCTGCAGCCGGGGACTTCAAATTCCATCCTCTGCAGCCTGAACAGGGCTGCTTTCTCACAAACGTGTGGGGTGGGTGGGGGGGAATGGGTTCTCCCTCCCGTATGGGCGGAATACAAAGCCCATCCTCTGCAGCTTTGGTGAGGGAACTACAATTCCCATCTTTTGCAATGGGAGGTTGGGGGGCTGGCTGAGGAATTCTGGGTGTTGAAGCCCACAAGTCTTTGACCCGGAAGCTGTCCTCAAGCAAAAAAAAAAAAAAAGGGTAAGAAATCAGCACCACCCACCCACCCTGAGGCCCTCAAGGCTGATTCGACCTCCCGTCGGCAATCAAAGGCAGACGCAAACTGGAACAGCCGGTCACTAATCGGATGGACAGCTCTTGCTGTATTCGGGCACTGAGACTTGGACTGCCATCTGTCAGAAATGTTGTAGTATCTCCTGCTTGATTGGGACGGGGGTTAGACTAGATGACCTTCAAGGTGCCTTCCAACTCAATCTGTTAAAGGTCCTTTCTCAAAGTTTTCTCCTTGAATCTCCTCCTGTATGGGTGCAGCCTAACAGGTGTGGGTCCATGTTGTGTAAACACAGCTGTGTGCACTCTTTTGTTCTCTTTTATCGATACTTATTTATATCTCTTGATTGGCAGGGTGGCAACAATGCAGGGCACACTGTGGTGGTGGACACGGTGGAATATGATTTCCATCTCTTGCCCAGCGGAGTGATCAATCACAACGCCACAGCGTTCATCGGTGAGCTTTTATCCGTGTGTCTGTGCAGGTAGTCCTCGGGTTACAACCAAAATAGAGCCCAAAATAATTATTGCTAAGCAAGACATCCGTCAAGTGGCTTTTGCCCCATTTTTCCACAATCTTCCTTGCCACAGATGTTAAGGCAGTTTTTAAATTAGTATAACACATGTCAACTCATAAAATATTTCTCGGGTCTTTTTAGAGTTGCCAACAGAAAAGGAGGGGGCAAAGGGGTTTGAAAGAGCAGTGCAGCAGGTTGGAAACCGAAAGCACATTCCATAAATGTTTTCAAAGATAGAAACTAGGTGACTGAAGTTTCTGCTGGGCAAAAATCTAACTGGAGAGCCTGATTGATGACTCTGGACTATGGATGTGTCCCATTGGAGAGTATGAATTATGATACACCCAGGGGGTGGGAAATCAGGGTCAAGGGTGACAGTGAATTACCTGTCTCAGAGTCAGCTACACCAGGCAGTGCCAGCATGTTTACTTCCAATAAATCCTTTGGAAGTTTGGCTTGAGATTCATGATTTAAATGGAGAATAACTGCCAGAATCCTGATAACACAGTTGTAAAAGGAATCTAGCTTCCTCGTTGACTGCTGGTCAGAAGGTTGCAAAAGGGGATCATGAGATCTCGAAACACTGCAGCCATCGTAAATACAAGTCACTACAGCTGCCAAGAGTGTGAATTTTGATCACAGGACCATAGGGATGCTGCAACAGTTATAAGTTTGAAAAACAGTCCTGGGAAAAAAAGTCATTTTTTTCCTGTGCCTTTGTAACGTTGAACGGTTATTAAACAAACAGTTGTAAGTCAAGGATTATCGATAAGAATAAAACCCAGAGAAAATACTTCAGTTAGGATTATGCTTTTCTATTCCAGGGAATGGGGTCGTAATTCACCTTCCGGGACTCTTTGAAGAAGCTGAGAAGAACTTAAAGAAGGGACCAGGTGAGTCCCTCTCGGCATCAATTTGGGGTGAAGGAAAAAGCACAAGAAATTAAATTAAAATGCATTGAACCAATTGCCTTAATTTTCCTCCCAAAATAAACTTAACCGTTGCCAGCATCTTCTTAGGATTCCCATCATCAAGGTCATTTTGGAAGTCCACCATGAAAGTCCATAAGGGTCTTGACGTTAAACTTTTCCTCCCTCCAAATTGTGGTTCTGGGACCCCCTTGTTCCCCAAATCCAGAAAAATTTCTCTTTAAAAAAAAAATAAAAATGGCTGTGATGATGCTGAGGTTGCTTATTCTCATAAACATTGAGGTAAAAGAGAGCTGATGTTCTCCAAGAATTGATGTCTCCCTGAGATTTTCTTGAGCTTCCTCCAAAATCCCCAAGTCTCCAACCTCATTTTTCTTCCTGAATTTCATAACTGTCCCAGCTACTTTTGTTTCTAAAAGGAACCGTAATGGATGTTTGATCTGAATCTTGCTACAATTGGGAAAAATCGCTTCATCGTTCTGGCTCTGGGGACATTGGCATTGGAGTGAAATTGGAAATGGCTGATGGTGGAAGAAGGAATGAATTGCATTTTCCAGGGCTGTAATATTAAAAAACATTTTGATTCCCCAGGGTTGGAAGGCTGGGAAACCAGGACTGTGATTTCCGATCGCGCTCACTTGGGTAAGTCTTCGAAAATGCAGGAATTTTAGAGGGCCTTGATCTTGGAAAAACAGAAGAGACAGTGAGGAAGGAGCCAATACTTTCCATCTATTTATTTACTGATTTATATTCTGCCTTTAATATTTTAAAAATAACTCAAGGCAGTGAATGTATCCAACACACCTTCCTCCTCCTCCTCTTTCTCACAACAACAACCTTGTGAGGTGGGCTGGGCTGAGAAAGAGGAATGGCCCTAACTCACCCAGTTGACTTTTATACCTAAGTCAGAACTAGAACTCGCAGTCTCCTGGTGATTGGCGTAGTCACCCAGTGGACTTTCATGCCTAAAGTGGGACTAGAATTCACAATCTCCTGGCAGTTAGGCCAAAGTTACCCAGCTGCCTTTCATGCCTAAAGCAGGACTAGAACTCCTTTTAAGCCTGGTGCCTTAAACCACCGGACAAAACTGGCTCTCTCATATTTCTTTTAGTGTTTAATTTCCATCAAGCTGTGGATGGCATCCAGGAGCAGCAAAGGCAACAGCAAGGAGGAAAAAAGTAAGTGGGAGATTGGGAAGAAGGCTTGAAGCTTTGACCTCTCAAAGACTCAAGGGCGGAAATGATTCAGCAGGCTGAAATTGGAGAAGTGGCGGCCTTGCTAGGTAGTTCCATAAACAGGAAACACACCTAGAAGAACTTCCTCTGACTTTATTGTACAGTTAGATGGACAGAATTGTGCTGGTGTGAAAGTACACCTCCCTCCCCCCCCCATCTTTACAGGTGAAGATGCTAGGGAGGGTCTCTTTCTCCATTATGCAGCTGAGGGTTTAGCAGTCTCTTTTCTGACTCCTTCCATGGCATGTTTTCATCCATCCCTCAAGGTCTTTGTCGCATACTATTAATGCCATCTCTTTTATAGCCCGAGAAACTAGGGAGGGTCCCTCCTGAGCTGCTCCATTATACGACCAAGGGATTGGCTGTCTCTTATCTGTTCCCTGGACAGCATCTGAGCTGTCTCCCAAGGTCCCTCTTCTTTACATCCTGGGAAACTATGGAGGGTCCCTTCTGATTCTTTTGCCATGTCCATTATGCAGCTGAGGGCTCGGCTGACTCTTATCTGAACACTAGCTCGATACCCGTGCTTCGCTACAAAACTGTGTGGTCCAGCTTAGTTTTTGGGGAGGAAAATAAGGGGGAAAAAAAATCTTCCTCTGCCTACCAGCATTCAGTATTCACCTGGCTAGTGTGTGAGAGAGTTGAGGGCTGTTTGGAAACAGAGTATTTGCCATGTGAGCAAGAAGGAGACAGCAAGGAGCCTGGGTGTGGCTTAGCTCAACTGTTCTGTACTAAAGCTGCTTGGGGCTGTGAAACTAAAACTGAAACTCCTCTGCTTGTGTTTTGTATTGGGAAGAGATTTCTTTTCAGATGAGGAGGGGGAGTGGAATTCCTTAGCATCAGGAGCATGTTAATAATAATATAGGAAATACTAATGCTCTTATGGTCATTTTGAAAAATCCTTTCTTAGTGAGCCCCTGGAAGCCAAGAGGAACATATGTGCCAAATTTCAAGTTTGTAGACTTTACAGTTCTGGAGATTTTGTGATGCATGATTGGTCCTTCACTTTTATATTTAGAGATTCCCTGACTGGGGCTCTTTTTTATCCCAGTCTCCATTCTCACATACCTTTAGATAATATTACAGGTAGTCCTTGATTTACAACCACAATTAGTCACCAAGCGCCTGTATTTTGATCATGGGGATAGTTTGAAAAATGGCCGTAACTTGCTTTTCTCAATGCTGTCGTAACTTTGAACAGTCATTACACGAGCAGTTGTAAACCGAGGACTATCTGTAGTTGGAATGAGAGTGGGAAGTGTCCTTTCAGACCCTGGTTGGTTTCTTCCAACAGTCTGGGCACCACCAAGAAGGGTATCGGACCTGCCTACGCCTCCAAAGCTTCACGCACCGGCCTGCGCATTTGTGACCTGTTGGCAGATTTCAACGAGTTCTCCAAAAAGTGAGTAATTTGGGAGGTGGCAGCTCTTAACCATGGGATGGGGGTGGGGAGTAGAAGTGGGCGTTGAATCCAGGGATGCCACTAGACCTCATTGAGGATCGGGGGCAGGCAGGACTCTGCATAAGTGGAATAATAATGACAACAACAATAATAATCCCAAAACAACTGCAGCACCACTTGAACGTCATCACTGGCATTGACAAATTTGCCATCAGTCAATTGCAGAAGGCAGCTTTGCTTGGAACAGCTTCCATCCTGCAGCAATATCTGTAACACCCTCAAACATCCAGATTTGCCTATCTCAGGTCCTTGGTACGGACTCGATAGGTAGACAAAAAAGCCAAATCCAGTCTGAATATCTGGCTGACTGCGATGAATAATAATAATAATAATATTCACGAAATATTGCAACCTGGCCATCGAAATTACGCGATTATGGATGAAACAAGTGACAGTGATACCCATTGTCATCGGGGCACTTGGTACCATGTCCAAGAATTTTACAAAACACATCAAGAAATTGCAGCTTCCTGCAATAAACACCAGCAGAACTGCAAAAAACTGCACTACTCAGAGCATCGTATATTTTAAGAAAATACTTGGTCGATACCTAGGATGCTGGCAAGCAACCCGTGTCAACCATCAGTGCCAGGTAATAATATTTGTGATACATTTTTAAATGTTCAGTTGGCAGAGTTTCATGTTTAATAAATAAAGTGTATCATAATAATAGTAATAATAAATAATAAACTTTATTATGGTCACAGACCAGCAATAGACAAATTATCGCCATTTACAATAGTGTTAAAAGATATTACTAATAATAAGTAATAACCTCCATAATAATAAAATACACTGTATCAAACAGTATGGCTCATACCTTTGGTTATATGATGGGAAAGCGGGGTAAACATGGGTGTAAATATAGATTCTCTAAAAATTGTTATATATCTACAAGAAATTGGTGCAGTAAACATCTTTAATTCTGTAATCGAATTTCCCTTGTGGTTATTGCAGCTGCACAGAATTTTGCCACTGCACATGCGATAGCATAAGTGGAACGTTTGAAAGCTGTTTAAAGTTTGTTTTAAACTTTTTGTCATTTTAATCTATGTTTAGGTTTATCATTGTCGGAGGTTTGTATATTGAACCTTACTGGCAGCCGCTCGGCTTTGAACCGCAAAATGAAGAAATTGGATAACGATAATAATTTGCAAAGTAACGAATTGATTTGTTTCAGATTCAAGGTTTTGGCCCAGCAGTACAAAGCCAGCTACCCAACGCTTAATATTGACACAGAAGCCGAACTGGAACAACTAAAGGTATTTTGTCTCAGCTAAAAAAATACTTCTTTGGCCTCTTTAGTTGCCAGCGGAAAGGGAGTGGGGAATGTAGGACAGTCCTTAAATACTTCAGATAATTGCTAGGTAGCCGAAGCTGTTAGCACGCAAAATTATTACTGGAGAGCATGATTGATGACTCTTAGCTATGGATGTGTCCCATTGGAGAATATACATCCAGGGGGTGGAGGGAAGACCAGGGTCAAGGGCGAAATAAATGATGTGTCTTAGAGTTGGCTGCATCCAGGTAATGCCGACATGATCACTCCTAATAAATCATGTTTTAACTCTGAAAGATGCGGTTTCGAGACTTACGATTTGAATGGGGGGTGGATTGTCGGAGCCCTGACATTTTGTGGCATCCAGGCGGGGAGATTCCTTGACCAATGCAAATGTCTGTTTAAAGCTGGTTTAATCCCCAATTTGCAGACACAAGAACAGGCAGTCCTCAACTTACAAACATTTGTTTAGTGACTGAAGTTTACAATGGCACTGAAAAAATGTGATTTATCTCTGTATTTCACACACATGACCATTTCAAGCATCCCCGTGGTCACGTGATCCAAATTCAGACACTTGGCAAATGGCTCCTATTTATGACGGTCGCAGCAGGTGATTCCTCTTTTACGTCCTTCCAACAAGCCATGGGGAAGCCACATTTGCTAAACCACAGTGTAACTAACTGCGGTGATTCACTTAACAACTGTGGCAAGAAAGGTCGCAAAATGGGGCAAAGTGCCAAACCTCTCCTGCTTAACAACAGGATGTTTGGGCTTCACCACAGTCATAAGTCAAGGACTTACGAACAAACCATGGTTTGGTGCAGTCGTATTTTTGGCTGAGACCCAAGTCCCGTTTTACAAACAACCTGCTTCTCTTCCTTTTCTGCTTTGATCTTAACTACTTTGAGTGCACCTGTCCTCCAGAAGGACTAGAAACTTCCCCCTTTAAAATAAATTGAAGAACAATTGGGGAATTGGAGCCTCCTATCAAATTCTTCCCTTATTTGGATATTTGCCCTTTCTTAAAATAAAATAAAGGAAAGCACTCAGCTCCTTCCTTGGAATTAGGGGAAATTGCCCTCCGGTTGATGCCCCTGTCAATCTTTCCTTGATTGGCAGATCTACGCCGAGAAGATCCGCCCCCTGGTGAAGGACGGGGTTTATTTCATGTATCAAGCCTTGCATGGGCCGTCCAAAAAGATTCTCGTGGAGGGAGCCAACGCGGCTCTCCTGGACATCGATTTTGGTAATGTCCCTTTGGCAAAATTAAAATTCACTGTTTTCGTTTGCCGCTTTTCTGAATCAAAAACAGCCTGCAAGCCAAGCTTAGAGTTACTATCTAGGTTCATTCGGCGTGCAGCGCTTGTCATCCTTCAAAACCACAGTTTATTCCATCAGCCACAAGGGCCTACATGCTGGGGCCAGGTGTGCAAGGTGTGCAGCATCCCCCTCCAAAAAATCAAGCAAAACCAGTCAGGGGCCCTTCGGGGAAGGCGAGAGGGCAGCATAGACATATATTAAATAATAACATTCATTAAAAGAATCCCTAAAATAAGCCAGGTCCATGCGTTGACTTCCCATCTAGAGCAAGAGATGGAGATGTTGGCATTTCGGCTCAGGAAGAAGCCAGCTGGCACTTACACGCTGTGTGAAAACAAGGTTCTAGTCCTCATGATTTTAAGAGAAGACCAATTGCAGTAGGAACCTGGGAAACAACTGGATAAGTCGTCAAGGTGTCACTTAGTATTGTTGGAGGTGACAGATAGAATAGGATAGAGCTGGAAGGGACCTTGGAGGTCTTCTAGTCCAGCCTCTTGTTCAAGCAGGAGATCCTAGATCATTTCAGACAGGTGACTGTCCAGTCTTTTCTTAAAAACCTCAAGTGATGGAGCGCCCACAACTTCTAGTGGCAAGCTGTTCCACTGGTTAATTGTCCTCACTGTTCGGAAATTTCTCCTTAATTCCAAGTTGCTTTTCTCCTCAGTTACTTTCCATCCATTGTTTCTTGTCCTGCCTTCAGGTGCTTTGGAGAATAATTTGAGCCCCCTCTTCTTTGTGGCAGACTCTCAAATACTGGAATGCTGCTATCCTGTCACCCCGCCTAATTTTTCTTTTCTGTAGACTAGCCAAGCTCAAATCCTGCAGCCATTCTTTGTATGTTTTAGTCTCCAGGCCTTTGATCGTCTTAGTCGCTCTTCTCTGTGCTTTTTCCAAAGTCTCAACATCCTTTTTTTCGTAATATGGGGACCAAAATTGATTGCAGAGGGGTGTGAAATTCTAACTAGATACTTTCACCTTAAATGTGCAAGTGTTGCTGGGCAAAAAAAATCTCCTTTTGTAGTCCAAACTTTTTTCTCGTCTCTCCCAAAGGTACTTACCCCTTCGTGACCTCCTCAAATTGCACCGTGGGAGGGGTTTGCACCGGCCTTGGCATTCCCCCCCATTATATCGGCAAAGTGTACGGCGTGGTGAAGGCGTACACCACCCGTGTCGGTGTGGGGACTTTCCCCACTGAGCAGAACAATGTAAGTCCCTGAATATCGGGGTGCGTTTTTCCCAGACCTTGAAACTCACCTGGGGAGAACCGTTTTCTTTGTGACCTGAACTGCGCCCCAATTTTATTCTCCGTTAGTTGTTTCTCAACCTTGCACCCATCAGGTCCCTTCCATTGCTCAGTTCCTTGCTTTTAAGATAAAATCCTATCGGGTCGACTTGATGAATGATGAAGAAATAGAAATGATATGACAAAATAATACAAAATGTACTAATTTTAGCCAGGGTAGATAAAAATCAATGATTTTTTTAATTGGATTTTTAAAAAAACATTTAAATCAGATTTTTTTTAAAAAAATATCAAATTTTGGAGTAAAAAAGTCTAAAGATAGTTTTCTATTTAACATACATTAATAATCTAGCTTATTCAGCATGCATTGGAGCTTAGTTATGTAGCACTAGCTGGATACCGATGCTTTGCTATGAAACTATGTGGTCAGGCTTAGTTTTTGGGGAGGGAAATAAGGAAAGAAAGATTCTGTCTCTGCCTACCAGCATCCATTGGTATTCATCTGGCTAGCGTCTTGTCTGTGTGTGAGAGTTGAGGGCTGTTTGGAAACTGAAACAGTATTTGCTGCATGAGTAAGAAGGAGACAGCAAGGAGCCTAGGTGTGGCTTAGCTCAACTGTTCTGTATTAAAGTTGCTCAGTGCTCTGAAACTGAAACTCCTCTCCTTTGCTTCTTTTGCATTTGGAAGAGATTTCTTTCCAAGTGGGAAGGGGGAGTCGAACTCCTTAGCATCAGAGCGTGTTAATAATAATGATAATAATATAGGAAATACTCTGAATGCTCTGAGGGTTATTTGGAAAAATTCTTTCTTAGTGAGCCCCTAGAAACCAAGAGGAACATAAGTGCCAGATTTCAAGTTTGTAAGCTTTATGGTTCTAGAGATTTTTGTGATGATGCGTGAGGGACATTCTGCTTTTATATATATATAGATGAGGCTATATATTCTGCGATATTGGGACTGTCAGTCAACAGCGGATCAGAGGAGGAGCCTCTGTGGGACAGAGATGACAGTTCTTTAAAAATTACAATTTAAGTCAAGTTGATTTAAATCAACCCTTTTTACTAGGGATTTAAATCGCAATTTCAATCGACTTGACTTAAATCAAATCCACCCTGATGTTAGTTAGCTACCGCAGTTACTTATTTTTTTGTTTTTGTTTTGGTTGATGTCTGAATATTTCATCATTGAAAGCTGGCATTGGGCTTAAGGAGTGTCATCACCGTACATTTTCAAATCTCTTTTTGTTGCAGGAGATTGGCGAGACACTCCAAACACGGGGACGGGAATTTGGCGTCACCACGGGCCGTAAGCGGCGCTGCGGCTGGCTGGACCTCGTCCTGGTGAAATACGCCCACATGATCAATGGTTTCAGCGCGTGAGTCTCTGCCAAATTCCATATATGTATGTATGCATGTATGTATGTATTTGTATATATTTTACGTTTTTATTGTTCCTTGTGGGACTTGAATGCACTGTGGAAGTTTTGAAGAATGGTTTGACGGTGGAAACATTGATTTCTATGCAGCTTAGGCAGTCCTCAACTTACAACTGAGCCCCAAATTTCATGTTGCTGAATGAGGAGTCAGTGAAGCGAATTGAGCCCCGTTTTACGACCTTTCCTTGCCACATTTTTAAGTCAGTCTCTGCCATGGTGAAACCAGTGACCCCGTCATTAAGTTATCGCACAAGATATTTGCACCCAGATGACAAAATGAAAGATGGAATGTTTGTATAAAATAAAACAAAAAAATTAATTTAAAAAAAGGGGTGAAAAATAATCCTAAGAGGGTGTTTTTCTGGATTGATCATAACACTCTTGTTTGGGGGGGATGCTTCCTAGCCTGGCTGTGACCAAGTTGGACATACTTGACACCTTTGAAGAGATCAGAGTGGGCGTGGAATACCTTCTGGATGGGAAGCAGATTCCATATTTCCCAGGTGAGACTGCAGACTTTGGGATGCAGACGCTTATGTCCCAGCAGATAAGGAGCTAATTGTTGCCTCTGTAACATTAGAAGAGATTATTTGTAGCTCAGGGTTGAAATGAGAGGTCCTTGTGGCTCTCTGAGCTTGGTGGTTTTCTTGGACATGTTTCACGACCCAACTAGGGAACATCATCATGTTAGAAGGAGTGGAGATTGCAGAGAAGAGGAGGAAGACAAAAAGGAGGAGAGGGAGGAGGACTATGGCGTCCTTGTTGCTCTCTGAGCTTCTTTTGCAAATGTTTCATGACTCAACTAGGCAACATCATCAGTGTTAGAAGGGAGAGTAATTTGCTGCAAATGCCCTTCTAGCACTGAAGATGTTACCAAGTTGGGTCATGAAACATTTGCAAGAAAACTACCAAGCTCAGAGAGCAACAAGGACCCCACAGTCGTCCTCCTTTCTTCTTCCTTCTCCTCCTCCTCCTCCTCCTCCTCCTACATCCCTTCCTCCTCTCTGCAAACCTTCTAGCACTGATGATGGTAGGTTAATGAAACATCGGCAATAAAACCACTAAGTTCAGAGAGCCCCAAGGACCCCACATTCTCCTCCTCCTCCTCCTCCTCCTCTATCCCCACTCCCTTCCAGCACTGATGATGTTGTCTAGTTGGGTCATGAAATGTCTGCAAGAAAACAAGTTCAGAGAACACCAAGGATTCCCACAGTCGCCCTCGTCCTCCCAAACCCCACTCCCTCCCACCCTGATGATGTCCCCCGGCTGGGCCACAAAACGTCTGGAAGAATACCCCCAAGTTCAGAGGTCCCCCAAGAACCTTAACTAGAATCCTCTGCTCCTTTCTCTCACTGTCTGCAGCCAACCAGGAGCTCCTGAACAAAGTCACTGTGAAGTACAAGGAGCTTCCTGGATGGAAGTGTAGCACCGAGGGGGCTCGCACCTTTGACGACTTGCCTGCTGAGGCCCAGGCTTACATCCGGTTTATCGAGGGCTACCTTGGAGTGCCAGGTGAGCCTTTGG
This sequence comes from Laticauda colubrina, assembly GCA_015471245.1. Classification (NCBI taxonomy): domain Eukaryota; kingdom Metazoa; phylum Chordata; class Lepidosauria; order Squamata; family Elapidae; genus Laticauda; species Laticauda colubrina. Next base: position 7,543,772 of record BLBF01000081.1, read on the forward strand.
GGCAGTCCAAACTTTTTATGTATTTGAAATGGGGTTGCACACAGGGGTGGGACAGAACTGGTTGGACCAGTTCTATGGAACTGGTTGTTATGATTCTGCTCAGTTTGGAGAATCGGCAAATCGCGCCACTGGCAGGTCCCGCTCCTCCCCACATTCAGTCGTTATCTGGTATGTGTGCCTTCAAACTTACCTGTGTTTGGTAAGTTGCTATTTTTCCTCCCCCCCCCCCCCCAAGCATCAGCTGTTCTGCTGTGCTGGGAAATTTAAAGTAGCTAGAAAGCAGGAAATAGTTGCATTTCTTGCTTTCTAGCTAATCTAAAATCAGAGCTGAAACCTCCTTAGTTTCTATTTTTCAATGCAGACTCAGGTAGCAGATGGCAGAAAGGTAGATCTCTAAATGAATCTGTCATTCTGTGAGCAACTCAATCTGCCTGCTTTGCCTGATTTGGGGTAAAAGTTGCTCTTTTTTAATTAAAAAAAATCAATATTTACATAAATATTTATAATATTTACATACAAGCCATGCCCAGCCAGTCACATGACCATGAAGCCACACCCACAAATTAGGCCACACCCACAGAACCGTTTGTTAAGAAATTTGAATTCCAACCCATGGTTGCAAAGGGACGAACCAGGGTACCCCCCCCGTGTGTGTGTGTATGTATCCATATATATCTATATCTATATCTATATATATGCTGTTCAGCTTCTTTCGGGTATTATCCCACATCATTGGGATAACGTGTATATACACGTTCGTATGTATACATACGAACTTAATACAGAAGCCTGATGATGGCAGATGAGATTCTGCCAAAACGTTGCTACAACTTTAAAAGCACAACTACAATGACGTGGGATAATACCCGAAGGAAGCTGAATAGCATACATGTAAGTACCTGCGAACTTAAAAAAACAAATATATATATATAACCTATATATATATATCCAATTGACTTCATCGAAACGTTGCCTAGATACTTCCAATTTTATGCGGGAGAAAACCCGAATAACCAAAGATCCACATACAAATGCCCGCGAAAACCTCAGAATATACGAAGTCTATATATGTATGTATGTGTGTGTGTGTGTATGTATGTATATGTATGTATGTATATATATATATATATATGTGTGTGTGTGTGTGTGTGCTGTTCAGCTTCCCTCGGGTATTATCCCACGTCAATGTAATGCTGTTAAAGTTGTAGCAACGTTTCAGCAGAATCTCATCTGCCATCATCAGGCTTCTGTATTGAGTTTGTGTATATATATATATATATGTATGTGTGTGTGTGTGTGTGTGCTGTTCAGCTTCCTTCAGGTATTATCCCACGTCATTGTAGTTCTGTTAAAGTTGTAGCAACGTTTCAGCAGAATCTCATCTGCCATCATCAGGCTTCTGTATGGATGTGGGTCTCACAGCTTCTGGTTTCAAATTCGAGGCTGGTCTATTCTGATTGGCTAGTTTAAACGTAGCGGTAGCTCTCGACTTACGACCCCCAATTGAGCTCAAAAGCTATGTTGCTAAGGGAAGACATTTGCTAAGGGAGTTTGGCTCCGTTTTACTCCCCCCTCTCGCCACCGTTGTTAAGTGAATTACCTACAGATGATAAGGTTAGTAATCTGGCAGTTGAATGCTTTTCCCCGTTGACTTTTTGCAAAGTCAAAAGTTGCAAAAGGGGATCATGTGACACACATCCCCGGGGACTCCACAACCATCATAAATAAGAACCCCTTTGTCAGGATTCCAGCAATCACCCTAATTAAATCATGATTCTCGAGCCAAACTTCAAAAAACTTCTAAGGATTCATTTGAGGCAACATACTGGCCCTGCCCTATTTTCAGCCAACTCTGGCATACTTAATTTACAGTTCCCTGTGACCGTGTTTCCCCCTTTCCCCCCTGGGGGTCTCATAAACCCGATTTTCCAATTGAGCACGTTCACAGGCTGGGTGTTATCAATCATATTCTCCAATTAAATATATTCGCAGGCAAAAACTCTGGTAGTTTAGTTATAGCCTTTTAAAAATAAGAGTTAGAATGTACTTTCGTTTCCAAACTGCTGCACTGTTCTTTCAGATTCCCTTCCTCCCATCCCCCCTTTTTTTAATGGCAACTACTAAAACAGGCCCAGGAATGTTTTATGATCCATCACTAGTCATAACTCGTGACAATTGTAAAGCAGGTCACCAATGTCAATGGCATGATTTTACGACCCTTTTTTTTTGCAGCAGTCGTTAAGCGAACCTCCTGGTTATTAGCAGACCAATAATTTGCAGTGGGCCAGTTTCGCTGAAAATCAGATGTAAATGCTACTTTTCAGTCAAATCATCTGCTTGGGTGGAGGGTTGGACTAGATGACCTACAAGGTCCCTTCCAACTCTGTTAATCTATCTGTTAAATGTCTTCCTGCAGGAGTTGATTTCCTGGTGGTCTCCTCTTTAGATTCCACTCACCCACCCACCCAATTCTCCCTCCCTCTTCTCTCTTTCTCAGTCAAGTGGATCGGTGTCGGGAAATCTCGCAAATCCATCATCAAACTCTTTTGAGATCTTCTGCCTCCCCACCCCGGATTGAAGGCAGGGGCTGTTTCTCCTCTCAAGTCCATTGGGCAAGCAGCTGAGGATGCCCGCTCACCCTTCTTGAATGCACTCAAGCCAGACCCCTCCCCTTCCTCAGCCCCCCCCCCCCCCGTGTAAAATTGCCCCTTGGCCCTTGATTCTGTCCCTTGGTTGTTTGGGAACAGAATTAGGACAGATCCTGCTGGCAGCTGAGCTTTACACATCTTTCCAGGACAAATTAAGGGCACACACTCCATTTTCGCACCCTATTCCTTTTCCCACCCCCCACCCCAATAAGTTGCCATTGATCACCCCTAACCCTGATCTGACCAGCAGTCATGGTTCACCGTCTCTTTCCATGTTACAAATCCCTTTGGTCATTCCTTGGCAGTCAGCCTGACCCCATGTTGGAGGTGTTTCTCTTCCCCACCCCATCCCTTCCAGACAGATGGGGGAGGGGGGAGTGGTTCATGGGAATTGTAGTCCCCTGGTGCCAAAATGGCAGCCTTCCATTGGTTGTCTGCTACAGTGGGAATTCCACCCAGTGTCGGCTGGCAGTGAGGAATGCTGGGAGCTGTAGTTTCAGCATCCCATTTACTGTATAGAACCGGGCGGTCAGTAGTTTTCTGGGGGAGGGGGAAAGGTCCATCGTAATTTCAAACCATCACAAAAGGGATCTGTCATAAGTCAAGGACCTCCCTGTTCCTTGGAAACTCGTGCATCCCTGTTCCTTGGAAACAGTTGAATTGCAGGTGTTTTGTGCCTTTGAAAACTTATTGACGCGTCGCCCAATTTTTTTTAGCTTGCTATATATATATATATATATATTTAAAAACAGCACGCTTTCTACATTTAAATCTAATTGTAGAGATCTCCCTTCTTCAGGGATCGCTAAATTACAGAAGCACTCCCTGTAGATTCTGTGGTATTTTTTCCCCCTGGGGACCTTAATCAGGACTAGCCTCTTGAATTGACATTTTGGTTAATAAGAGAAGCAGCCATTTAACACAAGCAGCCGATGGGATGCTAAAGCTTTCTAGATTTCTACCTGCACCAACCTCTCACTACGTCCAGAACAGATGAAACTTTATTGCTTTAGAAGGAAATCTGTTTTGTTTTCACATCGGTTGTTAAGCTTGCTTCTGGCAATCTGCCACTCAAAGCAATAAAGAATCACGATTTATTTTTATAAATCGTTTGGAATAGTGAAAGAATTTTTTTTTTTTTGGCTGTTTTCTTTTTTTTCTTCCCAGGTTGCCATCGTCAGCTAGTCCTCAACTTACAATTGTAATTGGGAGCAAAAATTTCCGTCATAAAGTCATTGTGGTCATAAGTCGAGTCGGATGCAATTTTACAATGGTTTTTATGGCGGTTGCTTAACAAATCAGCCATTTTCGTTTGGGTCATTAAACGAACGGTTGGTTGTAAGTTGAAGACTATCAGTTCCACACCTTTTGATTGATCCTGGAGAAGGACGGCTAAACTTGGCAACTTTAAGACTTGTGGACTTCAACTCCCATAATTCTCCAGCCAGCATAGCAAGTCTTAAAGTTGCCAAGTTTGGAGACCTCTGATTTAGAGATCTCTTTGGGGATCTCCTTTTGAGCAAATTCTCCATTTTCCCCACCCCATTCTGCCCGCATTCTGTAGCTCAACCACTCGCAATCCGCCAGAACTGACTCCAGTAAATTTTATTAACTTTCCGTGTTTTTCTGACATAACAGAACGGGGTGAAAAGTTGTGAGAAGAACCATCAGCTTGTCATGGAAACCTTCCACCCTTCCTGGGAGCAGGGGAGACTTTTGGGATGGGGGAGGAAGAAGAGGAGGAGGAAGAGAGGGCTGGCTTCGATAACCTCAATTCGGAGCTAAACTTTTAACCACAGTGAAGTTGGTGGGAACGATGCTGGACATGAATGCCAGAACGAAACCCCTTAGGTTGAATCCCTGTCTGGTCTAATTGGGGGAGGGTACTTAGCCTGATTTCCCCCACCCCCCCCTAAGCAAACCACAACTTCCCACCTTTGAGGGGGGAAAATGAGGCTGTTGCTTTCATAATAATTCTCCAATATTCAAGGATCTGCTTCCTGAGTCTGGAAGCTTTGGAGAAAATAGAATTGGCGGGTCTCTGCCAGAGAAAATAGATCTGCCATGAAGACAACCTCCCCCCCCCCTTCTCTACCCCACAGTGATAAATTGGAGGCCAAGGGTCCGTCAATAACCCAACTCCATATAGATTGATGAGTATAGGAAGGGGGGAGGGTAAAGGAAAGGGACACGACCCAGTGTCAGGGATGAAGGGTAAGTGGGTGGGAGCAAAAATAGTTCAAAGCAGGGCGCAGAAGAATTTCTTTTCCCGGAAGGGGTTTTCTGAGGTGGGCACGGGGCTAATGAGGGGGTCCTCGCAGGCGTGGGCATCACAGTAGGTCATCAAATCAGCAGCTGCTTTGGACACCTTGAGGAGGAGAGGAAAAAACAAAATTAGGGAATGGCAGTCCTTTCTTGGTTGTCAATTCAATGGCATTTATAAAATTACAGCCACAAATCTGGGCTGTAGTACTCTATATAGACACAAGGGGGCAGACCAGACAAGAAAACCAGCAACTTGATGGTTTTTGCTGCCATCTAGTGGCTGCTTGGGGTGTTGCAGCCTTGTTGGTTGGCACTGTTTGTCCAAGGTGGTGTTTCGCTAACTAACGACTTGGAAGATGCGTGCTGGCAGGGGAATTCTGGGAGTTGAAGTCCACACACCTTGGAGTTGTCAAAGAAGTAAACACCCAGCGTCTTAACTTGCCCCCCACCCCCTTAGGTCCTTTCCTCACCTTTATCCTGCACATGCTGGCCTCAATCTTCAGCTGTTCCACCATTTTGCGAGCTTGGCCAATGCTCATTGTGCTGTTGACGGGGGTTTCGCCCTTCATGAGGAACCTGCTAAGGACATCAGAGAGGAGAAAGACCATCCAAGACCGATCACCATCGTGGAAGACGTTGAAGATGTGCTTCAAAATTGGCCCTAACTGGTATCCTTGCAAGCTGATATCCTTGCAAGCAACTTTGCTAGAAGTAGAATTTGCTGAATCTTAGCGCTTCATCGTTTCAATACATCGCAGTATTCCAGGTGACCACTGGAGGGCGCCCATGCAATTCCAAAGCTAGTACAGTAATGCGTTGCACCACCTAATGGATGTCGGTAAATTTGCACTTCACACAGGATGAGTTAAACCCAAGTAGAAAGTACAACTAAGGTCTTATGAACTTGAACCAAAGGTGTTTCACCTGCCTGAACATAAAAAGCCTGAATCATAAAGATCAAAAGTTCCATGATTTATGATGGAGACAAACTTGTCCATTTTTCTCAGATCAGTTGCTGGATATATACGTATAGTGTTCCATCATGTCATCAAGACTGGATAGTTTAGTAAAAATTCTCAGCCCAGCTCTGCCTGGGGAATTTATATTTCAGGAATTCTGTTCTTTGTGGTGTTCTTGCAAAATATCTTTTAACTATAATGATACCAGAGCTGGAAGGGACTTTGGAGGTATTATAGTCCAACCCCCTGCTCAAGCAGGAGGCCCTCTACCATTTTAGGCAAATGGCTATCCGGTTTCTTCTTAAAATCTTCCAGTTTTTTTATGACTTTAGAACAAAAATAGATCCTGTTTGTGGATTATAACTAGCAACATGACTAGGCCCAAATTCACCCAGCAGGGGATCGAGTGTGTTGGACTGCATCTACTATGGCACAAGTATTTTGCACCAGGGTTAAACTGGATAGTTCATGTCCAACCTCGACTTGCCACAATTTGAACAATTACGGGTTCCTTAGACACAGCTTATCATATCAACTCCAACCTGACTTGATTTGCACAACATGCCACTAACCATGCAAAAGAGCGACATTTACAGAATAGTTGGGTTCCTATTACACAAATCACAACCTCGGTGTGTTGTGTGAATGTAAACCCAGGCAGAATGCAGGGCAGGAGATGAGAGAGAAACAGAACAATAAATTAAAAATAACTCCAGTGTAACAAGAGACCATTTTCTCTTATAAACCATAATCATCTAAATAACCTTTAGGGCTTCATTCAAAGCCGGGACACTTCATTATTTTCACTACAAAGACCGAATCTTGCGTACAGTAAAGATAAATTAACTTCTCTAGAAAAACATATCCTTTCCTTTGGTTCTGATCCGATGTAAATTCCAGACTTCCCTCTCCCAAAGCAAATAGCCGTTGCCTCATTCTGAATTTTTTCTGCTTCATCTCCCCCCCCACCTCCATTTGTTTTCTGCCACAAGCCCTTCTCTCATCTTGGAGGCACCCAAGATAAATAGAAAAGAAAAAAAATCTGTTCGAACAAAATGAAGAGACATTACAAAACATAAATAAAAGACACTCCCAATATAGTATGACATTCAAAGCCATTCACAGCCTCTCTAGCAAGGAGATGGGGGAAAATATTTTTTTTTTCTGTTTCTGTCTGTTGTTTCCGACCCCAATAGAGGACAAGATCTGTCTGCGTCTGCCTATGCCTATCCCTTCTTCCCACCCTTATTTATCTTTTCCTTCCATCCATCTTTCTCTTTCCTTCATCCATCGTTTCTTCCCTTTCTCTCTACCTCCTTCATCCACCCATCTTTTCCTCCCTTTTCTTCCTTCTCCCCTTCTCTGCCTGCCTGCCTTTACTTTATGCTCCATCCATCCATCCATCCATCTTCTACCTACCTACCTTCCTCATCTATTGCATCCTAATAGTTCCTATGAACAGGTCCCTCATATAGCTGGGCCCTTCCCCCCCCCCCCCTTTCCTCTGCGGAGATTTCACTTCCCTTTATATTTACATTGAAATTATTTCTCTCCCACCCCCAAGCCTGACAGCCCCCACCCCCACCCCACAGACCCAAAAGGACCCAAGCGGGGAAACCCAGCCCAAGCCAACACACGCACCTTTGAAGAGATTTTCTGCCAAACGTGAAGATAGAGCAAAGTCAGACTGTTCGGGCTGGAGGCTGAGATGATTTGGGGAAAGTCACCTGGGCTGGGGGGGGGGAGGGATGGAGTGGGGGGGGCACTGCAGCAGCCCCTACAGAATCCTCTCCAAGGTGGACGACCAGAAGGGGCTATTTTTCCCCCCCTCCTTTGACTTCCTAAGACATTTGGCACACCTTGGCTAAGAGGAAATTGAATTCAATGGATCGATAATACCTTGAGGATTCCACACAGCAATTAATGCTGGGACCAAACCATCTCTTTAAAAGGGGGGGGGGAGGAAGGGTTGATGGTACACCCCCCCCCCCCCATCGTTCCCAGGCAGCCATTGCTTGAAAGCCAGGACTGGAAAGTGAGGGGGCTGGCATAGCCCAGCTCTATTATGGAAAAGGTTGATTGAGGAGGGGGCACGAAAGGAGGAACGAGTGTCAAAAGAGAGTGGCTGTGTCACTTTGCAACTCCCCCCCTCCTTGTGCAAATATGAATGCCAGGGAGCTGCAGTATTGTCTGCAATTGCTTTCATTTACAAATCTGACATCAACAGCCTTTAAAAAGAAAAAAAAAAATCCTCTCCCAGTTCACTGGGCACAGGTTTCCAAAACCTGGCTTGTTTTTCCTACATCACCTTGGAAAGGAAGGCTGGGTGCAATGTGTGCATAATCAGGGTTAAACATTAAAAAAAACAGTGCATAGTCACAAGAAGGAAGGAAGGAAGGAAAGAATAGAGGGGAAGAAGGAAGGAAGGGGAGAAAAGGAAAGGAGAAAAAGAAGGGAAAAGGAGGAAAGAAAAAGAATGAAGGAAGGGGGCAAGGAAAAAAGGAAGTGGGAGAGAAGGAGGGAAGAATGAAAAGGAAGGAAGGAAAAATTGAAGGAGAAAAAAGGAAGAGAAGGAAAAAAAAGGAAAGAAGGAAGAGGAGGGAAGGAGAAAGGAAAGGGAGGAAGGAAAAGGGAGAGGGAAGGAAGAAAAAAGGGTATTAGCAATTGATACTAAAATAGAGCTTCACAGGCTATTTATGTATTTTGTTATGGCATTGGGCTGAGTTGGGCTGGATTTTTGTTTTATAATTCAATAATATAATTATTCTTGAAATGGGTTTGTACAGTATATGTTCCACTAGCTTGTAAAATGTTTTTAAACCACTCCAAACATCCCTGAAGATAAGTTCCTGTTAACTCAAATGTCTTGGTTCACACCTTGTTCTAAGATGTGGTTTATTTAAGCATAGTTTGTTCACACAACATGCTTAGTTATAAGGACACAGCCAATTGTAGCTTATTAATTTAAATATAGTTAAATGGAACATTTAATGTAAAACCTATATCAGGTCAAAATTTCTTAAACAAGTACCTAGAGAATTGCATTCCAAATAGCTATTTCAAAATTAGATACATGTTCAGAATTACTACCAAGATTAGTCACTTGTTATTACATGTATTTAGTGGATATTTTTATTCCCTGTAAGGCCATCATCTTAAATATCTTTACATGGTGCATCCCCTGTGGAAATAAATTGGATTTACCAATAAATAAATTGGTTTTTAAGTTGTGCCAGAAACTTGGGGAAGTTGTAGGAAGAAATTTAATTTACAAGTCAATAAGTTCCATAAAATATTCTGATTCAGGGCCTGAATTGTAAAGATCAAAAGATCCACCATTTATGATGGAGACAAACTTTTCCATTTTTCTCAGATCAATTGCTGGGTATATACATATAATGTTCAATGCTCACATTTTTATCCAATACATTTATCACTTAATCTGCTAAAAAAAAAAAACCACCTTGAATTTTCACGATACACCAAATGGCAAGCAACCCTCTTGTAAACAAAGCCAGAGAACTGATTTTAACAGAGCTTAAAAGGAATTTATTTAGGAACCTGACATATAGTGATGGAACATTCCTTTCCCAAGGAATCTATGCCTAACCCACAAATCTAGGGTGGTGCGAATGCAGGCCCCAACTCCTAATGAAGCCTAAAATATATTCAATGATGGAATATATTTAATCGGCTTCACTATTAGAAAAAGAAGAATCAGAAAGCAGGGGAGCCTTTGGTGGAAATCCCTTTTATTTTCCTGAGTGAGCATCCTTCCCCTCCAGCATCTTATTCAGAGAAAAGGCAAAGAAAGCGGTCCTCCGCTTCGGCCCGTCTCCATGGAAACGGAAGGCAGGCAGCCACCGCCGCATCCCTCCGACCACGTGACTTGAAGATGCTCGGCGGAGGCCTCAGCAAACAAAAAAAACCCGAAAGGCCCTTCCTCTCCTCCTTTCCCCCCTCCCTCCTCAGGGGCGTGGCCAAACCCGGAAGAGGTAGAACCAAACCTACATTTGATTAAATATATATATATATATATATATATATATAAAAGAGGGGGAGATACTTTAAAAGGAGAATCCAGAGGCGGAGCAACAGCAGCATCGCTGGAAGTAATTCAGGTGCTTTGAATTTTTTTTAATATATTTTTCACCTTTTGGAAACTGACTAGCTTCTTCTCTGACCCCCCCCCCC
>BLBF01000081.1:7553937-7573845 GCA_015471245.1 Laticauda colubrina
CCCCCCCCCCCCCCCCCCCCGCACACACCCTATTTTCCTTCCCAGGCTTCCCATTCTTGCAGGCTTCCATATCTCTAATCCTTTTGCAAGACTCCTGCCTGTCCTGTTTGCCTCTCTTAAACTGAGATGGGATGGTGGTTTGTGTTTGGAAGAAGCTTCCCTTCTTCTAAAGAAGCTAAAACCAAGATTTGGGGGACTGTTATGTACTTTATCTCCCTGTTTCTAATTAAAAACTAGGTTCCCCCCATTTTCCTCTATCATAACAGACCCTCTAATTTTTCCCTCCCTTGTGTACAAAATTCGCAGGATTTGTATATTGTGCTAGCTTTATAAATTAATAAAAAAATTAAAATTAATTTAAAAAAAATAATTAAGAATGCTTAGAATTTAGCTAGAAGCTGAATTGGAAGTTACTGGGAAAAGGGGCTGTAATTCTAAATTTTTAAAGGCTGCTAGTTTGATTGCCAGAGCATGGTGCAAGTGGAAGCAGTATGAGTAAATTTAAAAGTGTTGTTTTTAAGGAACTGTGAGGGATTCTGGTTCACTGTGATCAAACAACAGCGAGGAAAACAAAACACTCCTGTAAAAATTCTGTTGTGTGTTTAGTAACTTAAAAAGAGCCAATGTATCTCTCTAAAGCTGTGTTTTGAATTGGGATTTAACTTTAAGCTCACTATTACGTTATTTATTAAATTTTTATAGTGTCCATCTACCCTAAAGATGATAAAACAAGTAAAAAATAAATAAAACATCAGATTATACAGATTTAAATATTATTAGAAACTGTACTAAAACTACAACCAAGACTCCCAACTAAAACTATTCCACTAGTGAATTTAACTTTGGAGCAGCAACTGATTTTAAGCTCCTTTCTGTCCCAAGTTTTGCCTTCTTGCTTAAGGAAAGAAAAAAAATTAAAATACTTTGGTTGCGTGTGAGTACAACTTTGCTCCTTGGAATTCTGAATTGGGAGCTTTGCATTGTAATAATTTAACTAACTGTATTTATAGGTTTTTATCTTCCCTCTTTTACAGAAAGCATTTTAAAAATTAAAAAAAGGTTCAAATTAAGTGTTGGCTGTATTGAGAAGTAGGAACCAAATGTATCACTCACAGTCTTTCATTGAGAAAATGTGTATTTATTTACTTACATGTTTGTTTGGAAAATGTACAATTTTTGTCTCTAGAGTTGAAATGGGCATTTAACATTTAATATATAAAAGAAAAACATGGCTGCCCAACTCACTCATGGTGACTCCAGGCAGCTTACAAAAAATAAAACCCGAATGCAAACCCCAATAAACTTTTCAACAAACTCAGGTTGTTTTAACATTCAACAACCAGCAGCCAAGAATGTGGCGCCAACACCCTTCTTTGCAAACTCCATCTGGGTTGACCAGACAGAATTGGTAAAGGAGTGGGTCAGAGGCTCAATTTTTTTTTTTTTTTGGGGGGGGGGGGGCTATAATTTCTGCATCCCATGATACTCCCCTTTTGCTATCGAATCTCCTTCTCCAAGAAGTGCTAATGCTCTTTGTTCACAGATCCAAAGCAGGGAAAAGTTGAACCCAAGAAGAAGAGAATATGTGCCAAGAGTTTGCAAAATCAGGCACCCTGGATTTATTTTGTCCTTTTTTTTTTCCATTTTAGGAACCTTCTGGCCCTGGGGAGTGGAGTCTAAAGAACAGCCTAATTACTTAAGAGGAGGGGACTCAGGGCTTGGTGCCCCCCCTTCCCTCCCCATCCAGCATGTTCTGAACCCCACTCTGCTTGTTTTTCTCATGAAGCCAAAACCGCTTTCCGAAAACCGCCATGCACCAGCATACCATCTTCCATTCGGTCCTTTTTGCCTGCGGGAAAACCTTTTGACTTCCAGCTTAAAATCCGTTGCAATGCTTTCATTATTTTTAAATTAAATTCTCCATTGTGCAAGGGACTTCCGGATTAACATTGCTCTGCTTTTTTTTTTTTTTCACGGCGCCAAAACACGGGACTCTCGCTGCTTGGGGTAGGTTGAAACCCTTCCCCCACAAAAAAAAAAGTATTGACTTGCTTTCCTTCGCCAAACGCCAATATGTCGGCCAGTCCTGGACCTTTCTTGGTGTGGGTCCAAGAAGTGGCCTCTTTGCTTATGTTGCGAGTGCGTCGCACAGTTCTACAGACGGCTATTTTGTTCTGCGTTTTGCTCCTCCTCCTCTGGATCTCCATTTTCCTTTACGGCAGCTTCTATTACTCCTACATGCCGACGGTCAGCTATGTCAGCCCTGTCCACTACCAATTCAGGTTAGTTTCTAGCAGACGTTTGTAATCAGGATTCTAGCAATTGCCCTAATTAAATCATGATTCTCAAGCCAAACTTCAAAAAACCTCAAAGGATCCATTAGAGGCGATATACTGGCACTGTCCTGGGTGAAGCCAGCTCTGGCCTATGTCATTTACAGTCCCCTCTGACCCTGTTCCCCCTCTCCCCTCTGGGGGTCTCATCAACCAGATTCTCCAATTGAGCCCAATCATGGGCTGGGTATCATTAATCACATTCCCCAATTATGGGCTGGGTGTCATCAATCACGTTCTCCAATTAAATATATTTGAGGGCAAAAACTCTGGTATTTGAGTTACAATCTTTTAAAGATAAGAGTTGGAATGTACTTTTGCTTCCAAACTGCTGAACTGCTCTTCCAGATTTCCTTCCTCCCCCCTTTTTTTTTAATGGCAACTACTAAAACAGGCCTAGGAATGTTTTATGAGTTGACACTGGGTTAGTAGGAGGCTATTACAGGTGGACCTCAACTTAAGACGGCAATTGGGGCCAAATATTTCCACTGCTTAGCAAGCCAGTTGCTAAAGCGAGTCACTTCTGATTTTACCATCTTTTTTTTTGTATGTGGGCCAGGGTTCCTAAGTGAATCAGTGCAGTTGTTAAGTGAATCACATGGTCATTAAGTGAATTTGTCTCCCCTCCCCTCCATTTGACTCTGCTTATTGGAAGCTGGCTGGGAAGGTCACCAATAGCAACTCTTCCGCCATTATATAAATACATGTTAGTTTGCAAGTACCCAAATTTGGATCCCGTGACCGCAGGGATAGTCATAAGAGCAAGGACCGGTCATCGGTCCTCTTTCACTTTCTTTTTCAGTTCCCTTGTAAAATTTTGAATGGCCGCTAAATGAATGGTTGTAAGTTGAGGACTATCTGTAATTCTTTGCCCCCTCCCCTCAAAAAAATTACATTCCACAAAAAATAGCTTTGTGAACTTGAGATCTGCTAAAGGGTTGTGTGAATCTGATTTGGGAGAAATTGCTGACCTTTTTCAGGACAGACTGTGGCCAGCCCGGACCTGAACTCTGCTCCTTTCCTGTTGCCAACATTTCGTTCATCAAGGACAGCCGAGACCAGGTGAGCGATTTTAAAAAACGGATTGATGACCACAGTGTTTTGAAATGAAATGGAGTAAGGTTGCAGGAAACAAAAGTTGTACACTATTTTTTGTTTTTTTTTACAGTTTTTGATAATTCTCCCTCCTTCCTTCCTTCCTTCCTTCCTTCCTTCACTCTCTCCCCTTTATCTCCTTCCTCCTTTCCTTTCCTTCCTTTCTCCCTTTCCTCCTTCCCTCCCTCCCTCTCCCTTTCCCTCTCCTTCCTTCCTTTTCTTTGTTCTTCTTCAATTCCCCTCTTTTCTTCCTTCTCTCCCTCCCTCTCCTTTATCTCTTCCCTTCTTCTCTTTTTTTCCCTCTCTTTCCTTCCGCCTTTCCTCTTTAACTCCCCTCTTTTCTTCCCTCCCTCCCTCCTTTATCCCTTCCCTCTTATTTCCTTCCTTCCCTCCCTCCTTCCCTCCAACTTTGAAGTCAGGTAAAATTAGGCTGTAAATAATTAGCTTTAATCACTATAGGTGATTAAGAACAGGATATGAGGGGACCGGATAGATGTCTCAAGGCACATGCATGTAAAGCGCGGTGCCAGAGCAGGAAAATCAGCAGCATTTCAGCCCAGGAACTCCCTGAGAGCAACACAAGATGCTCTGATGGTTTTCTTTTCTTAATCCTCTCCGATTATTGCATCAGAAATGAGGTAAAATTTGGATCAGGCCTGAAATTCTCAGAGCACGGTTTTATCTTGGCTGCTGCACCTGTTGGGTGCAGCCTGGCAATTAAGGTGGTGGAGTTGATCGCCCCATGCAATACCTGTTGAACTGACCCACCCACATTTGTGTTGCTAAACACATGGTCGTTAAGCGAGCCCGGCTTCACTTCAGGCAGCTGGGAGCATCTTAAATGGTGATCTTGGGACCCTGGGATGTTACAACTCATAAAATAACATGCCAGTTGCAATGTATTTGGTGACATGACCGTGGGAATGCTGTAACGGGGCCTCAATATGAGGATTGGTCACTGTAAAATACAGGTAGTCTTTGACTTACGACCACAGTGGAGCTCAAAATTCCTGTTGTTAAGTGAGAGGGAATTTGGCCTCATTTTACCACCTATTTTGCCAAGGTTGTTAACTGAATTGCTGCAGTAGATAAGTTACTCACTTGGTGGTTCAGTGCCTCTGGCTTTCCCGTCGGAGTTACTTTGTCAGAAGGTCATAAAAAGGGAATTGCTGGGATACCACAACGGTCATAAATACGAACCAGCTGCCAAGCCATCTTAATTTTCATCACGTGGGGAGGATGCTGGAAAGTTCCTGAGTGCGAACCACAATCCCAAGTCACTTTTTTTCAGGCCGTTGTACCTTCCCACGATCGCTAAATGAATAGTTTGTAAGTCAAGGGTTCCTTGCAGTCTTCAAGGGCAGCCCCACAGAGAGCGCCTTGCAGTAGTCTAACTAGGTGATAACCGGGACATTGAGTGACCCGCACAAAAGAAGATCATTCTCAGAATTGAGATGAGAATTTTAAATAACATTGTAAAATAAGATATGAGAACATGAATTGGGATTGGATAAGATAAGCTTAATATTTAATAATAATAAGGATGATGCAATATGAAATTAAACAAAATGAATCGGTAACTATGGTCATGTCTGTATTGAGATGTGAAACCTGGAACCACCCTGCTTGCCAAATGAGAATTTTTTATTTAAAAAATAAAAGGAAAACAGGGAGAAAATTGAATGATGGAATTACTAGGTATGTTTAATTGATATGGTGGTAGACATTTGGAGAGATTTTTGAAAGGTTGAAAATAAATGTTGAAGAATTATGAATTAATGTGAATATATGCAGTGAGAGATGTATGATATAGTGATGCCACACTGTTAATGTATTGTTATATGTAGATTGAAATTAAAAAAAAATGGGGGGGGAGGGAGGGAAAGGAAGATCATTCTCTTCTTCCCAACAGGTTCTTATGTACGGCCAACCTTACCGCATGTCCCTGGAGTTGGAATTACCTGAATCGCCAGTCAACCAGAATCTAGGCATGTTCATGGTCGTGATTTCTTGCTACACCAAAGGAGGCCGGATCATTTCTTCTTCCGCTCGGGCTGTAAGTCTGGGATTTTGTAAATCTGGGATTGAGAGATTCTCAGAGGGATTAGATGATGATTATTAGTATTATTATTTTTATTATTATTTTTTGATGGACAGGATCTGGCTTTTTTGATCTGCTCTCGGGTGGAGCGCTTCGATAAATCATCCCTTTATTAATTTCACACGGGTGAGTGATGGCTGAACCTCTTTGAAGTGCCCCAAAGGGGAGGTGAAACTTTATCGCAAAACTTCTTTTGCCAAATATTTGCAGAGGAAACGAATCCTGAACAAATTCGGAACCCCCTCAGCTGAGATACAGACGGCAGTCCTTTTATTCTACGCCCTGAATTTGTTTAGTTTTGTAGTTTATTTTATTGTATCCCATATTTATTATTCATACAAGTCGAGGTGATAAATATACCCAACTATCCCTCCCCTATTTTTTCTCAGATCAACAGCCCTGTGAGGTGGGTTGGGCTGAGAGACAGAAAGACTGGCCCAAGGTCTGGCTTTCATGACTAAGGCAGGACTAGAATTCCTTGTCACCTTGTGATTGGTCCAAAGTCACCCAGCCGGCTTTTGTGCCTAAAGCAAGACTAGAACTCCCCATCACCTGGTGATTGGACTAAAGTTGCCCAACTGGCTTTCATGGCTAAGGCTGGACTAGAACTCATGACCTCCAGATTTCTAGCCTGGTGCCTTAACCACTAGACCCAACTGCCTCTGATGTTTCAGTTTTCTGCCTGAAAGAGAGAGAAATAGCTCATAGATATTATTTATATTTAAGTTAGTCCTGTAGAAGCGTCTCAAACCTGGTTCGCACCGTGCAATAAACCACATTTTATTGGCTTGAACTCAATGAACTGGGTTTGCTGAGTGAGAATGGAGATTTACGTGGCTCTCTGACCTGTATGGGTTTGTGTGGTTTCATCTGGGACAATGAGAAAGGTTGAAATATATTGCTAATTCAGAAATGATAGTGGTATTCTCTGAGCTTGGTTGTTTTCTTACGGACATTTCATGACCCAGCTAGGTAACATCATCCGTGCTAGAAGGAAATTGGGCTCTCTCTGTTTATATGGAAGTGGATTGGACATAAGAGAATCCTTGTATCTCAGGGTTGAACCGTGGGGTCCTTGGGGCTCTCTGAGCTTGGTGGCTTTCTTGCAGACATTTCATGACCCAACTAGGTAACACCATTAGTGTTAGAAGGCAGTGGAGCTTGCAGAGTGGAAGAGAAAGGAAGGAGGAGGAGGAGAAACAACTGTGAGGTCCTTGGTGCTCTCTGAGCTTGGTGGCTTTCTTGCAGACGTTGCATGACCCAACTAGGTGACATCATCAGTGCTAGCTACAAATACACTCTTCTATTGAAATCAGAAAAGACTCTGTAATTCGTGGATTGTTGACCTCTGATTGGCGAATTTCCTTCCTGTTTTAGGCCATGTTGCACTACCGTTCAGGATTGTTACAGATGCTCGACACACTGGCTTTCTCCTGCCTCTTCCTAGCTGGGTTTACAGAACAGAAACAAACGGTGGACGTTGAACTGTACTCCGATTACAAAGAAGATTTGGTGAGATCCTCTTCATCCCCCTTAAAAAGCTTTGAATGCCGATCCTTCGAGATTCCCCTATTCCAATGCCAATATTAAGAAACAGACCATAACATTATAGTGATAGAGATTTTATGTCTTTCAATAAGATAATTAAAAAAAAACCTTTAAAAAAGAAAAGAAAAGAAACAGACTGTGGTTAGTCTTCGAGATTACAACCACAAATGAGTCTGCAATTTCCCTGGCTAACCAACCAAGGCAGTTGCAATAGGAGTACCACCTGATTATACAACTGTTCTGACCCAGGCTTCCTTAAACCATAATCACCCACAAACTTATTTTAAAAACAAGACTTTGTTTATTGCAACGCTGGGAATTGTTTTCATTCCCAGCTGGAATTAATCTCAAACAGTCCCCCGAGAGAAGCACCCACCTTTCAGTTCCGTGAAGTGCTGCCAAAAACAAGGATCAAATGAACTAGAAAAGAAACCAACCGGAGTACAAAAAAACCCCCAACTGAAGTGCAAAGAACTTCAAGAGTGACTCTGAACCAATCGAATGACTTTGCTCCCTGCAAAGGTTTCGTCATCTTGGCCTGACTTTTATCTCTTAGGGGAGGAGCAATCACCTCCCAGCCTTACTCCCGGGTCACCCTTTTTGTCTCAGCTGCTCTTGCCTTCTAGCAGCTCTGCGCATGCACACACTGGGAACAGGCTCCTGCTGTTCCTCTGCTGTCAGATTCTGGAGGCTCGGGAGTCAGCACCCCATTCCCAGATGGTCCTGGCCCCATACCCACATCGGACGCAGGACCCTTGTCCGAGTCCTCTCCAGACTCCTGGACTGATCCCCATTCTTCCCCACTGTCCAATGCCACTGCCAGCTGCCGGCGAACCACAACAACAACCTCTTTTTGCCCCACGGTTCTAAGCAAATCATCAAAGTTGTTAAATGAATCATGTGGTCATTAAGCGAATCTGGCTCCCTCCTCCCCCCCATGGACTTTGGCTGTTGGAAGCCGGCTGGGGAAGGCCACAAACGGTGACCCCATGACCCTGAGATGTTGCCAATCATTGCCCAAATTTTGATTGCAGGGATGCTGCAGTGGTCACAAGTGCGAGGACTGATTCTAAGTCCCCTTTTCCTGTGTTGCTGTAACGGTCATAAGTTGGGGACTCACCTGTATCTTTCAATGATGTCATAAGCCTCCTTCATTGCTTCATTGTACAGGCAGCCCTCAACTTATGGCTGTTTGGTTTAGCGGCCAAAGTTACCTCACCACTGAGAAAAAGGGATTTGTGACTGTTTTTCACGCTTACAACCGTTGCAGCATTCCCCATGCTTGACAACTGGCTCATATTTATAACCAGCCACAGTCAACGGGGAAACCTGATTCACTTAACAACCATGTGACTCACTTAATGATGGCAGTGATTTGCTTAATCACGAGGGGGGGTGGCCCGACAGGTCGTAAAATGGGGGAAAAGTCCTTTTACAAATGTCTCAACTTAGTGACCTAAATGTAGGGCTCCTTGGTGGTTGGACGTTGAGGACTAGCTGCATTATCAAAGAAGCCTCTGTTTTATCTGACCCGCTCTAGGCTCCCGTAGGTAAAAAAAAATAACCAGCTGAGCGGAGATTTGATCTCTGGTCTCTGTTGAGATCAAATCAACCTGTTGGTTTAGAGCTGTCCTGACACGTTGGGTTTGTGATTTGCCAATCTGGCCCGTGGGCGTTGAAATCCAACACTTCTGGAAGTGTGTGTGTGTGTGTGTGTGTGTGTGTGTGTGTGTGTCAAGCTGGGGAAGTCTGAATTAGTTTGTGTTGCAATGCTGCAATTCAGTGTTTCTTAATTTGGCAACTTTAGGACGTGTGGACTTCAAGCCCCAGAATTCTCTGGCCCATCCCTCTTAAAAGCTGGTTGGGGAATTCATCCATCTAGGGGATCCACCCTTCTTAAAGCTTAGATTCAAAAACAGGTCTGTGATACTATTTTTTAAAACAAATTTTAAATGCTTGATCCTTGAATTTCCACTAGAGGGGATTAAGATCCCTGTGAATCCTGGCTCAACTTAGATAATAAGAGTGGCAAGAAATGCTGTAAAATAGGGCAAAACTCACTTAAAATAACAGAAATTTTGGACTCAGTTGTGGTCATAAGTCAAGGACTACTGGAAGAGTGTTTGAGCATGGAATTTTTCTCCTAATTCGTAGCTCCTGTGATTGGTCAATAATCTGAGACAGTAACATAACAAGCAGGGGGAAAAAAGCAGTCTTGTCTGTGTTTAATTTAATTTTTCTCTTTCCTTTTAGTATATTCCCACTATTGGGGCAGTGATTGAAATCCAAACGACTAGAATTCAGATTTATGGGGCACACCTTAGAATTCACGCACATTTCACTGGTTTGCGGTAAGAGAGAGAGAGAAAGACTCACGTTGAATGGCTGGGAAAGGGGAAAATTCTTATTTTATTTTTCCCACGCAAAGCAATAAATGAGGGGAAGATTTTCTGGTTTGAATTGGAAATGGAGGAGAACTTTAGGGTTGCCAGGCAAATCCGACCAAATTTCAGAAGATTTTTTTTTTTAAAAAAAAAAACACTTTTTAGAGTCACAAACACAAGTGTTGCAATAGCTGTGAATTGCTCAAATCTCAACTGTTGAGTCAACGTGAATATCCAACCTGTTAATTTCTAGATTTCCAGACCGATTCTTCCCTGCTAAGATTTGAAAGAGACTTGAAGAGCTGGTTCTTCTCTTGAGCCTTTTGAGGGGTGGGATGGAGAGCTAAAGTAGACCAGAGGTGTGGATAAATTGTTTGTATAGACAATCCTCGACTTACGACCATTTCTCTGAAGTTAGAGAGAAGGCAAGTCCAGGAGAACCTCACAGCATTCAACGAAAACAAAATTTTACGACTAAGGCTGAAACTGAAGGTTCGAAATACCGAGATACAGGAAGGTGAACTCTTATAACCATCATTTTTCATGTCTTTGGCCCCACAGGTATCTCCTATACAATTTCCCTGTGACGTCGGCCATTTTGGGAGTAGCCAGCAACTTCATGTTCCTCAGCGTCATTGTCCTTTTCAGCTACCTGCAGTGGATCTGGGGCAGTTTGTGGCCTAAAGAAACTCTCTCTGTACAGGTATGTGTTTTGGGATGGGTTTTTTTTTTTTGCTTGCTGCAAGACACACACACACAGAGGCACCGCACAACTTTTTAGTTGTGAACAAGTTTGCACATTTTACCTGCTCCTGCGGTTTCGATGCTCAGTGCATGATAAAGAAACATTTATTTGCAGCAAATAAATGGTCTAAAAACACGAAGCTGAAGTATACGAAGAATGGTTGCAGGAATTGGGGATGTCTAGTCTAGTGAAAAGAAGGACTAGGTGTCAGGATTCCAGCAGTTACCCCCTATTTAAATCATAAGTCTCGAGCCAAACTTCCAAAACTTAAAAAGGATTTATTGAGAGTTAACAAGCCAGCACTGCCTGGGTGTAGCCGACTCTGAGACATATCATTCATAATTCTGAGACATTTGAGGGGGGCGGGGGACACGATATCGGTCTTCTAATATTTGGGGGGTTGCCACAAATAGGGGGTTCAGCTTATTCCCCAAAGCACTAGAAGGCAGGACAAGAAGCAATGATGGGAACTAATCAAGGAGAAAAGCAATTAAAGAGAAATGGAACTAAAGAAATTTCTTGACAGAACAATAAACTAGTAGAACAACTTATCATCAGAAATTGTCCAACACCGGAGGTTTTAAGAAGAGATTGGACAACAGTTTGTCTGGAACGGACATAGGGTCTCCTGCTTGAGGAGGGACCTTGCAAGACCTTCCAGTTCGGTTACTCTGTTAAAATAAATTAGAGAATAATAATAATAATTGATAATGTCAGTTGTTCCAGGTAAAGCTGCTTTTTGGCACTTGGCTGATGGGCATTGACAAAATCCCCATCGGTCAATTTCGGAAGGGAGCAGCTGACATCCTGCAATGAGACTTTCGACAGCGTCAAACATCCACACTTGTCTATCACAGGTCCTTGGGAAGGACCCAAGAGGCCAAATCCTATCTAAACATCTGGCTGACTTTGCGATGAACCACAATAATAATTGAACGCCATCGGCATTGACAAAATCCCAAAATAGTCAATTGCAAAAGGCAGCCCCCATGACTGTCTTCACAAACTGAACAAATACACAACTACCATTTCTGGACTAAGCCCCAATGAAATAATAGTTTGCTTTCTCGTTTTTTTTTCTTCATTTTTTTCATGTTTGGACAGATCCCAGGCCGGGACAAATCCGGACCAGTGCAAACCTTGGATGACTCACGTCGACAAGTTGTGTTTCCAAAAGAAGGTGAGGCCGGTTGTGATCGGACTCACAACTCTCAGTTCAATCACGAAGGAAAGAAGATGCAACAACTGTGTGTGTGTCTTGGGGACATTGTGATTGTCCTAAAAGACTCAACCATTGTGAAATCAAGCAAAAGGGCTGATTTTAATTCACTTTTTTCCTTTTGTGGTGCCATTTGTAACATTGAACAGTCACTAAATGAATGGTCATATGTCGAAGACTTCCTGTAATCAGCTTTCCCACCTTTTTTTTTTTTTTCCAGGAGGCGACGTAGAAGAAGACACTTCTCTGCCGCAGCCAGAAGACGTCGGAGTTGCCGAAGGAGAGAAATTGTCCAAAGCAGGTGTGTGGATTTTAACTCCTCTTTCTTTATCGGGCAAGACTCAAAATTCATCTTGAGTAACAATCAAATTGCTTGCCGGAATTGGTGCGAACATGAGTGGTGCGTTGGCCTAGGGGTGGCACTCTCACAATCAGGAAGCTGTGAGTTCAATCCTAGGTAGAGGCAGATATTTCTCTCTCCTAATACGATGAGAATATACCTGCTGAACAAAACTCCACATTGGTGATAGGAAGAGCATCCGGCCAGTAAACACTCAGCTACATTCAGTTGCCTAGACAAAGGGATTATGGGGTCAATTAAAAGGGAGGTGATGATCAGCCCGAACAGCCAAGCAATCTTACAGTTGGGTTTCATGGCTATTTGCTCATCATCCTGCCTATCATACAGATAGTTCTTGACTTACAGCAGATTATTTAGCGACTGTTCAAAGTTACAACAGCATTGAAAAAAGTGACTTATGATCGTTTTTCACACTTCTGACCATTGCAGCAGCCCCAAAATTCAGATGTTTGACAACGGGTTCATATTTACGACTGTTGCCATATCCCAAGGTCATGTGATTGCCCCTTTTTGCGACCTTCTGACCAGCAAAGTAAATGGGGCAGGCCGGATTCACTTAACAACCAGGTTAGTAACTTAACAACTGCAATGATTTGCTTAACTGGGGCAAGGAAGTTCGTAAAATGGAGCAAAATTCACCTAACAATTGTCTCCTTTAGCAACAGACTTATTGGGCTCAATTGCAGTCATAAGTCAAGGACCAGCTGTAGAACCAAGGGCTTTTTCTGGCATTTGTGTTTTATTTTAATGCACAGATTAACGACCACAACTTTAATAGTTAATGCTCAACTTAACAACCACAACTGAGCCCAAAATGTGTGTTGTTAAGTGAGAAATTCGTTAAGCGACATTTTACAACTTTCCTTGCCGCATTTGTAAAGGGAGAATCCCTGCAGTTCTTAAATTAGTCACGTGGTCATTAAGTGAGTCTGGCTTCCCCCATTGACTCGGCTTGTCCAGTAGGTCGCAAAAAAAGGGAATCACGGGACTCCACGACCGTCATAAATCGAATCAGTGGCCAAGCGCCTGAATTTTGAAGATGTGGTCATGGGGATGCTACAACAACGGTTATCATTGTGGAAAAAAACGTGGTCCTGAGTCATTTTGTTTCAGTGCCATCGTAACTTGGAATGGTCACTAAACAAACCATTGTAACTCGAGGACTTAACCTGTATGGGATAGTACACTTTGAATCGCTTTCGTTTTCTCGATTTTGCTCCCTCTCGATCTTCTGCAGAATCTGCGACGGAGGTGAAGAAAAGCAGCCTTGAAAAATCAAATT
Source organism: Laticauda colubrina (assembly GCA_015471245.1). Classification (NCBI taxonomy): domain Eukaryota; kingdom Metazoa; phylum Chordata; class Lepidosauria; order Squamata; family Elapidae; genus Laticauda; species Laticauda colubrina. The sequence continues at coordinate 7,567,006 of BLBF01000081.1, forward strand.
TGGAAACGGAATCCAACGTGGGCACCGGCTCAAACGAAGGTGCCCTGCTTTTATTTTGTAATGCCCTGCGTTTCTTTTTTCTATGGGTAGTCCTCGAATTATTTTATGTATATATAAATATATTTTTACTATTTTTATATTTTAAAAATATCTCTTTCATCAAACAACATGGGTCCAGCTTTTTACACATCGATACAAACATTATTTATCTTTCACATTCAATTCTATATCATAGCATTACTTCCATTTTCTAGTAAGTTTTCTCCGTTATTATTTTCTTTACACTTATTAAATCCATTTTCAATTTATCTCTTAACTTGATTCCTTTTTCTATAAATGTTCTCGTATCTTATTCTATAGTCTTATTTTTTTAATTCTAAATTCATTATATCTTTATACTTTTATCTGTCACATTTGCAATTTTAGCACATACTTTTATTTCATTATTCAGTAAATTCCATCTTAAATCTAATAATTCCCAAAATTTCCCCCCTTTAATTACTAATTAGAGTATGCCACCCTTTTATCTTACACATCCCTCAATTTATTCCCCTTTAATCCATAATCAAGATTTATCATAATGTAATCACTATACAATTATCACATTCTAGTTTAATAACAATAATCTCCTAAATATTATACATCACATGTGCATATATATATTTTAAGCAAGTTTCTACACAGTATTTTTTCCCTCAATTACTTTCTAAATCATTTATTATTTCAAATATATTTATCGATTTAGTTAATTATAGAAACTGATATTAGTCTTTTCATCAGGATCCTCATAATTCATTTTAACTATAAGGTAGTCCTCGAATTACAACCAATTCCTTTCAGCGTCCGTTCGCAGTCACAATGTGGAAAAAACACACAAATTACCACCCTCCTTTGCTCTTGGTGACCAGTTTTAACTGAATCCGGCCTAGATTTTACCAACTGTTTTAGCCTGGCGTTTCAGAAAATGGCTGCAGTCATTAAACAAATCATGCAGTCGCTAAGTGAATTCTCCTTCCTCTGTTGACTCTGCTTATCAGAAGCCAGCTGGGAATGGTCATGTCCGACAATTTCCCTGATCCCAGGATGATAACCATTGCCGTAGTAGATACACGCCGGATGACAAATATATCCGAATTTTGGTCAGGTATCCATGAGATGATCGCCAGTTCCTTTGTCCAGTACTGTTGTAATAACTTTGAGCGGTCACTAAGCAAATTATTGTAATTTGAGGATTGTATCTTTCCAAGTCTTCCCCACTCCAAAGTACCAATCCTCTGAGATTCTTTCGGTCCCCGAAAATCCAGCTTTAAAACCACATGCCTGTTGTGGTTCGTCAGCAGCCTGCAGCGGAATTGGACAGTGGGGAAGAAAGGGGACCAGTCCGGGAGTCTGGGGAGGACTCGGACGAGGGTCCTGCATCCGATGCAGAAATGGGGCCAGGACCATCTGGGAGTGGGGTGCTGCCTCCGGAGTCTGGCAGCAGAGTGGCAGAGGAGTAAGGGGAGCCTGTGCTCAGTGTGCATATGTGCAGAGCTGCCAGAAGGCAAGAGAAGCTGAGACAAAAGGGGAGACTCGGGAATAAGGCTGGGTGGTGATTGCCCCTCCCATAAGGTCTAAAGGACAGGCAAAGGTGAAGAAACCTTTGCAGGAAGCAAGGTCATTCACTCTGCTTGGGTTAAACCATGAAGCTCTGTGTGGACTTTGTACTTCGGTTGATTTTTTTTTACAGTTCATTTGGCACTTTAGTTGTTGGCAGCAATTCAAAGGAGAGAAAGGTGGGTGCTTATCTCGAGGGATGGTTTGGAACTCATTACTGGCTGAGAATGAAAGTAATTCCCAGTGTTGAAATAAAACAGGAGTTGTTTGTACGAAGCGTGTGCTTAATTACAGTCTCACAGATCCTTGGTCAGAACAACGCTGTGCCAGAAAACCCCGTTCCTTACACAATTTGGGGGTCTCCACATCAACACCGATCGTGTTTGTCCCCCACCCCCCGTCCTTCAGATCCTAATTTTTTTTTTGGGGGGGGTGTCCTCTTTTGACAGAGGCAGAATACGACATTCCGGATGAGACCCCCCTGCTTACTGAGGTCAACCATCCCACCCCTTCCTCGGATGGGAATGGCTCGGATCTGTTACCCCCCATGTCCCAGACTCTCACGCTCGGCTCGGAAGTCCGCCAGAGAAGCAGCTGTTCCAGTTCCTGAGTTCCAGGTTCAAGTCCCACCAGGAAGCTCCACCTTGCACTCACCGGTAGCCCACCCCACAGGCCTTGCTGTCCCGAGGGCTTGTATGTTATACCTTGCTTATGTTTACATTCCACTTCCTTTTCCTCACACACACATGAAACACTGTAAGTTTAAATAAAAGTTGAACGGTGAGTCGCTCACCAAAGGTGCCTGTCTCGTGATCGGAAATCTCCCTTTCTCCAAAGAATGGGAATTGAGAGAGCTTGCCTTTGAGTGGTCTAGGAGTCTTCCACTTACGACAGTAGTAGTCCTCGAGTTATGTCGGGCCTACCTGGAAGCTTCTCATGAACCAGATTTGAAGTTCTAAGGATTGTCCTCCACTTCCAGTCATGTGGCTGAACTTCCAATATTCGACAACTGGACTGTATGTGCGGCCATATCTAATATTCCTCCCTCCCTCCTATTTTCCCCTCACAACAACCCTGTGAGGTGGGTTCGGCTGAGAGAGAAAGACTGGCTTAAAAACACCCAGCCAGCTCTCATGCCGAAGGCAGGAATAAACTCACCGTTTCCTGGCGATTGGCCTAAAGTTGTTCAGCTGGGTTTCGTGCCTTGGTCAAAACTAGAACTCCTGGTGATTGGCCCAAAGTCACCCATCTGGCTTTCATGCCTAGGGCAGGACTAGAACACAACGTCTCCTACTCACCCAAAGTCACCCGGTGGGCTTTCATGCCTAAGGCAGAACTAGAACGCGCCTCTTCTAGTGATTGGCCTAAAGTCACCCGGCCACCTTTCATGTCTAAGGCAGGACTAGAACTCACAGTCTCCTGGTGACTGGCCCAACGTTGGTCAGCCAGTTTTTATGCCTAAGTAAAAACTAGAACTCCTTGTGTTTGGTCCAAAATCACCCATCTGGCTTTCATGTCTTAAGGCAGGACTAGAACTCACCATCTCCTAGTGATTGTCCCAAAGTCGCCCAGCTGGCTTTCATTCTAGAACTCCCCGTCTTCTCGTTCCTAGCTTAACCACTAAACCAAACTGCCTTAAAAATCACACTTCGCTCCATTTTCTTGCGAAGACCTCATGACCAAAATGTGCAATTATCCAGGGTTGAGGTTTGGGAGTGCGCACTGCCTTAAGTTGCGACTTTGTGTTGTGTGAATTTAACCTTGAGCAGGCTGCCAGGAGTCTCTTTCTGCATCTGAGCAATTTTCTCCCTTCTTTGTAGAGGAGTTTATTTTACATAACTTTGGAGCCCTAAAGGAAAAAAAGAAAAGAAAATAATATATTTATTTTTTAAGGGAGCTAATGCACGCTGGTATTTTCAGCCAGATTGTAAATTCTGATACCGCTACGCATTTTTTTCCTCAACTCTGGAATGCAATTGCAAAGCCTTCAAGCTTGCTGACTAATTTTGCAAACAAAAGCCCACAATTTTTTGTTTGCAGAAAACAAACAGGAACTTGTTTCACATCGCTTCTGGGTTTCTAGCAGGCCAACAGAGAAAAAAACCTGTGTTAAGAAACCTCAGCTGCCCTCCTGAAATGCCAACTTTTTATAATGTTTGGATGGAAAGAAAAGCTTCTATCCTCTATGCCAAGAGGTCGGCATTGAGAGAAAGGGATTTTAAAAATAACTAAAAATCAAGGAAACATTTGTTTTGAAATCTGAATTGAGCCTGAAATCTGAATTTGGGGAATTGCTGGCTTCAACCAGAATTTTTATTTTTATAGATTTAGATAGATTTATATATGCACTATACCCGTGCTTCGCTATGAAACTATGTGGTTGGGCTTAGTTTTTGGGGAGAAAAATAAGGAGAAAAAAATTGTGCCTCTGCCTACCAGTATCCATCGGCATTCACCTGACTAGCATCCTGTCAGTGTGTGAGAGGGTTGAGGGCTGTTTGGAAACTGAAAGAGTATTTGCTGTGTGAGCAAGGAGACAGCAAGGAGCCTGGGCATGGCTTAGCTCAACTGTTCTGTACTAAAGCTGCTTGGTGCTCTGAAACTGAAACTCCTCTGCTTGTGTTTTGCATTTGGAAGAGATTTCTTTCCAGGTGGGGAGGGGGAGTAGAACTCCTTAGCATCAGTTAATAATAATAATATCGGAAATACTCTAAATGCTCTGAGGGTCATTGGAAAAATCCTTTCTTAGTGAGCCCCTAGAAGCCAAGAGCTACGTGCCAAATTTCAAGTTTGTAGGTTTTACAGTTCTGGAGATTTCATGTTGACGCGTGTGTGGCATTTTGCTTTTATATAGATAGATACAGCTATATTTAAAAATATCTAATTCTCCATAACTCGAACGGCAAATTTTATTCTTTTCCAGCCCTGGAATTTTCTGCAGATGTTCTTACAGGTTCCTTGATCTAATTTTTCTCTTTTTTCCTCCTGAATAGTTGTGAGGACATGTGGTCCTGTCCAGCCAGCGATGTTTTTTCAATTTAACTTGGAGAGTGTGGAGTGACTCGTCTCTGTCCGGTTCTCCACCCTCTTATTTCTGGGAAGGAGAACCGTCTGCATTCCACAAACCGTAAATAAACTCTACATTAGCCAACTTTGGGCTGGATCTGACCCCCAGGGCTCCCCCACCCTTCAGGGACTTGTGTAATCACACCTCTCCTGCCAGCCACACACATTGAAATGCATTAGTCAATTTAGCCGCCGTTGTGTCACGATTCCATTAAGTCTCTTATCAGACCTTACCTGGTAAATTTTTAAAAACATTTCTCCATGGTAAATCTCTACAGGTAACCTTCGACTTGCAACAAAACTCTTCAAACTTAACAACAGAACGGGGAAAACAAACCCTGACTTGCAACCAGTCCTCAGACTTACGACTGTCACAGTATTGCCACGATCACAGGATCAAAATTTTGGGCATTCGTCCAACTGGCATTTACAATGGTCGCCGCGTCTTTGGGGTGTGTGTGTGTCGTGATCGTTATTTTCGACCTTCCCAGCCGGCGTCCCGACAAGCAAAGGCTGGATTTGCTTAACAACTGCCTGGTTTGCTTAAGAACTGCAGTGATTTGCTTAACAACGATTCGGAAAAAAGGCTGAAAAAGCCAGATCCAACTGAACAACTGCCTTGTCTTGCTTAGAAATGAGAAATTCGGATCCCGATTGCGGTCGGAAGTCGAGGACTGTGTTTAGCTGACCGAGGTAGTCTTTGACTTACAATAGTTCATTTAGTGACCGTTCAGAGTTAAACAGCCCCCAAAAAAGGGACTTACAACTGTTTTTCACACTTACGACCAGCATCCCCATAATCGCAGGATCAAAATTCGACTTGGCAACGGACTCACATTTATGACGATTGCAGTGTCCTGGGGTCACATGATCCTCTTTTATGACCTTCTGATAAGGCAATGAGGAAGCCAGATTCACTTAACTGTTAATGATTCACTTAACAACCGTGGCAAAAAAGATTGTAAAATGGGACAAAATTCACTTAACTGTCTCACTTAGCAACAGACATTTGCAGCTCAATTGTGGTTGTAAGTCAAGGATTATCTGTACATTTTTGTTTTGACAACCAAGTTGGCTTCAGCTTGGTTTAATAAAAATAAATAACAGTTTAAAGATCATTTATAATATATAATCCTGGAGACTTTTATTCGTAGTGGTAAACATCATAGCACAGACATACATCATAATCCGTGGCCAAATATTCAAGGATCATCCAAAACCCCAAATAATTCAATCACCATTATTTTCAGGCAAAAGGAAATAACATTCAACTTAAAAGTCAATTTTTCACAAGAATTAATGCTGAGTCACTAACATGATGTTCTGACTCGGCATAAGATATTCCGGTGCAAAAACATTTCCAGGAAAAAGTGAAAAAAAAAATCCTTTGTATGAGTGTGAATTAAATCCAACATATTTTTTTGCTAACTTGAGAAACATCTGCCAGAAAATTAGACAGGGCTCAGCTGCCAGATGACAACAACGCTTTGAGATATTTTTGGTATTTTTTTGGGGAAAAAAAAGTATTTTGGGAGCTTGTTTGAAAACTGTGGCTTCCTGGATGAATTTGTCTTTTGTGTCAGCCTGTCGCACCTGCAATTTTTGATGGAATTTTTTTTAGAGTGGATGAAGGAATCATTTAATAAACGCAAGAAACTAAGAGGCTCTTTTTGAAGAACTTAGATCTGTTGGTTTTAACAACCAAATTGCTACAGGCAGGGGAACAAAGGGATGAAATGAGATTTTGGAAGACTGGCAAACTTTGAGTAAAATGCTATTTTTTTTTTCATTGCAAATATTCAATTTTAAGGATTTCCTAAGGAAGAAACGGGGAGGTGTTTTCTTACTTCCAGTTTTCAGGATCAGGTCAAAGCAAGAAATAGTTCAATAAAAACTAAAGTACTTTTTCAGTAGGAAAAGAAATGGGTTGACTATTTAACATGTCACTTTCTTGTAAAAAAAAGCATCCAAGAAATATATTGAACTTATGGCAATAATTAGGACCAGAATTTCTGTTGCTAAGCAAGGTGATTCTTTAGTGAATCATACATTGTCCAGGGGAAATCCACCCATCTTAAAGCATGTTGGCTTGGGAATTCTGTGATTTGAAGTCTACCCATCTTAAAGCAGGAGGAAGGAAGGAAGGAAGGAAGGAAGGAAGGAAGGAAGGAAGGAAGG
>BLBF01000081.1:7580034-7590162 GCA_015471245.1 Laticauda colubrina
TAGATAGATAGATAGATAGATAGATAGATAGATAGATAGATAGATAGACAGACAGATAGACAGATAGACATAGAGATAGATGATAAAGATTCAGATGAAAGAGAGAGAGATTTATGGATAAATAAGAGGGATTTCTGTCAATGTTTTCCACTCCAATTCAGCTCCCTGATGAAATTTGTGATGTGTGTGGCCATTTTCACAGGCAGGAGGGAAAAGAAAAGAAAAAAGTGTGGAAAATGACCCTAAATAACCTTTTTCAGTGCCGTTGTATCTTCAGACCCTCATTAACTGAATGGCGGTTAAGACAAGGAGCCCCTGTCAAAGACCCTAAAATCAAAGGATTTCCCTCCCCCCCCCCCAAAAAAAAAAAAAAAAAAAACCTGCTCTGAGTCACTTGTTTGAAAATAAAACCAAGTTGTTGGGTAGAAAAACAACCCTAGCAACACGACCGAAAACGGGAGACACAAAGGAGGATGCCCCGTGTGTGTGGTTTTCCTGTGCTGTTTTGGGCTGCCTATGAGTCAACCGGAAAAGGATTATGGTATTTAATTCTGGCTGCTCATCCAGGCTGACCCCTGGTCAGTTTGCTGCCCAAACATAATAAAAACCCTCCCTTGAAAATGAAGACCAGACGAGCTACACAAAGGATGGTTGATACGCATTCCTCACCTGGCCTTACTCCCATCCCCAGTTCTGACAACTTAAACCGCACATTCTACATCCAGAGTTTAATTTTATCCATGTTGATTCATTCTCTCATTCATCTGATCCTTGCCTTCCATCTTAGGTAAGCTGAGCTGGAAGGAAGGACCCAGCCTGGCGCATTGCTGGCATTTTTGCGGTTAGCTTTTTGGTAAACAGTCAGGAGACACATGGGGTGGGGGTCACAAAGACTCAATCTTGTTCTCTCAGTTTCGTTGCTGTTCACAGCTTGTGACTAGGCTGAGTGAGCTGCCCTGTTAGTCTTTTTTCTTTAACATGTGTGGCAATTATCGTCATAGAATAACAGAGTTGGAAGTACATATATTTGGACTGTGGTAGTAAAAGGTAATAGAAACTGAAGGGAAGGGATGGCAAAAGAGAAGAGAAGAGAAGAGGAGAGGAGAGGAGAAGAGAAGAGAAGAGAAGAGAAGAGAAGAGAAGGGGAAGGGGAAGGGGAAGGGGAAGGGATGAGAAAAGAGAAGGGTAGGGAAAGAGAGGAGAGGAGAGGAGTGGAGAGGAGAGGAAAGGAAAGGAAAGGAAAGGAAGGGAGAAGGATAGAAAAGAAAGAAGGGAAAGAAGGGGAGGAAAGGAAAGGAAAGAAGGAAAGGAAGGGAAGGGAAGGGGAAGGATAGAAAAGAAAAAAGGGAAAGTAGGGGAGGGGAAGGGAGGAGAGGGAAGGGGAGGAGAGGAGAGGGGAGCAGAGGAAAGGAAAGGAGAAGGATAGCAAAGAAAAAAGGGAAAGAAGGGGAGGAAAGGAAAGGAAAGGAAAAAGGGATGAGAAGGGAGAGAATAAGGGGAGAGGAGGAGAAAGAGAAGAAAAGAAAGAGAAGAACCAAAAATAGCTGAAGCATCAGATGCACTCCAGCCCACACAGCTTCTTTAAACATTCATTGATCTCTTCAGGGACTCCAATTTTAAAATAACAATGGGTTTTAAAGGCTTTAGGTTGCCTTGGGGATCAAAATGGCTCGAAGTTCTCCCCCACAAGGTCCCCTCCTGGATTTACTGGAGTGGGAGGTTGTTGAGATGATAAGGGAAATACACCCAACCCTGGAAAAGTTCGGAATAAAATGTGCGTGGAAAAAATTGCACCCCAGGTGGGTGCAGTTCCCTGCAAATCAGGAGGAAAATTCTTCTTCTTTATTTACATTTCATATTTCTAAACTGCCCATTTCCTTCCAAGTTTTTCTGTTAGCTTAATGATTATCCCATCGAGTTCTGACTTCCTAGGAAAAACAAGCCTGTTGAGATGAAATTGCATGAACAGAAAGATTTGTGTGTTCGGAGCTTGTTCCCTCCAAATATTCCTGTCTGTTGATATTTTTTGTGGATGTTTTTCCTTCTCTCCTTTTGATTTCGCTCCCTGCCAAGGAATTTATTACTCCTATTTTTTTTTTTTTTTTGACAAACAGCTTTCCCTTGTGTAATTTCCTTCTCCCCTGCTTAACTCCAACATGATGACAAGCAGGAATTATGGAGTAATGTTTAGGGATTCGGGAGGGGTGAGAAATCTTTAGACGTAAACAGTCTAGCCTTGAAAAGACCAGGATGAACATGTGAGGATCTTGTGATCCTGTCTGTGCAACCTTGCTCATTCCATTGCATAACAGAATAACAGAGTCGGAAGGGACCCTAGAGATCTTCTAGTCCAACCCCCTGCTGAAACAGGAGACCTTACCAATCCAGACAAATCCGTTGTCCAGTCTCTTCTTAAAAACCTCCAGTGTTGGAACACCCACAACTTTTAGAAGCGATCTGCTCCACCGATTAATAGTTCTCCCTATCAGGAAATTCCTCCTAAAGTCCAGGTTGCTTCTCTCCTTGATGAGTTTCCATCCGTTGCTTCTTGTCCTGCCCTCAGGTGCTTTGGAGAATAGACTGAACCCCCCGTCTTCTTTGGGGCAGCCCCTCAAATACAGGAGTACTGCTATCGTGTCACCCCCTAGTCCTTCCTTTCATTAAACGAGACATGCCCAATTCCTGCAACCATTCTTTGTATATTTAGATACAGATAGATTCAGATACAGATTAACAGAGTTGGAAGGGACCTTGTAGGACATCTAGTCCAACCTCCCATCCAATATCTTCCTCAAATATTGGAAGATGCTCTCCTGTCTCCCCTGGTCCTTCTCTTCACTAGACCAGCCAAGCCCAGTTCCTGCAACTGTTCTTCATATGTTTTAGTCTCCAGTCCCCTCATCATCCTGGTTGCTCTTCTCTGCCCTTTTTTTAGAGTCTCAACATCTTTTTTATAGTGTGGTGACCAAAACTGAATGCAGTACTCTAGGTGTGGCCTTACTAAGGCTTCACTGGCAATTCTGATTTTATTTTTTTATTTTTTTAACTATACTTTCTTGAACTTTTATCACATTAAAAACATAAAAAAAGAAAAAAAAAAGAAAATATATCACTCAACAACAGCAACAGCATTATGACAATAATTCGTGCATTATTTACAGATATTAAATTACAAGTAATTACATTCTTATTTATCTGTTACTATAGATAATAACTATCTTAATCTCCATTCTATCTAGTTATACCATTGTTCCCACACCTTATAAAATATCGATGTCTCTTTATCTTTTAAGCTCAACATTAATTTGTCCAAGTTTCTCTTAGGGGTATGCATGGCTGTTTCCAACATGAAGCAAAGGCAATCCTGTCAGCAGTTAATATGTGTAATAATAAGTATTTTGTACTCTTTACATTTTTTTTTTGAAGATCCCCAATAGGAAGAGTTCCGGTTCGAGATCTAATTGTTCAGCAGTTCTGATTTTATTGTTGCCATGTTTTTCTCTCCTCAGCCAGCAGTGAAAAACAAACAGGGAAAGATAAGATACAATCCCATCCAGATTAGTAGCTTGCAAGATGCTGACCTTTCAGATGTTGTCAAGATGTCAGATGTGGTTCAAAGGTTTCATCGAGTGTGGAGTCAAAAACAGCCTTTCCAGCTCGAGCAATTATATATTTCTGGGAAAAAAGGTTGGAAAACACCCAAAAATTGAGCAAAAACATTTGTGTGAAATATTTCTTCACCCCCCTCAAAAAAAATAAATACAAGAAATCCTTGACTTTAAAGCCCCAATGGAGCCCCAAAGTTTCTCTTGTTAAGTGCGACATTGGTTAAGTGAATTTTGCCCCATTTTACAACAGTTGTTAAGTGAATCACGGTGGTTAAGGGAAGTTGGCCAGAGAATTCTGGGAGATGAAGTCCACAGGTCTCAAAGTTGGCCTGATTGAGAAGGTCTGTTGTCAAAACCACATTTCCCTTCGTTCTTCTTCCAATCTTCTGCATTGGGTATTGGTGATCCCTCCTGATAGGCATGGATGTCCCATGGATCTACAGAGGGCCAGGCTTGGGGAAAGGTGCCTTGGGGGAGGTATCCCCCTTTGGGAAGGACCCCCTAAACCGAGATTGCCCCATGATGGTTTAGATAGGAGATCCGTGCAATCCAGGAGCGTTTGTGTGCCTGAAGTCAGAACTTTGGAGCGGTTGCTTAGGAACATACCAATTCTTCTGAGGCCCAACATCCATGACGTTCTCTCCCCCCACCCCTACTCTCTTCTTGGACCTGCTCTCCCCTCCACCCCACAACAAAAACTTTCTCTTGTGGGGTGAAGTCTTTCAACGGGTCACCCCTTGTCCTTCTGGGGGGGGGGGCAGATGAGTGAGGGGGCGGCCATGAACTCCAACTCTTTGCTCGAAGTGAAGATCCTCTTTTGGTGAGATGAGAAGAAGACTCCCTGGGTGAGGGTGGGTCTTGTCCTCTTCCAGGAGAGACCACTGAAGGGTGGGGAGGAAGGGTCACCCCAAAGCCTTCCGTAAGGCAGTTTGAACATTTAGAAGGAAGGGATGGAGATGCAAAGGTCCACAAAGCGTGGGAGATAGGTTGAGTTTTTGGGTTTTCTTGCTCCCTGGGTGGGGAGAGGTTTGTGTAGTTGTGTACTGTGCGTGTGCGTGTAGATGAAGTAAGTAGATGGAGCTGCTTTTAGGGTGGCTAAAATTTGTTTTCCTGCCTTCCTAATTCTGATTTGGAATAGTTGGTGGGAAGGTTTGAATGCTTTCAGATCTTTGTTCTTATCTTGAAGTGGGTTTTTGCTTAACTATCTCCTTCCTTCCTCCCTCCCTCTCCTCTTCTTTTCCTCTCTATCTTTCACTCTTTTTCCTTCCTTCTTTCTTTCATCCCTCCCTCTCCCTCTTCCCTTTCTTCTTCCCTTCCTCATCTTTCCTTCTCTTCCTTCTTCCCTCCCCCCTTCCCCTTTCTCTATTCCCTTCCCTCTTGCTTGCTTCCTTGCTCTTTTTGTTCCTTCCCTCTTCCTTCCCTTCTCCTTCATCTTCCTCTTCCTCTTCCTCTTTCTCTTCTTCATTTTTTTTCTACCTCACTCCATTCCTTCCTCCCCACCACTTACTGCCTTCCTTCCTTCCTTCCTTCCTTCCTTCCTTCCTTCCTTCCATCCTTCCTTCCTTCCTTCCTTCCCTTCATTACATCTAGCTGTACCTCTTTTCTCCCTTCCTCTTCGTTCCTTCCTTCCTTTCCTTCCCCCCATCCATCATCTGGCAAATTGATCTTCCATCTTCTTCTTTCTTTTCTCCTTTTTTGCAGAGGTTCCTGAGGATCGAGAGCTCGGGTAAGTAAGTCCCTCTGTGTAGCGCCCCTCCTGCCTCTTGGCCCTTCCACCCCTTCCCCCCTCCCCTTCTCTCCCACTAAAATATCCCAAACTACTTCTCTTCCCTTGGGATGCCTAATTCCTTCAAGCCTTGATGCCTTTTGGTCCTTTTTAATATTACACAAATTAATATCCCTTCTTTTTAACCAAACTTGTAAGAACATATTCTCCTCTTCCTTCCATAAAGCTATGGTGGACTTGAAAATAACCTTCCTTTTCCTTTTGGAAGGCATGTTTTGAATAATAATGATAATAAACACCAGCAATAATTGGCTAAGACTTGAATTGTATGACTCTCTCCCCCAGCCTTAGACTGAACCTTAGGTGGTCGATTCCTCACCCGTTATAATTCTGTGTTCTGTTTTTCTCAGTTCATGCAGATTAAGCAACTCTTAGAGAAAAAATTCCCAAACAAACTGGACATTGTAAGTGAGTTGTGGTGGAGCCAATCCAGAAGGGGGTGGGGTGGACTCGGTGTAAATCCATCTGTGGTCTTTAACGGTCCCCAAAAACACTTCCTTCCTATCCCAAATCTTGACTTGGAATAAATCTGAGGTAAACTTTGCTTGCTTTCGGTATTGGACTCCCAACGTTTTAGCAAAGCACTCCAAAGCCCCATGTGTAAGCTGTCCTAAATGATTATACCTAAATAATCTGTCCTAAATTGTTACAGTCAAATCCAGGTCGTCCTCAGAATCGGGATAGAGCTGAAAGGGACTTTGGAGGTCTTCTAGTCCAGCCCCCTGCTCCATCAGGAGATCCTATCCCATTTCAGATGAGTGGCTGTCCAATCTTTTCTTTTTTTAAAAAACAACAACAACAACCCTCCAGTGATGCAGCATCCACAACTTCTGGTGGCAAGCTGTTCCCCTGGTTAATCGTCCTCACTGTTAGGAACTGACAGTTCTCCTTAAATCCAAGTTGCTTCTCTCCTGGGTTAGTTTCCATGCATGCTTTCTGGTGCTTTGGAAAATAAGTTGACCCTCTCCTCTTTGTGGGGCAGCCCCTCAAATATTGGAATACTACTATTATGCACACACACACACCCCAGTCCTTCTTTTCTCTAGACGGGCCAAAACCCAAATCCTGCAGCCATTCTTCATATGTTTTAGTCCGCAGACCTTTAATCATCTTAGTTGCTCTTCTCTGTGCTTTTTCCAAAGTCTCAACTTAAACAGCAAAGTTAAAACGGCACTGGAAAAAAGTGAATGATGACCGTTTTTCACATTTACGACCATTGCATCATCCCACAGTCATTGGATTAAAATTCAGATGCTTGGCAACTGACTCATGTTTACGACGGTTGCAGTGCCCCAAGTGTATGTGTGTATGTATGTGCGTGTGATGCAACCTCCTTTTGTGACTTTGGGGGGAAGCCTGATTCACTTCACAACCGTGTGTTACTGATTTAAGAACACATCCAGTCATCCACTTAACAGCAGAAGCAAGAAGGGTCTTTGAGCGGGGCAAAACATGCTTCACACAACTGTCCCACTCAGCAAGGGACGTTCTCGTTGCAAAGCAAGGATTACCAGTAGTTTGGAGAGATTGGCCTGGGATTTCCCTCCCCCCTTTGCATCATCTTGAGACCCAAACAGCTCTCCTTGTTTTCACAACAGCCTTGTGAGGGAGGCCAGGATGAGAGAGAGAGCAGCTGCTCTGAGATGATTACACCTGATATGTCTTCTTTTTCTCCTTCCCATCACTTTGTTTCCTCTCCAGACAGGGGAAGTTGCCGAGAGTGGGACCTTCGAAGTGGTTCTGCCAGAACCTGATATAGTTTTGCATTCCAAGAAGGTGAGAAGGGGAATTTTTCTTTTGACTTTGGAAAAGGGGCCAAAAACCGACATTGAACTGTCTGTGAGGGCCCTTGGCGCTCTCTGGGCTTAGTTTCCTTGCAGACATTTTGTGACCCAACTAGGTAACATCATCAGGGTTAGAAGGGAGTGGGGTTTGTGGAGAGGAGGAGGAGGAAGAATAATAATAATGTGAATTCCTTGATGATTTCTGAACTTGGTTGTTTTCGTGCAGACATTTCATGATCCAACTAGGTAACATCATCAGGGTTAGAAGGGAGTGGGGTTTGGAGGGGAGGAGGAGGAAGAGGAATAATGTATAAAGGAACAGGAATAATGTGGGTTCCTTGATGCTTCCTGGGCTTGGTTGTTTTCTTGAAGACATTTTATTACCCAACTAAGTCATCGGTGTTAGAAGGGAGGGGAGTTTGTGGAGTGGAGAGAGGAGGAGGAGGAGGAGGAATGTGAATTACTTGGTGTTTTCTGAGCTTGGTTGTTTCCTTGCAGACATTTTATAACCCAGCTAGGTAATGTCATGAGTGTTTAAAAGGGAGGGGAGTTTGTGGAATAGAAGGAGGAGGAAGGATAACAGAATAACAGACTTGGAAGGGATCTTTGAGGTCTTCTGGTCCAACCTCCTTCTCCAGCAGAAGACCCTAGTTCATAATTCATGTAGTTAACACCATGAATTATTGGGGGGGTGGGAAAGGGGTTTTTTGATCTCTTTTTATATACAAGAGCCTCCTAATCAAGGCACTTCCTAGAACACTCCCATCAATCCTGACAGGTTCTTCCACTGGTATACAAACCGACTGGAATCTTTCCAGACTCTACAATAATATTTTTCAGCGAGATATATGGTGGTTTGTTTCAGGAAGCTTGGCAGTTTGCCCAACCCTTCCCATATGGATTATTCCAATTATCATTATTATTATGGATTATTATTCCCATACCAAATCTGGGGCTGGCTGATCTCAGAAACATCCAGACTTGAAGTGGGAAGCAGGGGTGGGATTCTACCGGTTTGGACCGGTTCTCAAGAACCGGTTGTTATGATTCTGCGCAGTTTGGAGAACCGGCAAGTCGTGCCCCTAGCTGGCCCCGCCCCTCTCTGCCTGCCCCGCCCCTCCCTCCCAGTCAGTCCTTATCGAGCATGCGCGACATTGCTGGCTGCATTCTCCCCCGCCCAGTCACTCCTTATGGTACTTGCCCCTCCCCAACGGTCAGCTGTTCTGATGATCAGCTATGCCGGGATCCCCCTCGCTGTCTTACTGCTTCGCCCAGGAGGCTTCCCTGAGGCCCAGGAGGCAAAAAAAAAAAAAAAAAAGGGGGAGGGTGCTACAAAAAAAGCCACGCCCACCCAGCCCATGACCACGCCCGCCTAGCCACGCCCACAGAACCAGTTGTCATAAAATTTGAATCCCATCCCTGGTGGGAAGTGATGGAGAGCGGACCATTTGGCGGAGAGAAAAATAAAAAAAGAGAGTCCACTTTCTTCTCCCCACCCAGAATGGCGGTGGCTACGTGGACACCGAGGACAAGATAAAAGCCATCTGCGAAGGCATCAAGAAGCACCTCAAGATCAAATCCCCGAAGACCAGCCCTTTGGCCAGGAAACTCTTGAAGAAGCAAGAACTGGGCCATGCAAGCCAGAGACTGGAAGCGAAACCGGAAACGAAACCAGAAGCGAAGCCAAAAGCGAAACTGGAAGTGATTCCAGAATTGAAACCGGAAGCCGAGCCAGAAGTGAAAGAACCATCACTGACGGATTTGTCGTCTTCTCCAGAGGTGGAGAAGAAGACAGAAGAGCTCATCTTGACCAAGACCCCCAATGATTTAGAGAGCCCCACCCCCAGGTTCGAAGAAGGGCGTGGGCCAAGGAATGGGGGGGGGGAGGAGCGAAATGGGAGGAGGTTTTCATGCCCTCTGGTGACCCCGCCTCCAAATTGAGGGGGGAAAAAACCCCAAATGTCTTGTTCCTACAGGATGTGAAGATCTCAGAAGGCAGATCATGATGGGATCACCTGAAAGGAGGAAGGCGCCTGGATGATTCCTGATGTCTCTTTGCCTCTAATTTGCCATTCTCCTGGTGGAGGAGGCACTGTGAAAGAAAAACGGAAAATTCTTTCCATTTTATCTCTTCCATGGGTTTTAATTTCATTACTTTTGGAGGAGGAGGAGGGGGGGGGGCAACAAGTTTCATTTTGGTGACTGCGATCGATGTCGGAAAAGAAAAGAAATAAAAGGGAGGGAGAGAGGAACGAAGGAAGGAAAGAAGGTGAGAGGGAGGGAAAGAAGATGGTGAGAGGGAGGAAGGGAGGGGGAGAGAGAGGGAGGAAGGAAGGTGAGAGAGAGGGAGAGAAGATGGGGAGAGGGAGGAAGGGAGGGGGAGAGAAAGGAAGGTGAGAGGATGGAAGAAAGGGAGAGAAGGAAGAAAGATGAGAGGAAAGGAGGAAGGAAGAAGTGAGGCAAGGGAGGGAAGGAAGGAAAGAGAGAGAAAATTAGACAAGCCAAACTAGTTAGACCAGAGAGGATTCATGACCAGATGAGCAAAATCTACTTTATTGTGAATCTCAATTAACACAATTGTGTGAGTCTGAAAGTACAGATGGCGGCTCTCCCGCCATCTCCTTTACATCCTGAGAAACTGGGGAGGGTCCCTTCTGAGCCTTTTTCTCCCCCCATTATGCAGCTGAGGGCTCGGCTGTCTCTTACCTGACTCTCTTGTGAGCCCCATCTCTTTGCCCACGTACCATACGCGTACAGAACTAAACCTGGTTAAAACAGGATTGCCCACAGGGCAGGAAACGATGGAGAAGACAAGTCCACCGGGAAAGGTTTGGGGGCCCAGAGATTTACAGCTTGTGGTCCTCACTTTGGCTAGATGAGAGCATGAAAGCCAGCTTGATGACTTCATTCATTCATTCATTCATTCATTCATTCATTCATTCATTCATTC
>BLBF01000081.1:7601074-7622184 GCA_015471245.1 Laticauda colubrina
TCCTTCCTTCCTTCCTTCCTTCCTTCCTTCCTTCCTTCCTTCCTTCCCTCCCTACTTCTTATTCTGATCTCCTTCCTTCCTTCCTTCCTCTCTGCAAACCCCCCTCCTTTCTAGCACTGATGACATTCCCTAGTTGGGTCATGAAACATCTGTAGGAAAACCAACCAAGCTCAGAGATCCCCAAGGACCCCACAGTTCAACCCTGAGCCACAAATAGTGGCCTCTTCCATCTTCTAAACTCCACCACAGGAGGCGTCAGAGCGGTAGAATCATCATTATTTGGGGGGAGGGCCGGGGAAACGGGGGCAAAAAAACCCCTTGGCTTTCCACACGGGGGGCGTGTATGTGTGTGTGTTTGCATGTGTTTGCTGTGTTGAATGCCATGCTTTGCTTCCCCCCCCCCCCCAGAGAGAAGGCCCTGGCGCTGACCGGCAACCAGGGGATCGAACAGGCCATGGATTGGTAGGTATGCTCTCCGTCCCTCCCCATTCTTAGCAGAACGCCCTCCCTCCTCCCCTCGGCATCCCTTCTGAACGGCCCTCCTGGGCGTCTGTCTCTCTCTCTCTCTCTCTCTCTCCCCCCCCCCCGACCCAGGTTGGTGGAACATGAGAACGATCCCAACCTGGACGAGCCCTTCGCGGCCCCCCAAGGCCCCGTTCCAGACGCCGAGGAACCCGCCAAAGGAACAACGCCCGATTCAGCGCAAGGGGGATCAGGTCAGAAGAGATCCTGGCGAGGGAGGTGGGTGGGTGGGTGGCTTTTCTTTGCTGGCTCCGCACAGGGGGTCTTCAACTTACGACAGTCCGTTTTGTGACCGTTCCGAGTCGGAACGGCGCTGAGCAAGATTGACTCGGGACCGTTTTCCACACAGCCAATGCGGCATCCCCTGTGGTTGCGTGATCCGAATTCGAACGCTCGGCAACTGGACTCACATTTATGACGGTGGCTGTGTGTGTGTGTGAGGGGGGGTTCACGTGCTCCCCTTTTGCGATGAGGAAGTCCAGTGGGGAAGCTGGATTCGCTTAACGGCCGTGCTCCTAATTTAACAACGGCAGTGGTTCACTTAATGATGGGGCCAGGAAAGTTGTGAAATGCAGCAAACTCCCCTTGGTAAATGTCTCGCTTAGCCACAGAAATCTTGGCCTGAATGGTGGTCCTAAGTTGAGGACTACCTGTAGAGGGTTGCACATCATTGGAGCATGAATTGCCAGTGGATTATGGTTTTTACCTGCCCTGGTCCCTTGGAAAGGTGTAAGAGAACGTTTTTCTTCCCGTAGGTGAGCTGGCCGAAGGAGAGACACAGCGTCCCCTGACGGAAGAGGAAAAGCAGGAACAGACGAAAAGGTAGGCCCTTCCTTCCCTCTCCTTCCTTCTTTTTCTTTCTTTTTCCTTCCTTCCTTCCTTGCTTCCTCCCTCCCTCCCTTCCTCACACATATCCCCTTCCTCTCTTCCTTCCTTTCCTTCCTTCCTTCCTTCCTCCTTCCCTTCCCTGCTTTTCTCCCTGCCTCCCTTTCTTCCTTCCTCTCTCTTTCTCTTCTCTTTCCTTCCTTCCTTCCCTCTCTCCCTCCTGGGCTGAGGGGTAGCCATGCCTCCGAAGCTGCTCCAGTGTTTCCTCCCCTCCTCTCCCCCCAGGATGATGGAGCTGATCCACCAGAAGCAGAAGGAGCGCGAGGAGCGGGAGAAGCGGGAGACCATCGAGCGGGAGAAGCAGCGCCGGAAACAAGGCCAGGAGCTCCTCCTCATCCGCCAGAAGCTGCAGGAAGACGAGATGAAGAAGCTGGCCGAAGAGAGGAGGAGGGAGAAGATGGAAGAGAAGCTGGCCAAGTGAGGGGACCGTCTCTGTGTGTGCGTGCGTGCGTGCGCGTGCTGTGAGAGAGAGAGAGAAAGTGAAAGTGAAAGTGAGCATAAGCCAAGAGGAATGGTGGGGCGGGAATTGCATTTCCAGCTGGTCTCACTCTAACCCTGCCTGCCTCGACCGTCCTGACTTTAAGATTGGGGGGGACTTCAACTCCCAGAATTCCCCAGCCAGCATCCTTTCAGGTGGGGTGGGGGGTGGCGTGGCCTTCTGGCTCGCTCTTCTGGAGGGATTTCTGGGAGTTGAAGTCCAGCCTTCTCAAGGTTTCTGAAAGCAGGAGGAGGATCTTGGACGACACCTCCCAGCCTCCCTCAGCGGTGGCCCTGCTGGCGGCTGGGAAGCTGAATTCAGCTCAGTGGATGAAGCCGAAGCTTTGCATTCCGGGGGTCAGAGGAGTTTGTCCCGTCCGTTTTGTCTGCCAGCAGCCTGCTCGTCCCACGGACACCCTCCACCTTCTCCATCTCCACCTTTGGGGACTTATCATTACACACACACACACACACCCAAACTGTGAAGTGAGCAAGGGGTCCCTTCCACCCTTTTTCACCCCCTCCCCTTGTTCCTTCTTTCCAGGCAAAGAGTGCGGGAGAAGATAGAACGAGACAAGGCCGAGAGAGCCAAGAAGGTGAGGGGGAAACAAGGGGTTTTTATTTGCATTATTTAGACTAATGTTGCCTTTGTCTTTTCTTTCTTCACCCAACTTCCCTCCTCCCTCCCTCCGTCTTCCCTCTTGTCTCCCCCTTCCTTCCTTCCTCTCTTTCCTCTCCGTCCTTCCCCCTTCCTCTTCTTCCCCCTCCCTCCCTCGTCCATCTCCTCTCCTTCCTTCTTCCTTTCCTTCTTTCCTCTCCCTTCCTTCCTCTCTCCCTTCATCCTTCCTCCCTATACCTTTTCTTCCCCCTCCCTCCATCTCACTTCTCCTTCCTTCTTCCTTTCCTTCTTTCCTCCCTCCCTTTCTCTCCTTCCTTCCTCTCCCTTCATCCATCCTCTTCTCTTCCCCCCTCCCTCCCTCTTCTATCTCATCTCTCCTTCTTTCTCCCTTTCCTTCTTCCCTCTCCCTCCCTTTCTCTCCTTCCTTCCTCTCTCCCCTCATCCTTCCTCCCTCTCCTCTTCCCCCCCCCCACCCATCTCCGACATCCTTCTTTCCTCCCTCCCTCTTCTCCCCCTTCCTCTCCTGTCCTTCTCTCCTTCCCACCCTCATCCTAGCTGGGGAATTCTGGGAGTTGAAGTGTCTCCCCCCCATCACAAAAGTTACCCACCACGAGAAATTGCTGGTTTAGAATTGCACAGCTTTGGCGGGCTCACCTTCCTGCTTTTTGTCCCGTTCCCCCTCCCCAGTTTGGCTGCAGTAGCGCGACCCAGGCCTCCCCCCTGACTGACCAGATGGAGCCCATGCTTATCTCCTCCCCCAGCCAGGAGCTCCCCGTCAAGCGAGAATACGATCAATGCAAGATACAGGTAAGGCAAGATAACAGCCGTTGAGCTAATATTTTCCATGCAGTAAAATCTGGAATGGAGAACAAGGAAAAGCTGGCTTTTGTACACAGTCCTCAACTTGCAGCCATTCGTTTAGTGACTGTTCGAAGTGTAAAACAGCACTGAAAAAATATTTTTGCCCGATGGTTGAGGCATCCCACGGTCACATGATCAAAATTCAGACACTTGGCGAACTGACTCGTATTTACAATGGCAGTGTACCTTTTGCGACCACCTGACCAGTCAAGCTAATGGGGAAGCCAGATTCGTTTAATGACTGTGTCAGTAACTTAACCCCCGCAGGGATTCACGTAACAACTGTCTGGCGAGGAAGGTCGTCAGACAGGGCCCAAAATTTCGCTTTAACCACCGTCTTGCTTTAGCAACGGAACATTGGCCTAAATTGGGGTCATTGGGGGAATTTGATTTGGTTCTGGTAGGTGAGACTCCTGGATGGCACCTCTCTGACTCACACCTTCAAAGCCAAGGAGCAACTGGCAGCCGTGCGGCTGTATGTGGAGCTGAACCGCAAAGATGGTGGCGAAGACCCTTTTCACCTCCTGACGAGTTTCCCCCGGCGGGTTTTCACTGAGGAAGACATGGAAAAGCCCCTGCAGGAACTGGGTGAGTTTTGGGGGGTGGATGTGTCAAAGGGGAGTTGGGCCTCCAACTCCCCTTTGCCTCGTTCTTAAATGCCAGAACGGCATGACTGTCTGGTTTGGTGGTAGCAGTGCCTCCGATAGAAAGTCCCTACAGAGAGTGGCGAGGGCAGTGGAGAAGAGCATACAAAGTCTTGATTCACTCTCCAAAGCTGCTGTTTTTTCAGTCGCTCCCTCTGCATTCTCTATTCTTTTTTTCATTCATTTTTTCTCCCCTCTTCTCTTTCTCCAGGCTTGGTGCCTTCCGCCGTGTTGATAGTGGCCAAGAAGGGGAACAGCTGAGCGGCTCTCTTCACTTGCAACAGTTAGTTGTGGCTTTCCCTCCTTTGTGCCGGTTGTTGGAGGCTGACCTAGCCTGTAGTCATTGGGTGCCACCGTAGCGCGCCAGCCCTCCCCCCCCTTCTCCCCAGAGACTCTGAAACAGCAGCCCCTTAACCCAGGGATACCGAAACAGACATTATGTGGGTAGAAGAGTTGGAGAGGAACCAGGATTTGCAACTGGATATCCCCCGAAGCCAGCCCTGAATAAACCTCTTCACTCTGGTGTCCCATTTGTGGTTTTCTTTCTCGCCGGAGGAACGAGCGCAGGATCTGGTCTTCCCAGCAGTCCTTCCCTCCCAAATTCACTCTCACACACACTTCCAGTTGCACCTGGCACTGTGAGGTAGACTGCCTCGGAATAAGGAAGGCTGGATTGTAGCTTGGAAACTTGCACAATCCACCACATACCCAAACTCCGTTTCCCGTAACTACCGGGCGCTGCCTTCGCAAATTATCTACTGGGGAAATTGGGGTTCAAAGCTAGCGGCCGTGTTTTTAAGTGAGGATCAGTTTCACGGACCGAGCAAGGGAAGAAAAGACATACAAAGGCACACAGGTAAATTAGAGGTATATTTCCACCCCCCATTCACCCAACAAGCATGATTTTTCAGCAACGAAATTGGCAAGATGGCTTATTCCATCGTCCAGAGTCATTGTAACTGACTGTTTTGACACGGGGAAAAGAAGACACTCGCAACAGCAGCAGCCATTTTCTGTGGAAGATTTAAAAAGCAGCAACATTTATCTCCTGTCTTAATGAACTGGCCAACCTCCCAAAGAAGGGCTTCTTTCTCCCCCCCCCCCCCACTTCCGCCCTGGGTTGCCTCCAGGTATGTCTTGGGAACCCTTCACTGATGAAAGTACACCTTCCTCGTCCTACTTTGGCTCGACGGGGTCCACAATGATTATAATTGCCGCAGAATAAAGACCTGGAAAGAAACAAAAATCACTGTTGGCAAAGGAGGCACAACCAAGTTGGAGGGCTAATTATTTGTGTTGCTCTGCAGAAGGCAAAAAGAATAGAATAGAGCATGAATAAAACAGAAATAACAACAGAATAAGATAATAGAATAGAAATAATAAAGACTAGAATATAAATAACAATAAAATGAATAGAACAGAAATAAAGAACATAACGAATACAATAAAGAATAGCACATAAAATAGAATAAAGAATAGAATGAATACAATAAAGATAGAATAGAATGGAATGGAATAAATAGAATAGAAATAATAGAATAAAGAATAGAACAGAAAATAGAATAAAGAATAGAATAGAATGAATACAATAAAAATAGAAGAACAGAATAGAAATAGAATACAATTCAAAACATGGAGGATTATTAGGGCCGCCTTGACTGGCTTGGTTGTACAAATCCAATACAATATTTTAACAATAAATAATGGTGGCAAAGAGCCAGGAGAAAGAAGCATAAAGTATGTTGCCTGGGTCAAGTAATAAAGGAGGGATTAAAAAAATTAAAATCAAAATCTAATAAATAACAATAGCCTCATATTTCTGAATAAGAATCTTATTGAACGGCTCTAGTCCTAATGATTCAGACCAGGCCCTCAGATACTGACGCCTTTTCCGACTCATAACAGTAATAAAAGCGGGATACAAGTCAATATATATACATCCATAAAATAATAATAAAAGAACTTTTGCTACTTAAATTCTTTTAATACATTCTTGCTCCGGGGAGGGGAAATGCTGCCTCCTGGTGGCCCAGCTATGTTATTTCACCCCGAGGACTCCCAAGCGGGGAAACGAGCTCCTTCCTGCAAGCCAGACAATTTGCACGTGTCTAACCTTGCACGTGCGAATCTACCCCTCCCCCGGGGACACCACCACCACCAGCAGCAGAAGCAGCAACTTACTGATGGCTAAAACCAGCCGGATGACATTATAGAGGTTCCCGGGTCGACTGTAAGGCAAGGACCGGCGGACCCCCAAGTGGACCCAGAGACCGGCGCCCGCCAGCCCGCTGCCGGTCAACATGCGGCAGCTGAAGCAGGACCAGAAGGACTTTTGGGGGGTCGCCTTGGAGGACCCCGCCACCGCGCCACCTCCGGGCTGGGTCGCCATGTTTCCGCCGAGCAAGATGGCCGCCTCCGTGCCGGAAGCCGCTATGCCAGCCTCCCGGAAGCTTGGAAAAGTCGCCATCGGGGGAAAACAAAGACGTCCCCCCTCTATAAATGTCCGGCGGGGGCAACAGGGCTCCTTGTGTTAGGTTCCGGTTGGGGAGAGGGAAATAGAGAAAACAAACGGCCTGTTTGAATATTATTTTCTTTGGAGGATAAAATAATCCTTAAATTCCTGGGCCGCGTTTCTTTCCCGCCAGCGATCAATAGCAGCATCTTCCAGATTTCACTGGTCTTTTATTTTAAATCTACCTCCTAAATATGGGCTTCTTAAAAAGTTCCCCCTAGTTGAAATATCCCTCATCTCTTTCTCTATTTATATCTTTTTCTTCCTTCTCTCACCTTCTTTCCCCTTTCTCCCATCTCTTTTCCTCCCTCCCTCCTCCCATCTTTTCCTTCTCTCCCCTCCTTCCTTTCTTTTCCTCTCTCCTTCCCTTCTCCCATCATTTTCCTCCCTCCCTCCTTTCCTAACATATGCATATCAACACTGTTAATTATCAAACTGCAGTTTAAAAAAATTAACCAGCTAAGCAACATATCAATAATTATATATTTATAAATGTTACTAAAGCACAGCTTTGAAAATTAAATTGGCAAGTGCCTTACATAAAAAAACACAAGCAACCATATATTTAGACAAATCATATTAATAAACTGCAGCTAGCATATAACTTCCGTACTTTTTCCATCATAAACTAACTTATCAGAAGCACTTCTGTTCTTGAGCATCAGTTTCCAGACCAACTGATGTTAATATTTAATATCTTTGTATTTTATCTTATTGCTTTTACTTTAAGCCACCTATAAATTTAAATTCAAAGGCCCAGGCAAACACACAAGGAAGACCCTGCTGGCTGGGTCACCCTAAAGACGTGTGTTTTTCTAAGGTCCATTTTTCGATTTTGCCAGGCATTGAAACACACACAGAGAAGAACACTCCAAAGTGCCATTTTTAATTTATGAAGACAAGCTTGCCAAGCAAGCCACAGAAGGACCCCGAGGAATAAACAGGTCAAAGGAAAAATGTGATTTTCATTAGAGTCACGATACTCGTGCCAGTCCAAGTAGCCCAAGGCCACTTCAGGTCACAGCTATTGCTACTTTTTCGAAGGGGAAGGTTTTCGGGCCCAATTGTCACCTGTCGTCGCGGCCTCTTTTAGGACTTCCATGAACAAGGCATTTTGTCGTTGCGAGTCCAAATAGTTCTGACTGGAAACATTGAAATCCTGCAGGGAGAACGAAGACGTGAGGAAGGCCAACCAAGGTTTTTCGGGCATCCCCATTTTGAGGATCTGTACATCGCCTGAGGTGAAAAAAAACTTTGTCCTTTGTGATCTAAGCCACACCTCTTCTCCTAAATAGTCAGAAAAGATTCTAGTCTTCATGGTTCTGAATATGATCTTCTTTTAACAGGCTAATCCTCACATTTCCAAGTAGAATCCTATTTAAGACGCTAGACTTTCTGCTCCTCTAATAAGATCTGATCTGAAATGCCACTTTGGTGTAGTTTTGGTGAAGGTGGTATTGGCCTAGAAACCGGAGACTCTGAGTTCGAGTTCTGCCAGAATCATGAAAGATTCATTTAATCACGAAAGCTGGATGGGTTAAATTTACAATTGTCATTAATAGGGAGAATCTCAACAATTAAGATGAATATTTTACCTAGAATTTTATTTCTCTTTCAAACTATACCAATTAGACTTGGAAAAGACTATTTTGAAGATTTAAATAAAATTATGTTGAAGTTTATATGGCAAGGTAAAAAAGCGAGAATAAAGTTAAAACTTTTGCAAGATGCTAGAAATAGAGGAGGTTTTGGCCTGCCTAATTGGGAACTGTATTATCAAGCTGCAAGTTTGATGTGGGTCAAAGAATGGATAACATTAAGAAAACATAGATTGTTGACATTAGAAGGACATGATTTATTGTTGGGCTGGCATGCTTTTTTATGGTACAAGGGAACTAAAACACAGGGGTATTTCAGAAGACATTATATACGGGAGTCTTTGTGGTTAAATTGGGAGAAGATAAAAAAACAATGTTACTTGAAAATTCCAGTTTGGTTATCGACTATTGAAGCATTTTCCTATCCTATGATCTATAAAAAGGAACAAACAGTTAGATATGGGGAACTGTTGGATGAAAAGGGTGGACTTAAAACGATCCAAAATTTAGAGGAACAAGGTATAAGGATGAATTGGTTTTCTTATGCGCAAATACACTCAAGATATCTTGAAGATTTTAAAACGGAAGGATTCTATGATAAACAGACTGATTTAGATAAGATATTGATGGATACTGATGAGAAAGTGATTAAAAAGTTATATGGTTATTTATTGGGAATTAAGCTAGAGGAAGAACAAGTTAAAGAAACTATGATTGCTTGGGGAAAGAATTTTGGATATGGGATTGATTTAGAGCAATGGCAAAAATTGTGGTCTCAAAATTATAAAATGACAATGTCAATAGCATATAAAGAAAACTTGTATAAGATGTTTTACAGGTGGCACCTTCCCCCGACAAGAATAGCAAGAATGTTCAAGAACAAATCTGAAAAATGTTGGAAATGTCATCAGATACCTGGCTCATACTATCATATGTGGTGGACTTGTGAGAATGCCAGAAAATATTGGACTAAAATTCACATGTGGTTGGAAAAAATGACAAAGAAACACATAGACTTGAAACCAGAGATCTTTTTATTGGGAATTTTACCTGATATATATAATAAAGATTTGAAATATTTGATTGTAAATGTATTAACAGCGGCTAGGATTGTATTTGCTAAAAACTGGAAGAATGAGAAAATGCCATTGCAGGAAGAAATTATTGAGAAAATATTGGAATGTGCTGAGATGAGTAGATTGACATTTGAAATTAGAGAACAAGAAGAAAAACAATTTTATGCAATTTGGGTTTTTTTTTATCAATGGTTAGATGATAAAATACAATAATAGAGCATTAATATTATATATATGAAGAGTTTTTAGGATTGATTTGTTATGATTATATAATAAGTTATAGAATAAACTGTTTGAAGTATTGTTATCTCACAAAGCATGAATGATTAAAAGTATAGTCAGAAAAAGATTTTTTTATTTTATTTTTTTAGTAATATTAGAATATGGATTGACAATATGAGTGGTTATGCAATATAATTGTAATTGACACTATAAAATGAATGCACAAAACTGATGAACCAACCGATACACCGGAAGTATATATGAGAGTAGATGTTTTTAATGTTTTGTATGTTTGTCTGTTTGTAGAAAATTAATAAAAATTTATAAAAAAAAAAAAAAAAAAGCTGGATGGGTTATGTAGAGCTGGTCACTCTCTCAGCCCAACCCACCTTGCAGAGTGGTTGTGATGGGGAAAACAGGAAGAAAGCATAATTAGCTATGCTTGCCATCTTGAGTTATATATAAATATATATATATATAAAACTCAAAAAATGGGAAGTAAAAATCTAATAAATTCCATTTATTACGCACACCAAGATTGAGATTTACACTAATGCAAGCAAAGAGCTGGATACAGAATACGGATTTATTAGATAAAAATCAAATAAACAAAATAAATCAGAGTCTAATAAGCAAAGCAAATATAAATCTAATGATTGAAATTAAAAAAAAATCTAACAAATGCATAAATAAATAAAATCCATATATTTCTGAATGCTATTTTATTTAAAGCACTAGTCCTCATGATTCACACCTGGATCTTACACGAGGCCCGAGTCCTTGGGATTCTGAACAGGGCCTTTATGCAAGGTTATTATTATTATTATTATTATTATTATTATTATTATTATTATTATTATCCATTATTATATTTATATATATTATAATCATTATTCAGAGTAGAGTCTTATGCAAGGCGCTCGTCCTTATGAGGACTCTGTGCAAGGCGCTAGTCCTCATGATTCAGACTGGGGTCTTTCTGCAAGGCGCTAGTCCTCATATTTTAAAGCGGCAACGGCAGACAGCAGCCCCGAGCCTAAGCCTCCCGCTATTTCCTCACCTTCCTGATCTTCGCCGAGCGCACATCGTCGGACGGCCACAGCTGAAAGACCAACAGCGCTCCGGTGAAGATGCCCAGCCCGGTGCCCACCGCTTTGACGACGCGCCACTTGACGGCCATGACGGGCCGCGGCGGCTCTACCCGGAAACGACGAGAGGGGGACAGGAAGCGGCGCCCGACCACCATAGACAGCACAAGGGCGCCCGGCCAGACGGCAGTTTCAGCGAAAGGGAGAGAAGCTCGGGGTTTCTCGGGGTTGAGCGCCCTCCTGTGGCTACCTGAAGAAATCTCCCCCCCCCCCCTTTTTTTTTTTCTTTCTTTCTTTCTTTTTCAGTGTCCAAGCTTCAAGGTTAGAATTTGCATTCAGGTTGTTGCAAATATGTGGATCTTCCAACCTCGGCCGCTTGAAAAGAGGTGGACTTCAACTCCCAGAATTCTCCGGGCAGCATGTCTACCCATCTTCAAGCATGCAAGGTGGGGAATTATGGGGATTGGAGTCCACCCATCTCCAAGGTGCTGAAATTGAGAAGAAGGGGGGAAAAAAAACACCTGCTTTTAGAGGCTGGATCTTCTTTGCACAGATGGTTTCCAAGGTGGCAGCAAAGTCACCATCCAAAGCTCCAAAGCTCCATCCCCTCCAAAGCTCAGCTCAACCTTCTTGCCTTCCCTGCAAACTAGAGATTGGACCAATGTTTGCCTTGTCCCAGACAAGACAAAACTCCAGATTTTTAAAAAAAAACAAGAAATAAACATGGAATTATGTATGTGCCTGCCTCTTCCTCTTGCAACACATCAGAAGCCCAGATGTGCTTTTGAAAGCTGAGGGTGATGGGGACTTCTGGGAGTTGAAGTCCACTCATCTTAAAGTGGCCGAGTTGACAAACCTTTAGCAACATTGCTGGGCTCTGTCGAGTCCAGGATCGGCAATCTTGGCTCTGGCAGTTGGCCTTCTAACCAGGTTTCTCTAAAGGAAGCTGGAGAAGGAACAAGCCCTCCCAAATAATAGATATTATCCACACCCCAGGGGGTTGAGACTTACCTCCTTTTCACCCACCCTCCGTCAGATTACATTTCCCTGAGCTCCTTAGCTCTCATTTAAATTTCCATGAGCTCAGAAGGAGATTATTAATCTGGACATCTCCCACTGGCCCTTCGGCCGCAGTTCAGATGGTGACTCCAACTCTGACTCTTCTCCTTCCTTCCTTTTCCTTTTTCCCCCTCTGGTTATCTAACTGAGGCTGAAGAATGAGCTGCCATTAGTTACTGTGTCTCCTTCGGCTTCCAACATTTAGACCGGAGCTGTTTAGATCCAAGAAAAGGTAAGCAATATGGGGAAATAAAATCAGGAAGTGGGAAGCTTGGGATCAAAATCAAAGTGTTTGCTCAAAGCTGCTGTAATTCCTCCCCTTTTCTCTCTTCTGCTTTCTCTGACTTTGTAAAACTAGAAGGTGGTATGTTTGAACATTGACAAAGCTCTTGATGTCCTGCCTTAACCAGGTATGGGGTTCTTGGTGTCTTTCCTGCAGGTATTTCGTTACCAAAGTAGGTGATGTTATCAGTGCTAGATGTGAGTGGGGTTTGTGGAGGGGGGGGAGGAGGAAGAGGAGGAGGAGGAGGACTGTGAGATCCTTGGTGCTTTCTGAACTTACTGGTTTTCTTGCAGACGTTTTATTACCCAACTAGGTAACATGATCAGTGCCAAGAGGGAGAAAGCTTTGCTTTCTGTTTATATACAAATGCCTCATCAGTGTTCTCAGTTTACAACTCCTAGGAGTTGAAGTCCAGACCTCTGAACGTTTCTGCCTCCTTCGAAAAACACTGATTTAGCAGCTGCCCCTCCAGTTCTTGCAGTTTGCGCACAATAAACGCAGCTTGGACAAAAACCGGTATGTGTTTTGTCATTGCTGCACATATTCTCTGGCCAGCTATCTCTTGTTAAAGTTGCACCACACCACAGGGATCTGCTGGATGACCTTCTCCTCTGTTCTAAGATGACTTTGGAGCAGTGGCCAAAAGCCTCCTGAGATATCAATCCAGACACTTATCTCTCAGCCACTAATCCGCCTTCAAACACCCCTTGCTTAAGTGCTTGGAACGATGGTTTCCAGCAACGGCAGCCAAAGAAAGGGAACCAAGGCCCATCTTGATTGCCGCTTGATGCGGCTTGAAATGAATGGACTACAATTCCCATCCTCTCTGGCCAGCAAAGGGGGTACGGTAGGAGGAGAGCCAGCCAACCGTGTGCAGCAAATCACCTCCGACGGAGTTTTAAGACGGATTGAGAAAGGATATTCTCTCCTGTTGAATCTTTTTTTTTTTAAAAAAACGCTCCCATTTTGATTTTTTAACTGCCCAAACGTAAGATGGATGCCGTCCTTGCTTTAGCGGCTGCCTCGTTTTATGACCGTGCGCAGTGACCAAAGGTGCTGGAAAAGTCACTTCTAGGACCGGTCCTCCTGCATAAACCACCTTCGCGGGTCTGTCGAGCTGAGGAAAAGCTGAACTCCAATCTTGTGCACGGCTGCGGTTTCGCTTATGGGCCGCTTCACTTAGTGACCAGTCCTGATGGGGACTTGCGTGGGTTGTGGTTGTTTTTTTTGGCTGCCTCTACAGATGCGAACGTGATGGAAATTGTCCAGAAGTATCAGAATCCCACAACTTCGGCCGAGGAATGTGCTCCTTATCAGAAGCTGGCCCAGGATTCGAATCCAAGGCCGAGCAGCGAGTTGGATTTCGACTCCAACCCAAAAATGCAGTGGAGCTTGGCCAAAGAGGATTGCACCTGCTCCGATCCTTCTCTGAGCAGGCAGGTAAGGGCTCTGGAGGTTTCTTCTCATAATTGCCCTCCAGTTCAATCAACATCTTTCCCAGCTCATTTTGATTCCCACCCAAATCTTGGGCTAGGTAGAGGCAGTTCGGTCTAGTGGTTAAGGCATCAAGCTCGAAGGTGGGTGACCTTGGCGGGTGACTTTGGGCCAATCCCCAGGAGACGGGGAGTTCTAGTCCCGCCTTAGGCTTGAAAGGCAGGTGGGTGACTTTGGACCTCACTCTTTCTCAGCCCAGCCCACCTCACAGGGCTGTCGTTGTGGGGACAATAGGAGGGGGAAAGCGGGTATGTTCACGGCTTTGAATTGTTTGTAAAAATAATAAAGGTGGGATATATGGATAATAAAATAAATAAATGAATATAATAAAATGAAACAGTACGAAAAATGGAATGGAATGGAAAATAGGAAAGAATAAATAGAATAAGATTAAGTATAGGAATAATGCTGCTGTTTCTCCTGCCCCCCCCCCCAGGCCCTTTTGACTCCCCCACAAGATCTGGGGTGGGACCTCTTGAAGAGCCCTCCCCGGGACAAGGGCTTTCCCTGTGAAGAGATGTCCTCTCACGATCACCTGGAGCTTCTGAGCAAGGCCGAAAGGCTTTTGGAGGGGTCCAAGGAGCCGGACCGGTGGCCTTGTTGTGAGAAGACCCCTAGCGAAGGTCTCGTCTTCGAGAAGCCCCGCCTGCCTTCCATCGTGGTGGAGCCCAGCGAAGGGAGCAATGGGGAGAGCGGGGAGCTCCTGTGGCCTCCGGAGGAATTCCCGTTGCTGGAAGGGGACGAGCCGGATGAGTTCCTGGCTGACAAAGAGGAAGAAGAGGAGGAACAACTGGAGGCTGGTGAGCTCAGGGTTGGGAAATTGGTTGGCCTTGACGTCCTCTTGGGTCCTTTGGGTAGCTGGATGGCCACTGATGTGCTAGGATCCTTAGGAATCTCCTCCAGATGTTCCTGGGAAGTTCTTCCAGATATCACCAGGAAGCTCTCCCAGATGTTCCTGGGAAGTTCCAGGTGGTCTTAGGAAACCCCTCCAGATGTTCTTAGAAAGCTCATCCAGATGTTCCTGGGAAGCTCTCCCGCGTATCCCCAGGAAGTTCTCCCAGATTCCCTGAAACCCCTCCAGATGTTCTTGGAAAGCTTCTCCAGATGCTCCTGGGAAGCTCTCCCAGATGTTCCTGAGAAACTCTCCCAGATGTTCCTAGGAAGTTCCAGGTGTTCCTCAAAAACTCTAGGTGTTCTTGCAAAGCTTATCCAGGTGTTCCTGGGAAGCTCCTCCAGATGTTATAAATGCAACCAGGAGCCAAATTCCACCCTGACCGGCTTATTAAGGTCCCACAGATTCAACTTATGCCCATTCATTTAGAGACCAAAGTTAATGGCATCGAAAAAAGTGACTTCCGGCCATCCATGCTCTCCATGATCAAAATTGGGACATTTGGCCCTTGTTACGTACTTATGACGGTTGCAACAACCCGAGATTATGCGATTGCCATTCGCCTCTGGCTTCTGACGAGCTGAGAAGTCAATAAGGGCCAGATTCACTCAATGACCAGGAGATTCACTTAAACAACTGCCACTGTGGCAAAAAAAAAAAAAAGGTGATAGAAATGAGGCCTGAGTCATTGAACAAGTCCCTTGCTTAGCAACATAAATTATGATCCCAGCTGTGGTCGCAAGTCAAGGACTATTATACACTTCACCGCTCACCCAGGTCACAAGCAAGCACCAAAACCCTGAAACCAGGACTTAATAAATTTAACAAATGATAAATAATTAACTTACTTCAGGAGGGCTTAAAATATAGTTGTAAAGAAATTTAAAATCGAATAGAGCTAAAAGGGGCATTAGAGGTCTTCTAGTCC
Source organism: Laticauda colubrina (assembly GCA_015471245.1). Classification (NCBI taxonomy): domain Eukaryota; kingdom Metazoa; phylum Chordata; class Lepidosauria; order Squamata; family Elapidae; genus Laticauda; species Laticauda colubrina. The sequence continues at coordinate 7,616,235 of BLBF01000081.1, forward strand.
AGCTCCCTGTTCAGGCAGGGGTCAAGGGTGACAATGAATGATGTGTCTCAGGGTCGGCTGTCAGAATTCCAGCAGTTCCCCCCAATTAAATCATGAGTCTCGAGCCAAACTTCCAAAACTTCACAAGGATTTATTGGGAGTAACCATGCCGGCACTGCCTGGGTGTAACCGACTCTGAGGCACATCATTCACTGTCACCCTTGACCCTGGTATTCCGCCATCCCTCTGGGTGAATCACAATTCATATTCTCCAATGGGACACGTCCATCGCCCAGAGTCATCAACCAGGCTCTCCAGTTAGGTATTTGCCCGGCAGAAACTTCAGTCACCTAGTTACCATCTTTGAGAACATTTATGGAATGTGCTTTTAGTTTCCAAGCCGCTGCACTGCTCTTTCCCCCCCCTCCCTTTTTGTTGGCAACTCTAAAAAGGCCAGAGAAATATGTTATGAGTTGACACCTATACCGTTTCACTGAAAATAAATTCAATAAAATCATGTTGCATAATGCTCCTTAACTTCTGCCCACCTGTTTTTACATCAATAGAACTGTGTGACTGTAACTTTGTCACTTGCATCCTTATGATTTATATTGACTGTCTCCTAGTGTGATTTGATTGCTTATTGTACCCTATGACTATCATTAAGTGTTGGACCTGATGCTTCTTGACTCTTGACGAATGTATTTTTTCTTTTATGTACACTGAGAGCATTTGCACCAAGAAAAATTCCTTGTGTGTCCAATCACACTTGGCCAATAAAAAATCCTATTCTATTCCCTATTCTATTCTATTCTATGTTATTCTATTTTTACATTTTTTCAAAGGGTTTTCCTCTTTTGAAAATGACGTGGAAGATCTCTTACTATAAAACCTGAAGCTCGATGAGACGAGCCGACATTTTCCTAAACCTCTTATAAACCAGAACCAGGATGGGAAACCTGGCTAGTAGCACCGAGTCAATGTGGAGATTGTGAAGGTGTGTTTCCCCCGCTCCTATTTTGGCCTCGTTCTTATTCATCAAACTCCTGACACCAATCCTACGTCGTAAGTCGAGAACTGCTTAGAAAGGGAAGGATTTATACCCACGCAGCAATATTCCCGCACATCGTGTTCGATTCAGCGTTTCCGTCGAAAAAGTCGGGAGAATAATCCTGCAAGGAATGTTAACTGATCGCGGAATAAAATTACGGCTGTCGCGTTTCGTGCAACTTTATGGTAAAAGCGGAATGGATCTTGGGCTTCGACTTGAGAATTTGTGGCACGGCCTGAGAAAATGGGCACTGTGTTGCGACAGCTAGGAAGTTTAGAGACATACTGTATTCTAAATAATAATAATAATTTGTATTCATTGAATATGCTTGTGGGCTACTCTGAAGGACTCTGGGTAGCTCCCTGACAATTCAATAAATAAATTGGAACGAAATCAAGAAATGGCAACTTTTTTTTTTCTTTTAATAAATCACATCCTGGTATTCTCAAGGCGAGAATGGTGGCCAATATTTGTATTTGAAATTCACGATTTCCACTAACCGTCATGTTTACTTGGTCGGGCGGAGAGCAGAGCTCCTGTTGTTTGGAAACTAGCTTTTAACCACGGCTTGTTCCACAAAAGCTGAACAAAGCCCCTAAGCATGACACATATAAAAGCATTGGCTTGGGTTTGAGGCTTTGCTTCGCGGAACCTGAGAGTCCAGATCGAGAAAATGAACAACCACCTCTAAACGACTGGAGTGTATGATGAAGGGTGTGGTAGTTACGTCTGTCGTTAGATCTTACTCGATGATGGATTCCTTGGAGTCTTGGAGGGCCGCCCCCTATGTGATGGGTCTGGAGTTTTTGTGTTGTGGCCTGTTGGCCGCCAGCCCCTCCAACAGCCAAATCAGAGAAGGAGGCATCGAAGTCAGGGTCAGCATTAAGGCAACTTGAGAGCTCCGAGGGGAAAGAGGGAATGGAGCAGGCAGAGAGAGAGAGGGGGTGGTGGTGGAGCCTGGGCCATCCCTCATCCCTTGGAAGGAGAGTCAACAGCCCCCAGGTCTGGTTGTGGCTATTGAGGAAGAGGAGGAACAGCTGCGTCCAGTGCCTGATGCACAGAAAGCAGAGGAGAGCAGTGGAAATCTATGGGACGGAAGAGCTACTGCTGCCATCAAAGCCCCTGGGGATAAAAGGTAAGGGATGAAAATGAATAGGTGTGACAGACAACTATTCATCTTCCAGACAGACGGACTTGTTAGCCTGCGGTGAGAAATTTTTGCCGGGCCTGCTGGCACTCCGAATAAATGAATCTTTTGACTTCACTTTTCGAGGGTTTGTTGTGTTTGGGGAACTGGGTCAGAACATTTTGGGCTGAGCATGTAAGCATAATATGAGATGCCGCTAACGTTGGCAATCTCCCTGATGCTGATGTTGCCCTCGCTGGCCGTTTCCAGGAATGGCACCCTGGCATCCGGATCCTCGTCGGAGATCTGGACGAGACATCCTTCCGGCCTCAAGGCTTGTAGACACTCGGACACTAAGCGTCTCGCTCGCTGCGGGCATCCCCGCAGGACCGAATCGCAGGTCCCTTTGTCGAAAACCAAGTGGAAAGATCCCGAAGCAAAGAGACGGGACAGCTCAGTGGCGTCGCCCAGGTAGCACTCCAGTTTGGAGAGTGGGTGGCGCGGCGGGGGGCTCTCCCGATGCATCCGAGAAAGACACTGAACGGCTGCGGAGGAAAAGTCCAGGCAAGAGACGTGAAGTTGGACGGGCGAATGTCGGTAGAGCTCCAAGCCCAAGGACGACGTGCCGCAGCCGACGTCTAAGACCTGGAGCCGGCCAGGGGTCAGTCTCCCAAGAACGGAGCCGAGAAGCGTTGAGATCTCTTTGTAGCCAAAGAACCAGTCGAACGGATGGGGAGATCCGTTTCTCTCCCTCTGGGCGTAGAAGCGATCCCAAGCTTCCCGCTGGTCCATGTTTCGAAGGAGATCTGCAAAGAGGGGAGGTGGGATGGAGAGGAATTGAAGGTGGACACCACACCATGGGATGCGCGGTGATCTTTTCCTTCCTTCGGGGTCAAACGTGAGTGCAGAGAAGAGCAACAAAGATTATTAGGGTGCTGGGGGCTAAAATTTATAAAGAACGGTTGCAGGAATTGGGGGTGTCTAGTTTAATGAAAAGGAGGCCTTGGGGGGACGGGATAGCAGGGTTCTGATATGTGAGGGGTTGCCCCCAAAAAGAGGGGGATCAAGCTATTCTCCAAAGCACCAGAAGGCAGGACAAGAAGCAATGGAGGGAAAGTAATCAAGGGGAGAAGCAACTTAGAACTAAGGAAGAACCTGGAACTAAACAGAAATTTCCTGATAGTGAGAACAATTAATCAGTGTAACTACTTGCCTTCAGAAGTTGCAAATGCTCCAACAATGGAGGTTTTTAAGGAGTGATTTGTCTGAAATGGGGCAGGGGGTTGGATTAGAAGACCTTCAAGGTCCTTTCCAACTCTGTTATTCTGAATTTTTAAAAGAGGAAGTAAATTTGCATATAAATAGCTCTCTGTTCCTGTACTGTCCTGCCTTTGAAATGTAATCAAATACCCTTCAGCAATGAAATCAATTTTGCTTCCATCCCCTTCAGGCTCAGTGCAATTTTCTGACCCCAAAACCCAGGGAATTAACTCAAAGATACGAAGCAGAAAGCAAACCAACAATCAAACCGCTGATAATTTCTGACAATCCAAAATGGTGCGGAAAAAAGTACAATGAGCAAAGCACGCAGGACAAAGAAATGTCTAAGGATAGTTTTCCCACCGGCCTCTATCTAAAATCAGACACCCCCCCCCCTTCCTTTTGGAGGGACTTCAACTAAGGGGGGAAAAGGGGCCAAGTGGAGTTTTGCATTAGAAAAGGACCAGCAAGCAGCCATTTCCCCCAACCTCAGAATCTCTTGGAAAAAAACTTTGCCTCTGCTTTGTAGAGCTGGCTCTTTCTTAGCTCAAGCACAGCACCCCACCAGAAAAATAATAATAAAATAAATAAAATAATACAAAAATAATAATAATAAAAGTAACAATAAAACAAAATAATGAAATACCAAGTAGCAAAAATAAAATAAAAGTATAAAATAAATAAAAGTATAAAATAAAATCATAAATAATAAAATAATAAACATAGTAAAGTAAAATAATAAAATATAGTAAAGTTAACAAAAAAATAAAATCATAATAAAATAAAATAAATTAATAAGAAATAAAATAAATCCATAGATAGTAAAATAAAAAATAAAGTAAAATAGTAAGATAAAATAAATAATAAAACATTGTAAGCAAAAAATAAAGTAATAACAAAATAAAGTAATAAAAAATAAAACAATAAAGCAATAAGATAAAATAATGAAATAATTTTTTATTATAAATAAATAAATTTATTTTAATATATATATATTATATATTAATATAATTATTATAATATAAATATAATTAATTATATTAATTATATATATTTTATATTTATATTTAATTATATTTATAATTACATATAAATTTATATTTAATTATAAAATATAATTAAAATAAATAAATAAACACATATTATTTATTATAAAAAGTAACAAAAACATAAAGTAAAATCAGTGATTAAAAATAAGGGAATAAAATAAGAAATGAAACTCAACTAAGCGACTAAACTAAAACAAACCATTCAATGAGGTTAAACTGAACTGAGCTGAAAGGCCCCATTCTGCTTCCCCTCCGGCACCTGTCCAGGCAGAGGACGGAGCGCAGGATCCCGTCCCAGTCAGGATCTTCCGTGCAACGGGAGATCTTTCCAGCCGGGGGATTTTTGCAAACGCTGCTTTCGTGGCTGCCATTTTCTCAGAGGAAGAAGGACGGACGGACGAGGAGGAGCTAAGGAGGAAAAGCAGAAAGCAAAAATGGCTCGGCGAGCAGCCCTCCCTCCCTCCTTCCCTCTCCTCCCTTCCTTCCTTCCTTTCTTTCCTTCCTTCCACCCAAGCAATTAAAAGAGGCTCAAAGGTTTTTCTTTGTCTCTGCCTGTCCGCCGGTCAAGCTGTTCCCAAGGATTTATGGATCTGATGCCCACGGATCATCATCAAAGAGAATACAGATTGTTTGGTTTTGCTCTGTTTTAATGCTGGTTTGGGTCCTTCATTCCCCCCCTTGGAGGGGGGACCTTGGAGGATGGATTCGGCATTTAAGCCATTTTCGCCCCCTCCTCAATTAAGAGGGAGGATTCAGTTAAGGGTTATGCAGTTCAATCAAGCAGGGGGTTGGACTAGAAGACCTCCCAGGTCCCTGCCAACCTATGATTTCTATGTTCTAAGAGCTAAAGCAGCCCCATTCCTAGCGTAGAGACCGGATCCTTTTACAATTTATTCACCCTCTGAAGCCTTTTTAATCCCACTCCTCAAAAACGTAGCACCCCTTTGGAGCTCGAGTGGATCATTCCCACGATTTATTAAAGCATTTAAAGCTTTTTTTCAATCCGCCACCCCCCCCCCGAAACTCTGGTCCCCTTCCTGGCCTAAGACTGGATCCTGTTATGATCTGTTAGGGCATTTTAAGCTACTCCTGAATTTAGCACCTCTTCCTGGCCTGACTAGATCCCCTTATGATCTATTAAGGCATTGAAAGCCTTTTCAACCCACTCCCCAATTTAACACCCCTCCCCACCCCGAAACTGGATCCCTTTGTCATCTATTAAGGCATTGAAAGCCTTTTTAACCCACTCCCCAATTTCCCCACCCCTCCCCAAAACTGGATCCCTTTATGATCTATTAAGGCATTGAAAGCCTTTTTAACCCACTCCCCAATTTAACACCCCCCTCCCCACCCCGAAACTGGATCCCTTTGTCATCTATTAAGGCATTGAAAGCCTTTTCAACCCACTCTCCCAATTTAACACCCCCCTCCCCACCCTGGATCCCTTTATGATCTATTACCTTTTTCTTCACCCACCCATCATCC
>BLBF01000081.1:7632184-7644508 GCA_015471245.1 Laticauda colubrina
AACTTTAAAAGCACAACGACAACGACGGGGGAAAATACCCGAACAAAGATGAACAGCGTACATGTAAGTACCCGTGAAAACTTAAGAAAACACACACACACACACACACACACATATATATATATATCTTATTCATTTCATTTATATTGCCGCCTATTCACCCATGGTGACTCATGGCAGCTTACACAATGTTTTAAACAAAATACTTTAAACAAAACACATATTTTAAACAAAATATTTTAAACAAAACACATATTTTAAACAAAAATAAAAATAAAATAAAAAACAACAAAAGCTAATGAAAAATAAATTAGTAAATTACAATAGGACAAAATTTGGGAAAACAAATTCAATATATATCAATATATATATATATAGAGAGAGAGAGACTGATATAATAAAATCAATATATTCATACACACACACACACACACACACATTGATATATCGAAAGATTGCTTTATATATTTCATTTCCCACCCTCCCGCTTGGTTTTCCAGTACGAAGATGCCTATAATCCACGGAATTTGCAAAGCTGGAGTCTTCCCAAGGTTACTAAGGCGGTGAGTTGCTCTGAAGTCTGGGGAAAAAAGCCCTCCCCCTTTTTTAAAACAGGAGGGGTTCACACAGCCTTCTAAATCCTGGATGTAGCCAACCCGGGTTGTGAGAACACGTCCCGGGGGAGTTTGCTTGCATTTTGCGTGTCCTGTCGTGGGACTCTCAAAAGAGTGGCAATGCTCATTGGTGTTTCAGGGTGTCCTGAAAATATCACCTTCAAAATGGATTGAAATTCTAAATTTCCTCCCGTTCTTTTTTTCCTTGAAAAAAAACGGTCGATCTTTTTCTTTCAAGTTTAAATTCAAGTCTTGCTTGAATTTAAGGACTGAGCCTCGTCTCAAACTTTGAAATCACCGCAGTCGTTAAGTGAATCATGCAGTCCTGAAGTGAATTGGGCTTCCCCCCACCATTACTTGACTTTGCTGGTTGGAAACTGGTTGGGAAGTTGCTGGAACTATCGTAAATTTATGCCAGTTGCCAAGCATCCAAAATTTGATCATGTGGCTGTGGAGGAAAACATTATGATGGGCATAAGTGTGAGGACCAGCTCTAAGTCACTGTTTACAAGGCTGTTGTAAATAGAATGTATAAAATAAATTATAAACCTATAAGGAAGTATGAACATTTCTTTAAAAAAGGCTGTTCTTGGCCCTTGGTTCCACTTCCCAAATTGTGTCTTGTTATTATTATCTATATAAAGGCGAAAGACCACTCATGCATCATCACAAAATTTCCAGAACCGTAAAGCTATAAACTTCAAATTTGGCACGTAGGTTCCTCTCGGCTTCTAGGTACTCACTAAGAAAGGATTTTTCCAAATGACTATCAGAGCATTTAGAGTATTCCCTATATTATTATTATTATTATTATTATTATTATTATTATTATTATTATTATTATTAATGTTGTTGTTGTTGTCATTGTCATTGTCGTTGTCGTTGTCGTTGTTGTTATTATTAACAGGCTCTAATGCTAAGGAGTTCTACTCCTCCTCCCCATCTGGAAAGAAATCTCTTCCAAATGCAAAACACAAGCAGAGGAGTTTCAGTTTCAGAGCACCAAGCAGCTTTAGTACAAAACAGTTGAGCTAAGCCATGCCCAGGCTCCTTGCTGTCTCCTTGCTCACATAGCAAAAACTGTTTCAGTTTCTAAACAGCCCCCAACTCTCTGACACACGGATAGGACACTAGCCAGATGAATACTGATGGATGCTGGGAGGCAGAGGCATAATTCCCCCACACACATTATTTTCCTTCCCCAAAACTAAGGCTGACCAAATAGTTTCGTAGCAAAGCATGGGTATCCAGCTAGTATTACATATTCTAATTGTTTTCCACTTCAAGTCAAGATTTGTAAAGCTTTTTTCCCTAAAAATCAGAATGTCCTTCTCACTGTCCTGTGGGGAAGAGTTTTATGGCTCAGATGGAATTGTAGGTTTTGCTTCTGGATTAATATGGATTCCTGTTAATAATGAACGTGGAGGTTAAAAACAGAGCAGAAAGAGTATTAATCTTGCCAGGTGAAATCTAATGGGATGATTGCATTTTGAATTTTTTTTTTAAAAAAGAATGTAGGCATAGGAGAATAAGAAGGAACAGGAGTGGGATGTGCTGGTGTTGTGTGCGTCAAATTATCAGAAGCATCTTAAGAGATCTAATCTGCTAATGAATAATGCATTTTACATTGTTATTGTATTCTAATTCTATTTTATTTTATTCTGTGTTCTGTTCTATTTTGATTCCTATTCTCTTCTCTATTCTATTTTCTCTTCTATTTTCTTTTCTCTATTCTATTACACTCCATTCCCTTTCATTCCATATTTCATCTGCATTATATTGTATTCTGAATTTTATCTGGTATTTTACTCTGCACTCTGTTCTGTTCTGTTCTATTCTTATTCTTATTGCTATTATTACTTCTATCCTATTCTATATTCTCTATTCTCTTCTCTATTCTATTCTAGTCTTTTTTTCTCCATCTCCACCATCCTTTCCCTTTCCCTCCCTTCTATCTTTCCTTCCTTTTCCTTTTTTCCTTTCCTTTCCTCCTCTCCTTCCCTCTTCCTCCCTTCCCCTTCCTTCTTTCCTTTGCTCCTTTCCTTTCCTCTCCTCCACTCCCCTCCTTTTCCCTTTCCTTTCCTCCCATCCTTCTTTCCTTTCCTCTCCTCCCCTCTCTTTTTTCCTTTCCCTCCCCTCTCCTTTCCTTCCCTTTCTCTTTTCTTCCACCCACTCTTATTTTCCTCCTTCCAGCATCCTTCAGCCCGGGAAGGGTTTACTCAAATTATAGCCAATGACAGAGGTCATTTGCTACCTTCCATACCACGTTCAAAGGTGAGCATTTTCTCTCTCTTCCCCCCCCCCCCCCCCCCCCCCGCCCCATCACCATTTAGATTTTATCCCTTAAACTGAGGTCTCAGGGATGGAACCCTTTCGCTGTTTACAGAAGCAATCCAGTTTTCCATGAGGCCAGTTCACACAACACTCTAAACCCAGGTTTATCAAACACAGGGGCTGCATTCGTGAGACAGGCTGGGGGCTCCAGGTGAATGAATCAGTTCCCGTTCTGGATTCATAAGATAATATAATCTCTTTTTACTGTATGAAAGCGAAACGCCACTCACACATCATCATGAAATCTTCAAAACCATAAAGCCTACAAACATTTGGCCCGTATTTTCCTCTTGGCTTCTAGGGGCTCACTAAGAAAGGATTTTTCCAAATGACCATCAGAGCATTTAGAGTATTTCTATATTATTATTATTATGATCATCATCGTCATCATCATCATCATCATCATGCTCTGATCCTAAGGAGTGCTACTCCTCCTCCCCACCTGGAAAGAAATCTCTTCCCAATGCAAAACACAAGCAGAGGAGAGGAGTTTCAGTTTCACAGCAGCAAGCAGCTTTAGTACAGAACAGTTGAGCTAAACCACACCCAGGCTCCTTGCTGTCCCCTTCTTGCTCACACAGCAAAAACTGTTTTAATTTCCAAACAGCCCTCACCTCTCTCTCACACACTGACTGGATGCTAACCAGATGAATACTGATGGATGCTGGTAGGCAGAGGCGAAATTCCCCCCCCCCCTTATTTTCCTCCCCAAAAACTAAGCCCCACCACATTGTACCGAAGTGCGGGTATCGAATTAATAAGATCATCCTCGACTTACGACCAGTATTGAGCCCACATGTCTGTTGCTAAGCGAGACCTTGGTTAGCCTTTCCATTTTACAACCTTTCTTGCCACCGTTGTTCAGGGAATCCCCGCCATTAAGTGAGTCACTTAACTTTATTGTTAAGTGAATTCTGACCACGTGACCATGGGGACGTTGCAACGGTGTGAAAAGCAGTCATGTCGTGTTTTTTCCTCCAGTGCTGTCGTAACTTCAAACAGTCACTAAACAAATTGTTGGGAGTCAAAGGACTGCCTGGAATAATTCAATAAATTAAATCTACAGTTGGTTTCCCAGGTTAGCTTGCGGATACAGGGCTGGTGCAAATACAGATTGTCCATGACTTACAACTGCAGCTGGGAGCAGAATTTCGTTTGCTGCCCCTCTTAAAGCGGTCCTTGACTTACAACAGTTCATTTAGTGACAGTTTGAAGTTACGACACTTCAAAAGTGACTTACGACCATTTTTTCCATGCTTACGATCCTTGGAGCATCCCCGTGGTGACGTGATTTACATCCCCATGGCCATTGACTCATATGTATGACGGTTGCAGGGGTCATGTGATCTTCTGACTGGGAGGGGGGCAGATTCACTTAACAACCGGGTTACTAATTTAACAAAGTGATTTACTTAACAAGAAAGGGCAAGAAAAGTTGTAACAGGGGACAAAATTCCTATCAGGATTCCGGCAGTTACCCCCACATTTAAATCATGAATCTCGAGCCAAACTTCCAAAACTTCAAAAGGATTTATTGGCTTCCATGCTGGCACTGCCTGGGTGTAACCAACTCTGAGACACATCATTCATTGTCACTCTTGACCCTGGTTTTCCCTCCACCCCCTGGGTGTATCACAATTCATATTCTCCATTTGGGATACCTCCATAGCCCAGAGTCATCCATCATGCTCTCCAGTGAGAATTCTGCCCTAACTTTAAATATTGTATAAAGAATTTGTATTAAGAAGATAAGAGAATATTTGAAGAAAAAATTAGAATATGAATAGAAAATACATGTATGACATGAACCTGAATATGAAAGGCGAAGATAGAACTAAGGTCATGTTTGTATGGAAAGGTAAAAATCTGGAACCAAACTGTTCACTAAAAGAGACAATTTATGAAATATAAAAAATAAAAAACTTTGGGAGAAAAAAAAAGAATTTTGTGCTGCAGAAACTTCAGTCACCTCGTTACTATCTTTGAAAACTTTTATGGAATGCACTTTCGGTTTGCAAGCTGCTGCACTGCTCCTCCCTCCCTTTCTGTTGGCAAGTCTAAAAAGACCCTAGAAATATTTTAGGAGTTGACAACTCCCTTCACACATTTCTGACTTAGCGATGTAAATTCGGGGTTCCGTTGTCATAAGTCGAGGACTTCCTGGACACTTCTCCCAACCCGAACCCAGCTGTGTGAATTCGAGGCAGGCAACGTTGGGCCAATGACCAAGAGAGTTTTTCTCCTTTTTCTATAGGCTTCCCCTTGGGGTTCCTATATGACCACTTGGGATATGCCCCTCAAGATCCCGCCGGCCAAGGTCTCTCTCACTTCTCGTTCGATTGACGCGGCCGCCCGGCTCACCGAATGGATGAATAAATCAGCAGCCTTAAGCCAAGCTTGCAACGGATTGTGTCCAGAAATCGTTGGCAAAGTAAATGACCAATAGGCAAAGGGGAATATTTGTAGCTCAGGGTTGGGAAATGGAGGGTCCTTTGGTGCTCTCCGGAGCTGGGTGGTTTTTCTGCCAGACGTTTCGTGACCTAACTAGGTAACATCATCAGTGCTGGAAGGGAAAGGGATTTGTGAAATGGAGGAGGAAGAGGAGAAGGGAGAACAACTCACTGAGGAGTACCTTGGTGCTCTCTGAGCATGGTTTTCTTACAGACGTTTCATGACCTAACTAGGTAACACCATCAATATAGAAGGGAAAAAGAGCTTGTGGAATGGAGGAGGAGGAAGGGGAGGAAGAGGAAGAGGAGGACAATGACTGTAAGGCCTTTTTTGTTCTCTGAGCTTGGTAGCTTTCTTGCAGACGTTTCATGACCTCACTAGGTAACATCATCAGTGCTAGAAGGGAGGAGGGTTTGCGAGGAGGAGGAAGGAGAGGAGAGAGGGAGGGGAGGGAGAGGACTGTGGGATCCTTGGGGCTCTGAGCTTGGTAGCTTTCTTGCAGATGTTTCATGACCCAACTAAGTAACATAATCAGTGCTAGAGGGGTTAGTGAGGAGGTGGAAGGGAGGGAGGGAGGGGAGGACGATTCCTTGGGGCTCTCTGAGCTGGGTGGTTTTCTTGCAGACGTTTCATGACCCAACTAGGTAACATCATCTGTGCTAGAAGAAAAGGGGTGGCGGAGAAGAGGAGGAAGGGGAGAAGGAGTGAGGCTGTGGGGTCCTTGGTGTTCTGAGCTGAGTGATGTTTGAGTCGCTGAAACATTCTTGCAGACATTTCGTGACCCAACTAGGGAACTTCATCAATGCTAGAAGGGACTGGGGAGGAGGAAGAGAAGGACGGTGGAGTCCTTAGTACTCTCTAAGCTTGGAGGGTTTCCCTGAAGACGTTTCATGACCCAACTAGGTCACAGCATCAGTGGTAGAAGGGAGAGGGTTGTTCAGGGAGGAAGAGGAGGGGTGGAGGATGAAGTTAAGTCGAGGACTCCCTCCATAGGAAATAGTCTCATGGTTCCCTTTCCCCCCCCCCCCCCCCACAGCCCTCCATCCCCGTGATCAAGGAATCCGTCACTAAACCCAGCCGGGCTTCCAGTAAAACATCCGAGCGGCCCGTTTCCTCTGGGAAGATGCCAGCCTTTGAAGAGGTCGGGTCCCGGGCGGGAGCCACCCCCAACGGCCCTCTGTCCCGCCAGCCCGGCAGCATGGACCTCCGCCTGAAAGACCTCGGTGGTGCCGACGCCCAGGATGTCAGCGAGCTGGAAGCCAGGCCGCCCAAGGAGAGGACTGATGACGATATCCCGCTGTCTCGGCAACCGGGTTGCATGGATCTGCGCCTGAAGGACACCAGCCCTCAGCTGCCCGCCTCCAACCGCCCCGGCTCCCGGGAGCCCACTCCCAGGCGGACAATCTCCGCCGAGGCCCCTCCGTCCGGTCGGCCCCGTTCCCGGGAAACAAGACCCAAAAACTTGGGGACCCCCGAGCCACTGTCTCCCTGCCCTCCGGGGTCTCGGGAGGTCAATCCCCGAGGTGACCGTTCGCCGGAGGTTTTGGCCTCCAGCCGGCCACTCCCAAAGACCAGGCAGGGGTTGGAGGTGCCGAAGACGGGAGGCGCCGAAAGGAACGCCTCCCGACCCCTTTCCTCCACATAAATCTTCCCGGAAGGCCAGATTTAATAAAAGACAACGAAACCAAACCAAAATCAATTACCAATGCTTTAAAAAAAAAAAAAAAAAAAAGTGGAAAGCACCAGACTGTCAAAAGCCTTTTTTTCTGTATTTTTTCCTTCCTTCCTTTTTTTTTTTGGGGTGTATGTGTGTGTGTGTGTGTGTGTGGTTGTTTTGCACTCGACCCCGTTTGGATCAGTTCTCCCACGCCCCTCGGTCTCAAAAAGTCCCCTTTGTGTCTTGGCAAATTTGTGTGCCGTAGCCCCTCACCCACCCACCCAAAAATAAGCCCTGGTTTTTAGCTGACGTGCGTCTCCCGGCCTTCGTTCGTCGTGCTGCAAGGCCTGGGAAGCGGGACGGTGGTGGGAGGTTTGACCACCTTTGGGATACCGACACGACGGGCAAGGGTTCGAAAGAGAGCCAAAAATCACAGGGGACGGCGCGGCCGAACAATGGAAAGGGTGCCGTTAACACCAGAGGTTTTTTTTTCCCCTTAATAATTAATAAAGCTAATTGGCCATTGAACTTGCAGCTGTTTTTTCCTGGACTGGGAGCTTGATTTAAAAATTGAATTTATTTATTTTTTGCCTTCGACGCGGTTTCAGGACTTTCCACAATGTATCCTGAGCGTTAAGAAGCAGGTAGTCCTCAAGTTACAACCACAATTGGCACTGGTTGCAATCATTGCTTTCTGACAGCGAAAACAGTCAACCCATGGAACAGAAGTTGCCCTCGGAAGTTATGGGAGCGCCATCACTTGAGACTTTCAAGAAGAGATTGGACTGCCATTTGTCAGAAATGGTGCAGGGTCTCCCATTTAGGCGGGGGGTTGGACTAGATGACCTATAAGGTCTCTTCCAACTCTTGTTATTCTGCTATTCTTCCTCCTTTCTCTCCCTTCCTTCCTTCCTTCCTTCGTTCTCCATCACTGGAGGTTTTCAAGAACAGATTGGACTCCCATCCATCAGAAATGGTGTTGGGTTTCCTGCTTGGGCAGGGGGTTGGACTAGATGACCTACAAGATCCCTTCCAACTCTGATTATGTTTTATCTGTTTATCAACCATTTGGAAGTGACAACTTTAAAAAGCAACTTAACGAGCAGTCCTCGCACTTATGACCGCTGCAGCCTCCCTGGCGTCTTGTCAATGAGGGCAGCAGCATCCCAGGGTCATGCAACCCCAGCAAGCAACGGGGGGGGGGGGGTGTCAGATTCACTTAACAACCAGGGGGATTCACTGAACATTCGGAGCGATTCCCTTAACAACCGTGGCGAAAAAGGCCTTTAGAATCGGACGCAACTCATTCAACAAGTGTTTTGCTTAGCGACGGAAATTCCATTCCTGATGGTGGTTGTACATCGAGGACAGTGTATTTCCCAGTCTTAGCAAATTGTCCTATAAAAGTGTTGAAATCAGAATCGAGAGGCAGTGTGGTGGGGTTCGCCGGCAGCCGGCGGACAGCGCAGTGGAATTGGACAGTGGGGAAGAAAGGGGACCAGTCCGGGAGTCTGGGGAGGACTCGGATGAGGGTCCTGCATCCGATGCAGAGATGAGGCCAAGATCATCTGGGAGTGGGGTGCTGACTCCGGAGCCTCTGGAGTCTGGCACCAGAGAGGCAGAGGAACAAGGGGAGCCTGTTCCCAGTGCATGTATGCACAGAGCTGCCAGAAGGCAAGAGCAGCTAAGAGAAACGGGGCGACTCAGGAGTAAGGCTGGGAGGTGACTGCCTCTCCCATAAGGTCCAAAGGACAGGCAAAGGTGAAGAAACCTTTGCAGGAAGCAAGGTCATTCACTCTATTCGGATTAATCCTTGAAGCTCTGTGTGGACTTTGTCCTTTCATCTGGCTTTTTACAGTTCATTTGGCACTTTAGTTGCTGGCAGCCATTCAAAGGAGAGAAAGGTGGGTGCTTATCGAGAGAGACTCTTTGGGACTCATAACAGGCTGGGAATGAATGTAATTCCCAGCGCTGAAATAAAACAGAGAGTTGTTTGGACTAAGCATGTGCTTCATTATGGTCTCAGGAAGCCTTGGTCAGAACAGGTGGAAACCTGTCGGTATGAGATTTTAGGCTCCGGGTTTTTGAGTCTCCTCTTTTAAAAAACCTGCAGGATTTTATTCCAAAAAGCCGTAAAGTACAGAAATGGAAGGCAGAGGCGTGGATTAACAGCACCTTTGATTTAAAATAAATAAATTGTTTAACAAAAGAGCCAGGATTTGGGAGGAGGCAGAGCCAAGGCAGCTAATTTTCGGGACATCAAGGGAACCCGTTTTAGCAATTCCCAGCTTTGCAAATGCTCCATGCACCTAGAGCAAAAGATTTAAAAACAAGATGCCAAACAATCAGCCACACCGCGACATGTAATTTGATGAACAAAAGACAAAAGCACTGGCTTGGGCTCCCAAGAAAGGCTCTCATGCATTTTGATCATCAAAAGGGTTTTTAAAAATACAAAATAAAAAAAAGGTTTTTGGATGGATGGAAGCGAAATCTAGGGCTAGGAGAAAAAGTTCCATCTATGGGGTGGGAAAACGATTGGAGGGCATGTAATTGAACGAAATTACATTTTTAATTAGTTAATCATTTAATTTACTGCAAAACTGGTTGATTTTCCTCTTCTCCCACTGGGAAAAATTTTGCAAGTGAATTACTGCCTGTTTGTTCTTTTATACAGCTTTATCTTTAAAAAAAATTTTAAATTCTTTATTGAAATTCAAAATATTAAAAAATGCAAAAATTTCTATAAAAGATATGTCAATATCTTTCAACAGCATTTTGACAGTACGATACACATTATACAATTAATATTTGACAGTTATTCATAGTATTGGTAATACTAATTCACAGTGCCTTAATATTCATAAAAAGTGATTCATGCATATAGGTCATTGGTTCAAAAAAGAAAATATATTAACACTAAGTACCTATCTATATCTAAAAAGAGAAAAATCAGATATAAATCTATTTATAGTGTATGTACTGTGCTCTCTATTCCATAGCCATGAGGAGATATGTTATATATATTTTAAATATACAACTACATAAGTATTATAAATTAAATATGAATATTTACATAGATCTCCATTTTCTGGCAGTTTCTCAATTTCAAGTTTCTCGTTAGTCCTACCAATATGCCAATTTTATTTCCTCCTTTAATCTATATTTTTCATGTTTTGCTGTCTACCCATTGATACCAAATGTTCAAAATTGAGTAATATTCTGAGTCTTCTTTATCATTTAATTTCATCCTAAGTCTATCCATCTCTGCACATTCCAGAATTTTACCAATTATATCTTCATCAGACAGAATATGGACATTTTCCAAGCCTGTGCTAGTGCAATTCTTGCTGCCGTTATAATATATATAATGAGATATCAGATATACACTTTATCTTTTAAGATGGTAAGCCAGACGGAATAACCCTGTATGGCAGGATGGGAAGCCAATAAATTTAATAAATAAAGAAAACCAAGAGGAGAAAGGAATCAAAAGTCTGCACTGGGAAGGACGGATTCTAAATCTGTCTTTTTGAGCATGAGCTGAAATCTGATAATAAAAAGATTTCCCTTTCAAAACACAACCTGCCTCATTAAATGAAAGCAGACAAGTTGATTTTTCAACATTTATTATTAACCGGAAAATCTTCTTGGGGGCAAATCCCCCCCAAGAGAAGAAACTTCATTTGGGAAAAGGGAGCTGTCAGCCAGTTCATTATTCACGAGTGGAAAAGTAAAATAAAGACTATCATCACCTTGTAAAGTTTTTTTTTTTTCTATATATTTACAGAAGTTGAATGAGTGGGTTTTATTTTATTTTTTGGGGGTGGGGGGAAAGGCTCGAAATCTTGGAAGTTGGCTCAAAAGTAAGCAAAACAGCCAGCTACCAGAAATGATGAATCCGACAATAAATTCAACCAGGTCAGAAAAAAAATCTGCCTTCCCAAAAGTTTTAATGCAAAGGGTTGTTTTTAGTTTATTTTCTTTCCTTCTCTCCTGCAGACGGGAAGAAAGAAAAACTTGCAAGATTTCAGCCTGCCTTCAGCCCCACCCCACCTCTCCCTCCCTCCCTCCGAGCCCCAGGCCCACTTGCAAAAAAATCAATCAGCCAGACTGGAGGTTGTCCACCTCTTTCATGCCCGGCTTGCTCTCAATGGACGGTGTTGTCTTTTGTGAAATGTGTGCGCGCCCACACCCGTTTTGCACGCTGCTGCCCCGTGGGGTTCCTTCAAAGGAAAGGATTGTTCTGAGAAAGCAGAGAAGAGCAAAGGGTTTGAGTTTGGCCTGTGGGAGGATGTCAGTTTCGTAACCTGGCCACTTTTTTTTTAACGTGGTGAGGTTTTGGGCCTTGGCTGGGGAACAGACTCCCCCAAGAATCCTTCGGGTAAAACTGTGGCCTCTCGCAATGAAAAGAAGTTATAATAATAATGACGATGATGATGAGAAAGTCCTGCCACAAGGCTCTTCACACTTGGCAACTTTAAGACCTGTGGACTTCAACTCCCAGAATTCCTGAGCTAACATGACTGGAGGAGGAATTCTGGGAGTTGAAGTCCACAAGCCTTAAAGCTGTCAAGTTTGGAGATCCCTGTCCAAGCAGGATCCAAGGAGAATGGCCTCCATTGGATAACAACTGTGTAATAAATATGAATTTGGCCGATTTCGGCCCAATCGCATTATTTTTCTAATTAACAAACCGAAGTCCTTGATTCAACCAACCTTTTTTCGGGGGGGGGGGGGGGGGGGTTTGGAAAATTAAGGGGGAAAAAAGGGGGGGGGGGGGGGGGGGGGGGGTGTTGTTGCAAAGTTTAAGGAAGAAAGTTGGGGAGTGAGTAGGGGAGGTGTGTCTCGTGTCTCTTCACATGGCTGCGATCCCAAGGGAAGAGAAAACCGTCAGGATGAAAACCAGGGCACCAGACTGGTACAACTGGTGTATCTTGAAACCGATGCCCATGTCCCAGGCCTACAAAAGAGAAGATGAGAAGGACGTCGTAAGATGAGGAAACGGAAGGCCACTTGGGGGTCGTCCCAGCTGAAACCAACCAATAAACCCAACTAAGAAACCTCAGCACGGTGTTTCTCAACTTGGCCAACTCTTAAGATGCTTGAGTGAGGTGGGGGCTGGACTAGAAGACCTCCCGGTTACCTTTCAACTGTAGTTATTCTCTTATGTGTGGGCTTCAACTCCCCAGCCAGCCCGTGCTAACATTAAAAAAAAATAAAGGAAGGAAGGAAGGAAGGAAGGAAGGAAGGAAGGAAGGAAGGAAG
>BLBF01000081.1:7648031-7660183 GCA_015471245.1 Laticauda colubrina
TATTCTATTCTATTCTATTCTATTCTATTCTATTCTATTCTATTCTATTCTATTCTATTCTATTCTATCCTATTCTTATATTGTTCTGTTCTGTTCTATTCCTTATTCTAATTCTGTTCTATTCCTTATTCTGTTCCATTCTATTCCATTCCATTTCATTCCATTCCATTTTATTCCATTCCATTCCATTCTATTCCTTCCAATATCTATTCTATTCTATTAATTCTCCTATCCTATCCTATTCTATGGACATGTCAATCCAGGGGTCCTTGGTGCTCTTTGACCTTGGTTGTTTTGTTGCAGGCGTTTCATTACCGAGCTAGGTAATATCATCAGTGCTAAAAGGGAGTGGCGTTTGTGGAGGGGAGGAGAAAGAGAAGGGAGAGGGGGAAAGGAGGATGACTGTTGGGTCCTTGGTACTCTCTAAGCTTGGGGGTTATTTTTTTGCAGACGTTTCATGACCCAAGTAGGAAACATCATCAGTGCTTAGAAGAAAATGGAAATTGCAGGGAGGAGGAAAAGGAAGATGACAAAGCGGAGGAGGAGGAGAAAGAGGAGGAAGGACTGTGGGGTCTTTGAGCCTGGTTGTTTGCAGACATTTCATGACCCAAATAAGTAACTTCATCAGTGCTAGAAGGTAGTAAGGTTACATTATATATTAAACAGAGCAAATCCTGCTCCCTCATAGCACTGATGATGTTACCTGGTTAGGTCATGAAATGTCTGCAAGAAAACAAGCCAGCTACAAGAGCACCAAGGACCCCATAATCCTCCTCCTCCCCTCCTTTCTGCACACCCCATTCCCTTCTAGTACTGATGATGTTATCTAGTCAGGTCACAAAACATCTGCCCCCCCCCCCAAAAAAAAAACCCAAACCCAAACCAGAAGCACCAACCTCCTTTCAACCCTGAGCTACAAAAATTCTCCTTTATTGGCATTTCAACCCATCCTACCTGGCAGAGGTCATTCCTTTTGTTTTTACAACAAAAACAATAAATAAAAACCATCTTTCAGTTATACAGTGTTGTCTGAGTCCATATATCTTGTGCACATCTTAATATCTGTATACATTTCTCTTTAAACTTACATTCATATTATATTCTAATCAACATTATGTATCACATTTTATCGTTATTACAGTACCATTAAGTTTTTTTTAATTTCATCCATCTATCTTTAATATCAAATCTCATCTCTTACTAAATTATATTCATATCTTGACTTATTCAAAATAGTCAGTTGCTATATATCATTATTGCTATATCCTTTAATTCCTTGCTCTGCTTTCTAACCATCCACACAATGCAGGTGTCATTCCTGTGGGAGAATGGCAGGGAAGAAATGCAATTCAGGACATAATGAAATGCACATAATTGCAATTAAAAGAGGCGTCTTACTCGTAAATGCTGAGATGCGGGGACAATGGCCGTTTAGACTGGGTGTTCTTCTCCCAAAACTTGGCCATTTCTTCCTTCGCTGACGTCGTCATGGGGAACACGCTGGAACAGAACCATCGAGAACTTGATAGTAGGTAGGCACAGGGGTGGGATTCTACCAGTTCGCACCTATTTGCTCGAACCGGTTGTGAACATTCTAAGCAGTTCAGAGAACCGGATGTTAGAAGAAATTACTGGGCTAATCCTGTCAGGAAGGCAGGAAGGAAACATTCTGGTGTTGCTTACAGAAACTGCCTCTCCGTTAATCCTTATTACATTCTTCTCCAGACTTACTGACTCAGGAACTTCTCTGGAGTTTTTTCCCCCTCCTTTGCTGGTACTTTGCTTGTGTGGAGTGACCCTTCAAAGTTACAATGGCACTGAAAAAAGTGACATGGCCGTTTTTCACACTTACGACTGTTGCAGCATCCCCACAGTCATGAGGCCATGCGAGGAGATACGTGCCTCGATGTGAGTGATGTTAGAGTTGGCCACGCCCAGCCAGTAACATGACCAAGCCATATCCACCCAGTCACAGGACCACCAAGCCACACCTACCACCTAAGCCACACCCACAGAACCGGTTGTTAAACATTTTAATCCCACTCCTGGGTAGTCCCCAAACCACCCGGTAACGCATTCAGGCAGTCCTCGATTTATGACCATGTGTTTAGCAAGTGTTCCAAATTACAAATTTAAGGAAGTGGTTCTTTTTCTTCTTGTACCATAACCGTCATCGGGTATAGGTGATCCTATTTTTATCAACAAAAAAGTTTGGCAAGTGTGAGAAACTTACTGTCTCACAGAGAATCCTGCGTTGAGGTGGACACAGAGGACACGCCGGCTCGCTAACCTGAAATGGGGAAAAAAAAAAATTACAGGATGCGTTGAATGGATAGCCCGGAGTTTATCCTTGATGGGTTATCAGCCTACCCTGCAGAGATAGCGTAAGGATTTTCTGAATTGTGGCACAGAAGATAGCTGGAGAACAAGGTGGTCCAATTGCTGGCCAGTCAAAATGTATGTGTGTGTGTGTGTGTGTGTATGTATATCTATCTATCTGTTTATCTATCATCTGTTTGTCTTTATATCTATGTATCTATCTATCATCTTCTCTATCATCCTTATTTATCATTTATCATTCTCATCCATTTAATCTATTTTATCTATCTGTTTATCTATCATTTGTTTATCTATGTATCTATGTATCTATCAATCATCTATCTTCTCTATCATCCTTATTTATCTATCATCATTCTCATCTATTTAATCTATTTTTTCTATCGATTTATCTATCTGTTTATCTATCATCTGTTTGTCTATGTATCTATCTATCATTCATAAACATTTTGAACACAGTGTATTGTCAGGGCATATCATTTACAGAAAAGCAAAGAAAGAACAAAAATGATATAAAGATATTTACCAATAATAATAACTATTTAACAATAATAATAGCATAAAATAATAGTTTTGACTAAATTTCTCTTTATATTAGCTTATTTGTAATTGTGTTAATTATATTGGCATGTTTATACGTATAAACCCCCTTTATATTTAATTCACAGATAGCAATAATCTTTCATTCATCTAATTTCTACCTCTTATCTCTAGCCACTCATAGAATGTATTCCATGTTAAGGAATATTCTGGTCTCCTTTGTCCTTTATTTTTAATGTCAATCTGTCCATCTCTGCACAGTCCAGTATTTTCTGAATTACGTCCTTATCTGATGGGGCGTTCTCATTTTTCCAGTATTGTGCAAATACAATCCCTGCTGCTGTCGATACACACAAAATTAATATATATAGTCCCTTTATCATAGCCCTGCGGCATTTATACCCAACAAAAATAGTTCTGGTTTCAGATCCATATGTCCCTTGAGCATCTTTTCCAACCATCTTATGTATTTTTGTCCCATATTTTCTTGCTTTTGTACAATGGTTAAAGCGCCAAGGTAGAAACCGGGAGACGGTGAGTTCTAGTTCTGGTTTAGACATGAAAGCCAACCGGGTGACTGTGGGCCGATCACCAGGAAACGGTGAGATTCTGCCCCCAAAATCGTCCCCAGGATCCCCATTTGGGGAGCCCCTGACCTTCAGCATGCTTTCCACATACACACACCCAACAACCCTGCAAGGTAGGCTGAGACAAGGGAGAGCAAGGGAGCTTTTGGGGCCGAGTGAGGACTCGAACCCAGGCCGACACTTTCCTGATGCTGGTTTGGATTCCCCTGGTTTAAACCCAGAGATTGGAGGGGGGGGACGACGACCCTGGCTTAGCTATGTTAATACTTGGCACCCCCATTAGGGGGCGCCATGCCTGCGGGGGTGGGCATTCAGACCTACACCTAAGACACGTGTACTACACCCCTCGGTTTGCAGGCCAGAGCTCTGAAATAACTTATCTTCCGCAAGGCAACGGGTGGTGTGTGTGTGTGTGTGTGTGTGTGTGTGTGTGTGTGAGGGGTCGAACTAACAACGCCCATCATCCCCGGCTTGCAAGGGAGGTGTAGCTTGGTGTCCCCCTGTAGGCTGGGGAGGATGGGTTGTGCAGTCCGAGGCCTTTTACGTCGGACGGGGAAAGGGGGAAAAGGGCGGATGGAATTACACGAGGAGAGGGATGAGGGGGCAAACACGTGTCTTTGCGCTCGTGTGAACCCGCATCTCCTCCCCCCGCAGACGGGACGCCCCCCCCTCGAGGTCCCCCCGCAGCCTCCGGGCGCGTAATCACCCCCCCCCCCTTTCCGTCCCCGAACACGCGTGTTTCTCCAATCCGGACCCTTCCAGACAAGGCGAGGCCACCACGCGGCTCCCCCAGCCCTCCCCGCCTTTTCTCCGCCTGTCTCCGGTCACCTCAAGACGGACGACGCCATCTTGGCCAGCAGGCGCTCCGAATGCCCGGTGACGTCACCGCCCGACTTCCGTCGCCGGAGGCAAGAAGGGCGGAAGTGGAAAGCAGCTGCGCTTCAACGCACGGGCTCTTGGAAGAGTGAGTGTGTAAAGAAATGGCGGTTGCCCTTCCAGAGGCCGGGGGACTACAGTACCCATAATCTCCTACCCGGAGATGGGGGTGTGTGTAGTCCCCTTCCTCCTCTTCTTTACAATCCCCACTCCCTTGTCGCACTGATTATGTTACCGAGTTAGGTCATGAAACGTCTGCCAGAAAATCATCAAGTTCAGAAAGCACCAAGGACTTCAGAGATTGGATGACCTGCAAGGTCCCTTCCAATTCTGATTATCAGTTTTCCTCCTCCTCTCTGCAAAACCTACTTCCTTATAGCACTGATGATATTCCCTAGTTGGGTCATGAAATGTCTGCAAAGAAACAAGCTGAAAGTACTAAGGACCTCACAGTCTCCTCCTCCTCCTCCTCCTCCTCCTCCTTCTTCTTCTTCCTCCACTATCCCCACGCCGTAGCGCTGATGATGTTCCCTAGTTAGGTCATGAAACGTCTTCAACAAAACCACCAAGCTCAGAGAGCACCAAAGAGCCCACAGTTCAACTCTGAGCTACAAATATTCTCTAAATAAAAAGCAGTTTGCAAACCCAACATCTCCCATCTGCCCACTTTGGAATTGGCTAAGACAAAAGGGAACACAACACAAGCCTTTGTGTTTTCTGGAATGTGTAGCGCCTACTAAAAACTGTGATTGTCCTGAAATAATAGTGGCCTGAGAGGAAGATTTAAAAAAATTGGCAGGAAGGGGCAGAAGTCTATGTGTGGGACATCTGATTTTTCCTCTGCCTTACTGTATTATCTTACTTTTGGGACAGGTGCCTGATTTTTAGCACACAATGAACAAAATCTGATTATTTTTTTGTCTAACATCCATTTTTTAAAACACAGGTCAATCGTGGTTTCCCCAGGCTGTTAACTGTGTTTCAAAAATATGGGACTTTTTTAATTCTGCAAAAGAAGTTCCGCTATGAGCATTTCTGGGCAAGGAAAGTTGTAATTAATTAAGCTGATTTTCACCCCTACTGGCTCAGTAAAGAATCTCTTTTCAATGGCCAGTTCAGTGATGTGCAAAAACATTGAACATGGGTGTCAGTGCATTCTGAGCTAGGTGGTTTTCTTGCAGGCGTTTCATAACCTAAGTAGGTAGCATCATCAGTGCTAAAAAGGAGTGAGGTTTCTGGAGTGGAGGAAAAGGAAGAGGAGGAGAAGGAAGAAGGGAGAAAGAGGACTGTGGGGTCCTTGGTGTCCTCTGAGCTAGCTGGTTTCTTGCAGACATTTCATGATCCAACTAGGTAACATCATCAATGCTAGAAGGGAATGGGGTTTTCTGGGGGAGTGGAGGAAGAGGAGGAGAAAGAGGAGGAGGAGGAGGAGGAGGAGGAGGAAGAGGAGGAGGAGGAGGAGGAGGAGGAGGAGGAGGAGGAGGAGGAGAAGAAGAAGAAGAAGAAGAAGAAGAAGAAGAAGAAGAAGAAGAGGGGGGGGGGGGGGGGAGGAGGAGGAGGAGGAGGAGGAGGAGAG
This sequence comes from Laticauda colubrina, assembly GCA_015471245.1. Taxonomy (NCBI): domain Eukaryota; kingdom Metazoa; phylum Chordata; class Lepidosauria; order Squamata; family Elapidae; genus Laticauda; species Laticauda colubrina. Next base: position 7,653,948 of record BLBF01000081.1, read on the forward strand.
ATATTGTGGGGTCCTTGATGCTCTCTGAGCTTAGTGGTTTTCTTACAGGTGTTTCATGACCCAACTAGGTAACATCATCAGTGTTAGAAGAGAGTGGGGTATGCTGGAGGAGTGGAAGAGGAGGAGAAACTGTGGACTCCTTGCTGCTCTCTGAGCTTAGTGATTTCCTTGCAGACGTTTCACGACCCAACTAAGTAATACCATCAGTGCTTCAACCCTAAGCTGCAAATATTCTCCCCTATTGGGATTTACCCTGCAAGGCATTGATTCCGTGTCAATAAATCTGAAAAAGACTCCAACTCAAACCGACAGACCTTCCCCCTCCCCTCCTGGCCCTGGACGAAGGCTCTGCCTGTTGGGAGGCGAGAAAAATGGCATTTTTCAGAGGCTTCGCCCTCACCCACAGCCTGCCAAGAATGCAGCCTCTTTGCCCAGCTATGTTGGCAGCAGCCCCCATAAATACAAGCTTTTATGTTTTGTTCTCATTGGGGACGTGTGGAAGAACCAGTTGGTCTCCTCTTTTTCCCCCCCTCCCCCAATTTTTTCTTCTTCTCCCCATCTTCTCATTGGTTCCAGATTTCTGCAGAGAAAGCATCCTGGGGGGAGGAGGGCAGATGGGGTTTTTAAAGACAAGGGTGCCCCCCTCTCCAGCATTCAACGGGAAGGCACTCTGTGGCTGTGCTACCAGCTCTTCCCCTCCATGTGGCTGGGAACTGGACTGTAACCCAAAACATGGGGGTCCCAACTGAAGCCGGAAAGGGCCAGGCCTTCCTCTGGTCAGTCCTGTTGTCCACTGTGGGTAAGTTGCACTCTCCAGGGAAAGGTTTCTAAAGTTTTGCAAAATATATATATATATATAAAAATCTCAGAGGAGGCCAAAAACTGTAAATATCTAAAAGCAGAAAGACAGAGTAGGAAGGGATCTCAAAGGTCTTCTAGTCCAACCCACCCACCCCACCCCACCCCGCTTAGAATATACAATAACAAGGTTGGAAGGGACCTTAGAGGTCTTCTAGTGCAATCCCTTGTTGGAGCCCCTAGACTGTTTCAGATAAATGGTTGTCCAATCTCTTCTTGGACAAACCACCACCACCCCAGTAATGGAGAAGGAAGGAAGGAGGAAGGATAACAGAATAAAAGCATTGGAAGGGACCTTGGAGATAATCTATCCAACCCCCAGCTCAAGCAGGAGACCCTATCCCACTTCAGACAAATGCTTGTCTTCAAAAGTAGGATGAGATACTCAGCTTCCCCTTCTGGTAGGGATAAACTCTGTTTGGTTTTATTTTTTCAGCTGTCCTTGACAATGGGGGCCTGTTTTTGGGTAGACTGCCTCTAAAGCTGGAGGCTCTTCCCCTGGCTTGTTGAGAAGCAGCCCCGAACATCCTCTCTTGAGATGTCCTGCTTTCCTACCACAGTTTCCCCAGCATGGTCGCTTTGGGATCTGAGCTTTGTTTTTTTTTTTCTCTCCGGTGCTGCAGCATGGGATATGTAGTTCTTCCTCCCTCTGCAAGTCTGATTTTTGTCATACTTAAGAGGACTGAAGCAGAGGCCATTGCTAGGTGGCTGCAAATTTCAGATTTCTTGGCTTGGCTTGGTTAATGATGGTTTGGATCGTGGTTTAATTCAAGGGCTGGCTAATCCAAAGGCAATGAATTGTAGGAAAAGATCCCAGGGAGAAATTCTTTATGTTAAGTTGTTGATGATTTAGATCTCAAAGCTTCAAACTTCTCCATTCATGGTGCATGTGAATAAGTGCTTCAATAAATTCTAGGCTGAATTTTCCTTCCCAAGCTTTTTCTGTTGGGGTTTTGGGAAAATCAAGGGGAAGGACCAATTTGGTGAGATTTGGTGGGGAAAATTTCAGTTTTACTTTACACATGTTGTGCATTGACAATAAATGTTTGATTGATTTGAAAAAAAAAGACACAATGAATTTCTAAGAGACAGGACTGTTACGGAGAGCCGTGTAGCCAAAAAAATCAGAAGTTGCAAAAGTTAGAAGTTCCAATTAAAAAGTAGTGTTTAATATTGCGAGCTACGCCTTTTAATAATAGGCATAAATCAAAAAAAGGGCCTCCAATTTTAAGCGAGAGAAAACAGTGACAGTGTCTTGGTTAATTGAATAATTAATAATCATGATATCTCTTGTCATTCTGAGAAGCAACTGTCTGTTGTCACACCTTAAAACCTGAGAAATAGGTTTCACACAACACAGTGACTTTGCTGAATTATGGCTTGTTGAGAAAAACCTCTTTGGGTTGGGTTCCCCTCTTGGGGTCACCACCAAACTGAGCAAACCATGGTTTGTAAGATGAATGAACCCGTAGAACTATCACCTGCCTTGAAATTTCACGGATGGCTTTAATTTATAAAATAATTGATTTATTAAACTGGGGATGTTGCCTGTCTTAGAGTCTGGAAAACCACAACCCTGTTTTCTGTTGTTTGGGCTTCGGTCAAGACCTTTCTTTTTGGGGGATCATTTTTATAGCATTTCTCTTTCCATTCAGAAGGGGGGGAAATGTAACTCATTACGGTGCCAGACAGATTAAATTGCTTCCCAGCCAAGAAGCACATTAGCAGAACAAAACAATATATTTTATAGTGCTCTGAAATCTCTTCCTATTATTTCTGGAGGAGTTAACATGTGAATTGGGAGAGGAAACCAAAGTAAGAATTGTGTTTGATTAGACACAGGTTTGATCTGACAAATTAGATTTATCTCTGATGGTAACTCTCCCAGTATCCTCATGGCTAATCCTGCCGGATCATGTCTGTTTTTTAGCTTTTACAATAATTATTTCCTACGTAATTTCTGCTTTACAAAGCAAAAATGGCAGGTTTTCAGGGCATCCATTCTCAGAAATAGATGCTGTTTTTCAATTCGGAAGTTCCAGAAATATTTGTTGCTCCGAAAAGCAACAATAATCATAAGATTATGACCTTCCCACTGAAAAGAAAGGAAAGGAAGGAACTGAGAAGGGAAGAGATGATTCAAAGAATTAGGAAAGCAGATGAGAAAATGTTTGTTCGGTTCCCAATTGATCCTTCCAAATCTGGGTTGACAGATTGCACTAAGCCACAATGTAGCCCAGAACCATGATTCTTGGAGTAATGTATGGACTTAGAGTAATATGTATGGACTTAGAAGATTAGAAGATGTATTTGCTTGGTTCAGAACTGATTGTTCTACATCTGAGTTGATAGATTGCATTAAGCCACCATATAGCTATGTTTCTTGGCTTAGTGCAATGTGTATGAACCCATATAGGACTGAAGCCTGCAGTGTTTTTTTTAGGGAATTGTAATTTTTCCTTGCTTTTCCTAATATGATGGAACTAGATTTCAATCAGTCCTGAGTTCAAAGTCATATCAGATTTAAATTAGATTATCTCGTCCCATAGACCTGGCCAGATTAGTGGGATGGACTGATGTAATTTAAATCTGATGTGATTTTGAATCTGGGACCAACTGTCTGTTTTTAGGATCAGTTCAATGAGATGGGTTGATCTAACTTAAATCTGATATGATCTTGAGTTCAGGACCCAATAAGGTCTACCTGCCTTTGCAACCCAATTGGTAGATCACAGGTTCTTTTGCTTTTTAAAATGTGACATTTAATTATGATTGATATTTATATTACTACAAATCTCCTCACAATTTTCTTCATTGATAATTTTTAAACAATCTTATAAACCTCAGGGGAGTTTAATTCTAACCTTCTTTTTCTTAAATCTCCATCTTATCTTCCTGTTCACAGATTCCCAAAATTGTATTTTGGAGCAAGAGATGTTCCCAAGGAAGGGACCCCAGTTGAAAACTGGGTTTGGGAAATAGGAAAGGAGCTTGGTGAAATCTGAGAGGCAAATATTCTTAATTTCTTTGAAAGTACTTTTTACAGTCTTCACAATGCAATCGAAAATAATCTCAATTCAGTTTCATCCTATACCAAAGGTTGAACGAGGTGCAGGCTATTTTTTTACTGTGTTTCTTCACCAAATGCACAAAGCCCTGAGGAAACAGACCTCATCACTGCAAACAGTGTAATTTCCTGGCTTATTTAAGATGGGCAAAAGGAATCAGGGTTTATGAAGCATGCAAATCAGCTGTGACATGTTTAACCCAGCTGTTCCTTGCCGAAATGGGTGAAAAGAAGCAGAAAGAGCAAGTTCTGTTTGCTTTAAAATCCTCAGTAACAAAAGAAGCCAAAAGAAACATTTTTATCCATGTTGATTCTAGACGCTTTCATCCCACGTTTATTATTTTTATAAATAACTCAAGACGACGAATGTATTTATGCTCCTTATTTCTCCACCCAGTGCTAACATTGGCAGTGGAAATTCCAGACATCAGGATGGAGAAAACTGGTTTTTAAAAATTAAAATAAAAGTGATAGTAACTGTGGAGACTGGAAATGAGGAAGGGGTGAAAAAGGGAATGCAATGACTTTTAAATCAGGGGGGAGCAATTTATTTTTGGAAAAATGTTGTGGAATAACACATTTTCTTGGGAGTAATATAATGGGTTACAGGTAGTTCTTGACTTATAGCCATTCGTTTAGCGACAGTTCAAAGTTACAAGGCATTGCAAGAAGTGATGTAAGAACAGTCCTCGCACTTATGACTGTCAAAACATTCCTGAAGTCAAAATTTGGATGCTTGACAACTGCATGCATTTACAATAATAGCAGCATTCTGGGATCACCTAACCACTACATGTGACTTTCCCATCAGGCTTTTGATAAGCAAAGTCAACAGGGAAAGAAAAGAAAAAGAATAAGGAAGGAAAAAAGAGAGGAAGGAAAAAGAGAGAAATGGAAGGAAAGAAGGAAGGAAAGAAGGAAAAAGAAAGGGAAGGGAAGGGAGGGAGGGAGAAAACAGAGTGAGAAAATGGAAGGAAAGAAGGAAGGAAGAAGAAGGAGAAAGGGAAGGAAAGAATAAGAGGGAAGGAAGGAGAGGAAAAGAGAGAAATGGAAGAAAAGAAGGAAAGAAAGAGAAAAGGAAAGGGAAAGGAGAGAAGGGAGGGAGGAAAAAGAAATTGAAGGAAGGAAGGAATGAGAAAGAGAAAGGGAAGGGAGAGGAGGGAGGGAGGAAAAAGGGAGAGAGAAAATGAAGGAAAGTAGGAAAGAAGAGGGGAAGAAAAGGAAAAAAGGAGAGAGAGAGAGAAAAAAGGAAGGAAGGACGGAGAAAAATAAAGGGAAGGACGTAAGGAAGGAAGATGAAAGATGGAGAAGGGAAAGGAAGGGAATTTTATTTCACCACTGACATAAGTTAAAGGCAACTCCTTTTGCACACAGGTTAGTTAGAAGATGCTTAATCGAAGGACACGATTAAAAATCCCATTTATGTTTTTACAATTGCCACAGACACCCACAGGTCTCTTGTGCCATCCTTGAAGGTTAATATTTACCCCTCTCCTCTCTCCTTTCCCAAAATCCCTATTGTTCCACTTGCTATTCTCCCTTCTTAATCTCCTATTATCCCTCAGCAGCTTCTTGCAAACCCAGTGAGCTGAAATGCCTCAGGGTTAAGCTTGCAAAAAAATAAAAATAAACTTTGATCAACACTACCCTGAAGTCACCTCAGCTTTGTCTGTAGAAAACCTCCCCCCCCCCCGCCTTTCCAGATGTGACTACATAAACTATGAGGAGGAGCAGCAGCAGCAGCTTAGGAAGCAAAGCTTATCTGTCTGAAAACCATCTAAGCGACTCCCCAGATAATAAATGAACTAAAAAACCCTCAGTTTAAAATTGCAAAGCTGGGCAGTGATGAATATTTCAGGGGAAATCCATTTTTTAGCTCTATTCTGCCTAAAATCATGAGGACTAGAGTCTTCCTTGAAGACTTAAACACCAGCCTAACATTAGAACAGTTTCTTTAATCCCAATGGCTGAGGAAAAGCTCAGTTAAAAACCTTGAAGGATTTGTTGCAAAATTAAGGTCTTGGGTTGAAACACCACTCTCATCCCTTCAACAAACCATGATTAAACCAGCTTGTCAATGCTGTACCAAAGCCTTGCGTGTATATATAGAGCAGTGGTGGCTTACCTTTTTGGGCTCCTGTGCCAAAAATTGCTTGCAAGCATGCGCTCGCATGCCAGAACCCAGAAGGCAATGCGCGTGCCCCCCCTCACCCCCTGTGCATGCACGTGCAATTCCCCCACCCACCCCCCTTACCTGCATTGTGCCTCCCAGCTGATTTTCAGGCCTTTTTTGGCCTGCCAGAGGCTTGAG
>BLBF01000081.1:7660583-7674678 GCA_015471245.1 Laticauda colubrina
TCGCGGGTACTTACATGTGTGCTGTTCAGCTTCCTTCGGGTATTATCCCACGTCATTGTAGTTCTGTTAAAGTTGTAGCAACGTTTCAGCAGAATCTCATCTGCCATCATCAGGCTTCTGTATTGAGTTTGTATGTGGGTCAGAGTCTCACAGTCTTTGGTTTTAAATTTGAGGCTAGCCTATGTTAGCCTATATTGAGTTTTGTACAAACTCAATACTAACTCTATACAGAAGCCTGAGGATGGCAGATGAGATTCTGCTGAAACGTTGCTACAACTTTAACAGAACTACAATGACGTGGGAAGCTAAACAGCACACACACACACACACACACACACACATATATATATGTGTATATATATATACACACATATATATATATATATACACACACACATATATATATATTGCTAATGAAGAGCAGCCGTCCCTTCACACGGAGCCAAGCTGCACTAAAAGCCTCCAACACAAGAACAGACTGTTGCCAGCCAATCCAAGCCACAAAACAGACAGAAGAAACCAGGAACACCAATCAATCAAACTCCAAGTCCAATGAAACAGGTCCAGGCTCCCAACCAATCAGAATGGACCAGCCTCAAATTTGAAACCAGGAGCTGTAAGACCCATATCCATACAGAAGCCTGAAGATGGCAGATGAGATTCTGCTGAAACGTTGCTACAACTTTAACAGAACTACAATGACGTGGGATAATACCCGAAGGAAGCTGAACAGCACACATATATATATATATGTATATGTATATGTATATGTATATGTATATGTATATGTATATGTATATGTATATGTATATGTATATGTATATATATATATGTGTGTGTGTGTGTGTGTGTGTTGTTTAGCTTCCTTCGGGTATTATCCCACGTCATTGTAGTTCTGTTAAAGTTGTAAAGTTCTGTTAAAGTTGCTACAACATTAACAGAACTACAATGACGTGGGATAATACCCGAAGGAAGCTAAACAGCACACATGTAAGTACCCGCGAAAGCCTAAGAAAACAAATATATATATATGTATATATCAGCATCCATGGGTATGGATCTGGCTAGCACCCTGTCAGTGTGTGAGAGAGTTGAGGGCTGTTTGGAAATTGAAACCGTATTTGCTATGTGAGCAAGAAGGAGACAGCAAGGAGCCTGGACGTGGCTTAGCTCAACTGTTCTGTCCTAAAACTGCTTGGTGCTCTGAAACGGAAACTCCTCTCCTCTGCTTGTGTTTTGCATTTAGAAGAGATTTCTTTCCAGGTGGGGAGGGGGAGTAGAACTCCTTAGCATTAGAGCATGTTAATAATAATAATATTAATAATAATAATAATAATAATAATAATAATAATAATAATAATAATAATAATAATAGGAATACTCTAAATACTTTGATGGTCATTTGGAAAAATCCTTTCTTAGTGAGCCCTTAGAAGCCAAGAGGAACATATGTACTAAATTTCAGGTTTGTAGGCTTTACGGTTCTGGAGATTTTGTGATGATGCGTGAGGGGTATTTTACATATATGTTTGTATGTATGTATGTATGTATGTATGTATGCATGTATTATGTAATATTATGGTTGTTAAACTTCAGATGACCACCAGAGGGCAGCAGGAACTGAGAAATAGTCTCTGCTGCCCTCTTGTGTTTCCATGTATATTGCACTCCTGATCTGATTCTTCTTTTCAGTCAAGATTCTTCTCTTCTTTCCACCAATTCTTCTGCTCTTATTCTACCACAGATATTTCACTACGCCAAAGGCCAGCACTACATCGACAATGTTGGGTCCTTCAAGGAGCGGATCGAATGGATTGGGGATCCTCGCTGGAAAGACGGCTCCATTATCATCCATGACCTGGAATACACCGACAACGGGACCTACACTTGTGACGTTAAAAACCCACCGGACATTGTGGGAAGGACATCACAAGTCACCCTCTATGTCTTTGAGAACGGTAATGCTCATTGACCGGTGGGACATAGTTTGGGGAGTTACAATGATCTTTTCATTTGGACAAAATATGACGCCACAACTTTTGGGGTGGAAGGAAGGAAAAGAAGGAAGGAAAAGGAAAGAAGGAAGGAAGGAAGGAAGGAAGGAAGGAAGGAAGGAAGGAAGGAAGGAAGGAAGGAAGGAAAGAAGGAAGGAAAGGAAGAAGGAAAGGAGAGAGGGAGGGAAGAAGGAAGGAAGGAAGAAGGGAAGGAAGAAGGAAAGGAGGGAGGGAAGAAGGATCAGCTACTCCTGGTCAGTCTCTTTCCCCAACTTCTTCACTCTACCTATTAAGTCTGTGCAATCTCTTCTCCTTGGGTTTGCAACCCATTGTACTAAATGGGCCAGGATTTCTATGGGAAAAGCTTAACCTTTTGGGGTAATGTGGGAATGGCTGGCTGGAATGAAATGACTGAGTTGACACATGACTGCTGAACAAACCCAGTTGGAGATGTTGTATATTTTAAAAACATTCTCTCTCCATCTTCTCCTTCCTCCTCCTCCTCCTCTCCCTCTCTTCTCCTCCTTTCCCATCTCCTCCTCCTCCTCCTTTTCCATTTCCTCCTCCTCCTCCTCCTCTTCTCCACCTTCTACTCTACCTGTTCCTCATCTTGTCCATCTTCTCCACCCCTCCCTCCCTCTCTCTCTCTCTCCTTCTTCTCCAGTTCCCACCAGATACGGCCAAGTCCTTGGTGGCATCATCGGAGGTGTGTTGGTTGTGGTCTTCGTAGTGCTGCTCATAGCTTACCTCATCAGGTACTGCTGGCTGAGAAGACAAGCCACCCTACAAAGGCGGCTCAGGTAACCCCCCAAATCCACTCTCCTTGCCTCCTCTACCACCATTCCTCTCCAAATATTAAATATCAAAGGTGCAGGAAATCCTGCTTTCGACATCCTTTTGCTAGCTTTCCAGCCCCTCTCCCAGAGCCCTGGCATCCACTCCCATACCAGGCTGGTGAATGATGGAAGTTGTAGTCCTGCATCTCCAGATAGCCCCTAATTTAGGAGTCACTGCCTACTCTTTCCCAGAATTCCTCTGCTTTGCAACGCGATGAACTGGGGAGCCTGCACCAATCCCATGATAATATCTTGTCACTCCCACTGCTTTTAAACACAAAGGACACACCCCACACACGATGAGAGTGGGTGCAAAGAAAGGAAAAGTGACCTTTTTCCCATGTTGGCTGTGTTTTCTTTAAGTCTATTCATTGCCAGGCATTCAAGTGCAGGATTTTAGGTTAATTGGGGTTTTGTTGTGGCCTGTTGGATGTAGGCTCCTCCAGCAGCTGACTCAGAGGAGGAAGTGTGGAAGTTAGGATCAGCATCCAGGCAACCTGGGAGCGCCTAGGGGGAAGAGAGGATGGAGTTGTCAGAAAGAAGACAGTGGCAGAGACTGGGCCTTCCGTCAGCCCTCAGATGGAGAGTCAACAGCCCCCAGGTCTGGAGATGGCTGATGAGGAAGAGGAGGAACAGCTGCATCCATTGCCTGATGCACAGAAAGCAGAGGAGAGGAGAGCAGTGGAAATCTATGGGCCGGTCCTTGGGACAGAAGAGCCACCACTGCTAGTGAGGCCCTACCTTAGCTCTGGGGATAAAAGGCAGGGAGCAGAGATGAATAGATGTAGCAGAAAACTATTCATCCTCCAGATAGATGGACTGGTTAGCCTGCGGTGAGAAATTTTTGCCGGGGCTGCCGACGTTCCTAATAAAGGAATCTTTTGAGTTCATTTCAGAGGGTTTGTTGTGTTTGGGGAGCTGGGTCACAACAGATTTAGGCAAGAGGCTCCTTTCTTCAGAAAACTGCTCCCCGGTTTTCTTCATTGTATCTCAACGCGCCTCCCTGTTTTTTGTCCTCGCTTTTAGCCTGATGGAGAAAGGGAAACTGAGGCTGGGGAAGGATTCTTCCAAACGACGCCATCAGGTGAGCCTTCGGGAGCACGAGAGGAAGACGCTCCCCAAATAAGGACCTGTCAACCTTACAGGTAGTCTGTGACCTATGACCATCACTGAGCCTGCCTAACAAGCCGTGATGGTCATAATAGTGGGTCACCAGTGACCGGTCCTTGCCACCGACAGCCGCCATTTTCCTTTGCCAATCTTCTCTTCTCTCTCCTCCTGACAGACCCCCGTCCTGTACGCCATGCTGGACCACAGCCGCCTCACCAAATCGAGCGACAAGAAATCCCGGGGATGTTTGGGAGACTCACGCAAGGATAAGAAATAGCGGTTAGCCAGCAGAGAAGGTATCGAGAAGAAGGCGGCCAAGAAACAGGTGGTCATGACCATCGAGATGGAAACAAAGAAGGACCACCACGAGGCCGAAGGCCTCAAGCCCGCCGTCAAATCCCCCAGCAAGAACAGCCTCAAAAATGCACTCATGAATATCCTTAAAAGCGATTCGGCCATGTAATTCGAACACGGGGGCCTTTTCTGGCCCTCCTCTTCCCCGCCGGGAGGTCCCTTTCCCCTCCACCCAGTCCTCTTGGCTTGACTAAGACCATCAGATCAAGGGTGCAGTACCTCTGACCGCCAGCTGGTGGCAGCATGGAGTTGGTTTGGAGTCCTCTGCTGCCACCTGTTGGCCGTTGGAAAGACCACAGCCCAGCCATGATGTTTTAATACACATTTCTCAACTTCATGAAATTTGAAATGTGTGGACTTCAACTGCCAGATTTTTGGCTGGTAAATTCTGGGCCAGAAGTCCATCCATCTTACAATCCATCCAAATTGTAGTCCATCCATCTTAAAGCTGCTGAAGTTGAGGAACAAAAGCATTTACTAGTTATGTGGTCATCTGTACTGCTACAATAATCAATCTAACCAGGGGCTGATAGCATTTGGTATCCACAATTCCCTTCCCTCCTCCTATAATTTTAAGGGGAGGAATCTTGGTTTGTGGGCCACAATCAGGCTTAGGAAGAAGTTGTACGCTCAGTACACAAAGTTTAAACCAGAAAAAAAAATATCAAAGATTTCGTCCTCCATACAAGGTAGTCCTCAATTTACAACCTCAAGAAAGGCTGGAAAATTTGTGTGGTCATTAAGTGAGACATCACATGACAGTGACTTGCAACCTCCCTTTGCTGGCTTTCCCTTATTGGGAAGATCACATATGCTGGTTTGGGGATGCAGTTGACCTCAACATCTGACTGTTGCCAAACGCTCAAACCATTGTTGTCTTGTGATGGTCGTAAGTGCGAGGACCCACCATAAGGCACTTTTTCCAGCACTGTTATAACCTTGAATGGTAGCTAAACAAGGATGGCAAGTTGAAGACTACCTGTGTTTCAGTTTCTTCTGCTAAGGAAGACCGGACAAGCCGTGATCCGTTACGATCTGACATTTTGTGTTTGCTCTTTGTACCCTTCTGAGGTATCCCAAACTCAGCAACTCGGGCAACACACACAAGTGTAAATTAATCACAAAATATGCAGGAGGTTGGCTTATCATTTTCACAAAAGGGAGTTTCCCATCAGCTCCTGGAACCCTGTTCATCGCCAAGAGGATGAAAAGAATTGGGTGTCCTGTCTTTTTAACCCTCCCGATCCTTATAAATTGGCCCAAAAATGCAAAATTCTCCCTAAAATGGTGCCTTTTCTGCTCTAACCGCTGTGACACTCTTCCGCTCCATGAATCGAGCACAGATGTAATTTTTTTTTCCTCATTTTTTTTTCCTTTTATTTAATCCAAGGACCAGATTCTAGTCGGTGTGCCTCACATACTCACAAAGATGGTTTAATTTCCCTCAGGCAGAGATTCCATCCAGGAGGGACAACGAAATTCCACCATCACCATCCTCCTAAGCGAAAATTCTCCACAAAACTAAAGAAAACAATTTTTCTAAAGCAAAGTGCCCCAAATTCTTCTGTGCTCGCTCTCTCTCTCTCTCCCTAATCCTAAGAGTAGCGATCCTAAAGAGAGATTTCATTTTAGGTCAAATTCGGAGCCTCTCGCTTGAGCAAAGCATCTGAGAAGTTTCAGGACGAGTGAAAAATTAATCATCATTTAAAAAAAAAATAACCCATTAAGACAATCCCTAAAATTTCTCAGGGAGGGGGTTTTGCTCAATTTTAAAGAGGCTGCCCAATTTTGCCTGCTGGGAAATCCTCATCCCGTTGCAAAAGAGTTGGCGTGAAAACCAGCTAAATTAAAAAAAAAAAATCCTCCTAGAAGAGAGCTGGGGAAAAAAATGCAGATTATTCTGCCAGTTTTCTCTCTGAAATCTGTCGAAACAGGCAAATTGATATTTCTTTTCTGACTTGTTTGACATTTTCGGGATGTCCCCCGAGAGGGAAATTAAACCATCGTCTTGACAGTCGCGAAACCTCGCCGTACGATCTGCAAAAGGGTGGTTGGGAATGAAATTTATGATTAACCTGCAGAGATATTATATTGATATATATATTTTTTCCTCTTCCTTGCCGTGCTCTCTGCCCAGTGACCGAATTCTGCATGACGTTATGTGGGTAGGCAGAGTTCAAAGCTTTGATTTTTCTCCATTATTTTTGCTCTTGTTTCGGTGGGTTTTTTTCCCCAATTATTATTATTCTGTTCAGATTAACTTCTAGGACAACATGTTCCATCAGTAGCAAAACAGCCAAAGGCAGGACTGCCCGGATCATTTTGTTAGCAAACATACGACAGCTTCGATTTGTTCATTTTAACAGACTCAGAAGTTGGGAGGGGCCTTGAAGGTCTTCTAGTCCAACCCCGCTGCCCCAGCAGGAAAACACTACCCCATTTCAGACACTTTCTACCAATTTCCCAGCCTCTTTCTCATCTTCAAAATCTCACAACCTCAAATGACAAGGTGCTAAAAGCAATGTACATAAGCAGACAATTCCCGCAGACCCGCAACCACACCGTTCTGTGTTGCACATGTTATCACCAGTAGTCCTAGAAAACTAAACTACGTTTTTTTAAAATGTTTTTTTTTCCATGTAGGTGTGTACAATTTTCTCGGTGGTTTTCTCGACCCCGTGGTTATCTATCAAACAGCAGCAACTGCCGTCAAAAACAAATGACATCCATTAAAATGACAGAGAATTAATTAAAAAGACTGACATTTCTGTACCAATCTGGCTTTCTTGTGGTCTGTGATTCTGATAGTAAAATCGGAGTAAGAAAAGTCACTACGGATTTTACTCTGTGAAATGAACAGTGCCCAACTCTAGGGGGCACTCTTCATCTCCGTTTCAAGGCCACGGACCAGCGCTCTCCAAAAACATTTCCGTGGTCATGTGGCCAGTATGATGTCACGGAACACCGTTCCATTCCCACCGAAGTGGTACCTATTTATCTACTCGCATTTGCTTGCTTTCGAACTGCTAGGTTAGCAGGAGCTGGAGCAAGGGCATGGCGCTCGGGTCTCGAATCCTGGTTGCTGGCTTTCCAAGCAGATAAGCCCAGTGTCTTAAACATTAAGCCACCATGCCGGTATATAAAAAGAAAATTAAGAGGAATAAAATTTGGACTGTCTGTCGCTCAGGAGCTCATCCAATTTTGCTTCCGGTGACACGTCAAAATATACTTCACTATTTATCTCTAATTTAGCATATTTTCCCTCAGCTCCTTCTACAGGTAGTCCTCAACTTTACAACTGAGCTCCAAATTCCCATTGCTAAGCAAGACTGGTGAATTCCCCCCATTTTACAACTATTCTTGCCACAGTTGCTAAGTGAATCATTGCAGTTGTGAAGCCCGTTGTGAGTTCAGTTGTTCAGAAAGGGAATGTGGCTCTTTCGTCATTGACAAGCCCATAAAAATTGGGATGCTCTTTTTTTTATAATTGAATGTCCTGTTTTTTGTTTTTCTTTTAAGGAAATGCTGAGAAAACAGAGCAGGGGTTAGCCAAACAAACCAGGATGACTTAATTTGCTCACCCATCTCCTTCATTCATTTATATTTTCGGCAGGATTTATTGACTGATTGACTGCACAGCATCTGAGTCCTTAGTCTGTGATTGACGCTGAAAATAAATCAAAGTTAAGAAAGAAAACTAATATTTTAGAAGGGGGAATCGTTGCAGTTGTTCAATTAGTGATACGGTTGTTAAGGGTATTTGGCTCCTCCATTGACTTTGCTGGTCAGAGTGGTGCGGTAGCCTGGAGGTGAAACTCTGGTCTCACAATCAGGAGGCTGTGAGTTTGATCCTAGGTAGAGGCAGATATTTCTCTCTCTGGGCACGTTGAGAATATTATCTGCTGCACAAAACTCCTCATCGGCAACAAGAAGGGCATCCAGCCAGTAAAAACACTCACTACCATTCATTTACCCAGACCCCACCCCACAAGGGCTTATGGGGTCATTAAAAGAGGAGGAAGATTGGCTTTGCTGTTCAGAAGGTCACCAAAGGGGATCAACATGACCCCAGAACTCTGCAATTGTCATAAATACAAGTCAGAGGCCAAGCACCTCAATTTTGATTGCGCGGCCATGGGAATGCTGCAAGGGTGATGTGAAAAACAGTCCGAAGTTCCATTTTGGGGGGACTGTTGTAGCTTTGACCGGCCACTAAACAAACTGTTGTCATTCAAAGATTGAAGGTTCGAAGATTCTGTATTCAGAGTCCTTGTTCTTCTGAAGCAGATTTAAAAGTCCTGATTAAGCATGAAGAGTCGCCAATGCTCAAACCTTGAAATTTTGCTTTTCCAGCACCTCACCTTTGGCATTTGGGAGGAAGCCAATCCATCCGCTGGGACTTCAGCCCTATTTAAATCATTCATTATTACAGCTTATCCTATTAGTTAGGCTCGTTAGCGCAATTATCGGCCTTTCCCTGTTGAGTTATTTTGCATATCCCAAAGTATCCCTCCCCTTTGCCCTTGGAAAGGCACTTCTGTTGTGGTTCGCCAGCAGCTTGTGCAGACGCCAGTGGAACTGGACAGTGGGAAAGAATGAGGACCAGTCTGGGAATCTAGGGAGGACTCGGACGAGGGTCTTGCATCCGATGCAGGGATGTTAAGTGATTCACTTAACAACAGTGTCCAGAAAAGTCGTAAAATGGGGCAAAATTCACTTAACAAATGTTTCATCGTGTAAAATCTGTGTCAATAAATCAGGTAAAAAGAAGACAAAAGACCAAAACAAAACAAACTTTCTTTCCCCTGATTATTTTATTAACATGCTAAACGTGTCAGTCTTCAAAGCAGGTCAGTCAGTGCCCAGGATGACAGCTTTTATTCATTCTTGACAATGTTTCATTGCCCGCCATGAATTTCGCATCCACGAATTCCCAGAAGTGGAATGGCTGTGAGGCAGTTAAGTGGGGAAAAAAAATATATGTGTGCGTGACCTTGATAGGATAGATTTCGGCTTGTTCTTGTTTTTCTTCTCGGCTCATAATAAGCTGGGCCCTGAGGACGGGAGCATGGCTTTGTAGCTAGCAGCCCTTTTTGTGGGTGAATGGACAGAGAAATCAGGGTGCTGAGATCCGGTGGCTGCGTAGGACAGACACTGAGTTTGATAACAACATCGGATGTTCTTTTGGCAAAGAATGGCTTAAGGAACTTGAAGCTGACTTCGTAAAAAGCATATTGGACTCACAAAAACATTTTCATGGGAGGGAGCTCCCAATTTTGCTCACAGTTTAATTCTTATCGGTGCAAAAGATAGGTGCAAAGTATTCCTTTGGGTCACGAGGTTGGCTCTTAAGAAAAGTGGGATCCCATCAGGGAAGTAAAAATATAATTTTTCCCCTTTTCAACACGTCGTCTAGGTTGGTGTCAAGCCCCAGGGCTCAACTTCTTGTTTTGAAAATAGGTTGATTTTAGAATTTCAAGCTAATATTTTCCCTGCATCGGGCCTATGGTTCTTTGAATGAATTTGTCAGGATTTTTATTAGGCCTTGGTCGGTGGAATGAGACAACCCACTACGGCCAACTTGCCACATGGGCCAAACTTGTCAAAAGACAATTCAACAAATAGAAAAGTTAACTTAATTTTGACAGAACTGTGGCCAATAATAGCATGAAGAAAGTCAATCCAGAAATACAAGAATCACGATGATTTGGATGAAAACGTGGTCATTAATAATAAAATAAAGTAACTGAATGAAATGATGAATACGGTGTTGAATTGTCCCATGGCGAGTTGGGTTGGCTGCAGCGAGTTGTCTTAGACAGGAAAGGAAAACTTTGGCGACCACGTTGGGACACCAAACGGACCCATTTTCAAATCCTAACTTGTGAATGGGACTTGGAAGTGGCTCGCAAATTTTCCATTTTTTGCAATTTTGCAAGGGGTCGGCAGGCTCAAAGGATTCAAAATTCATAGCAAGGTTTGAAGAATTTGATAGAACCAACCTCGCAGAGGGGGAAAATAATTTCCCTTCAGCGTGGCATCTCCACTGTAAATGTTTGGAAGTTGGCATTGAAGTGTGGGAACTGTGTTCCCAATCTCCAAAAAGGAAGTTTAAAATCTCAATCCTCCATTTATAGGTAACACCCCCCCCCAATGACAGTTGGGAGGAAAAAAGGATGAAGAATTGGGTTCAAATATTCAAAATAAGCGACGGCTATTCTAATCTTCCTAACCTAGCTTCCCACTTGTATGTTGTCCTTGATTTACAATCACAGGAAATCCTTGAATTTCAGTCTTAAGTCATCGCGATTGTAAGTCGAGGAGCCACAGGACCAGTTTCAATTTCACGACTGTTTTTACAACAGTCGCAAACGAGCCACAACGGTCGTCCAGCCAATCACACAGTTGTCCTTCCAAACAGCTGCTTTTTGCCAGACAGCAGCAAAAATAGATCGCAAACAATGACCGTGGGGCACCGCAACCATCACAAATGCAAGCCAATTGCCAAGGGCCCCAATTGTGATCCCGTACCAAAAGAGGCACGGCAGTTGTAACTTCGAGGATGGGTCATGGGTAGATTTTTTATTTTAAAAAGAGCCCATTGTAACCCAGACCGCTTGTTCAACAACCGGTCATAAGTTGTGGAAAGGACGACATCTCTCGCTCTGCTCATGATTGGTGGCTTCTGGTGAAGCAGTGTGGAAGGCCTAGGTGCTCAGCAGGCCCTTCCACCCACCCCACTCCATCCCCTCCCTTCCTCTGCTTTGACCATTTTCCCAGGACGTGCAAAAATTAAAATTAGTTGAAAATCAGAGGAGCCCCCTTCGTCAGGGTGGGAAGACGAGGGAGGAAATGGAATTGCGGCAGGGTTTTGGGGGACAGGAAGAGGAAAGAAGCGCTTCAAGGCGAGGTGGGAAGGCTCCGGAAAAGCTCAGGAACTGGGATCCTGTTTCCGTTTTTGGAAACGTCGGAATTTTCCCTGGATGGCGAGAGCGGCCTTCTCCGTTTCCGGGGCATTTAAATCAATATCAATTTCTTCTTCTTCCGGCTCTGTTTTCTTGGGGTTTTCGCCTTTGTCTGTGGGGAGAAAACAATTGTTGCAGTTTTCCAACATCGTTGCAAACGAGACCAGAGGTGGTATTCAGCTGGTTCTGACCGGTTCAAGAGAACCGGTAGCGGAAATTTTGAGTAGCTCAGAGAACCATCCAATACCGCCTCTGACTGGCCCCGCCCCCATCTATTCTCCGCCTCCCATCGAGTCCCAGCTGATTGGCTTGATCTTCTTTTGTTGCCCTGCACAGGAGAACAGAGCTGGAAAGCAGGTTAGTGGAGGTGGGGAGGGAAGAGGGACTTTGCAGTAACCTTCCCCTGCCACACCCACCAAGCCAAGCCACGCCCTTAGAACACCACGCCCAGCAAGCCACACCCACAGCTGATTGGCTAGGTCTTCTTTGATTGCCCTGCACAAGAGAACGGAGCGGGAAAGCAGGTTAGTGGGGTGGGGAGGGAAGGGGGATTTTATAGTATCCTTCCTCTGCCACGCCCATCAAGCCACGCCCACAGAACAGGTAGTAAGAAATTTTGAATCCCACCATTGAATGACACTGTTAGGCCAAATCAGACGCCCCTCTCCCCCCTGGCCACCAGAGAGAGTGGAATATAGGCGGGAAAATAAATAAATAAAATAAAAATTCAGAGAATGGGCTTCTTCAAAAACCACACTCCGTGTGTTGCAGACTTAACCCACACGGTTTTTGTATTTGTCTATTGATTTTCCCCAATATCTCTTGTTATTTATTTATTTTTTTGATCCTGGGTGTATGGTTTTTTATTTAGTTGTATTTTTCAAATTTATATGCTTGCTCGCCTCAGGATTCTTTTTTTTTTTAAAGCCTTCGTGCGTTACTGTTGCCTGAATCTGACACCGAGGTTTCACCTGAACTTCAATTCCTAGCATTCCCCCCAGAAAGTCACTCACTTTTTGCAATATTTTACTTACCAAGCTTCAGAGTCCAACTGCAATTAAAAAAACCCAAATAGTTGCGCACAACCACATCTTTAAAATATACCTAGATTTTAAAAACATATTTTTATCCTTTGATAGTGGATGAAAAATTTAGAAAAGGGGACCAGGATTTCTGGGCATTGTGTTAACTTACAAGCAGACATGGTAACCTGGCAACCAGAAGCAGACAACAGCTTATAATGGTACATAGACAGAAAGCATCACTGCTTCCAGGTTGCCTAGCAACCACTATCCAATGGGGTGAGAGAGCATCCTTGCTTCTTTACCTCTTCCCTCCATCCTTTTTGCAAAAGGATAATGGGGAAGATACCAGATGAGGTGCTGAGTTCAAGTTCTCAGCTACAGATGGCCCCTAGATGGTCCCTCCCTCCCTCTCTGCCTTGCCTACCTCACAGAGTTGTTGTTTTTTTGGGTGGGGGGAGGAAAGGGGAGATGGCAACACTATCATGAGTTCAAGTCCTGCTTTAGCCAGGAAAGCCAGAAGGTGAACTTTGGGCCAATCACCAAGAAACGGTGAGTTCTAGTTCTGCCTTAGACATGAAAGCCATCTGGGTGACTTGGGGCCAGTCACTGGGAGACAGTGAGTTGGAATGGTACGGTGGCCTAGAGGTGGAGCTCTCACCTCACAGTCAGGAGACTGTGAGTTCGATCCTAGGTAGAGGTAGATATGTCTCTCTCTGGGCACAATGAGAATATATTTGCTGGGGAAAAAACTCCGTATTGGTGACAGGAAGAGCATCCGGCCAGTAAAACACTCAACTCCATTCAGTTGCCCAAACTCCACCCTGCAAGGAATTATGGGGTCGTTAAAAGATGACGATGACTAGGAGACAGTGAGTTCTAGGAAAGCCAACTGGATGACTTTGGGCCAATCACCATGAGACTGGGAATTCTAGTCCCACCTGAGGCATGAAACCCAACCGGGTGACTTTGGGCCAATCCAGCCTGTCAGCACAACCTACCTCACAAGATTGTTGTGGGAAAACAGGAGGGGGAAAGTGCTTCACTGCCTTGAGTTAGTTGTAAAAACCAATAAAGGTGGGATATATACAAATAAAGAAAATAATTCCCAAATAAAAGGCAATTAAAAGGAGTTCTGAACCACCTTTTATGCAAGAAGTAAAAGCACGATTTACAGCCGCTGTTCACCTGCCTAGGGAAAATTCCTCGTTAATTGATTGGTATAAATATACTGCATATATTTCCCTCTCTGCTTGATAGCCAAAGCTTTGAGAACAAGGAAAACACCTCAAGGGTCTTTCTCACCTTTTTCTTCTGGCCTGGAAACCTCTCTGGAGATTGGTGACTCATCGGAGGTGAGCTATGGAGAAGAAAAGAGGATTAAATTGAGGGGGAAGAGAGAGAGAGAGAGAGAGAAGGAGGTTTTGAGAACATGCTGGTTGGGGAAGGTGACTTTCATGGCTGCCAAGTCGTCAGGATTCAAATCCCTCAAGGGTCCTTCCAGAGGGACAAGCTTTGGAACAGAGGGCTGGCCTCTTGACTTATTATTATTATTATTATTATTATTATTATTATTATTATTATTATTATTATTATTATCATTATTATTACCATTATCATCATCATCATCATCATCATCCATCCATCTATCCTCCCTCCCTCCCTTTCTCTTTCCCTTTATTATCTATCTATTTATCTATCTATCAATTGGCTATCTATGATCTAGCTATTTAGGTATCTAACTATCTAACAATCTAATTATCTAAGATAGATAGATAGATAGATAGATAGATAGATAGATAGATAGATAGATA
>BLBF01000081.1:7683877-7696621 GCA_015471245.1 Laticauda colubrina
AGAATAGAATAGAATAGAATAGAATAGAATAGAATAGAATAGAATAGACTGTGTTGGCTTTTTTGGCAGCTGCTGCACACCTGCTTCAAACCCGCTTCAAAAACTCTTGGTATGTCCAGTTAACAAATTAATGAATGTTATCAAAGCCACAACATTCGACGTTTGAGGGATCTGGAGCGAACAGGCCGAGATTTAAATTCTTTTTAAGAGAGCGAAACTTTGACCAAACTTTGACCCAGGCGACTTAAATTAATGGACGATTCAAGATCTACCGAAGGGCATGGATGGGGGCGTTAACAGGTTGCTGTTACTCTTTGTAAGTGTATGCGAGAAAGACCTTGGGAGACTGGGGTGAAAGATGGTGCCAAGAGAAGAGAAAGAGATCAGAGACAACTTCGGCCTCAGAAGGAATGGGGCAGTGGAAAACATATCTCAACCTGGGCAGTTTGCAGATGCATGGACTTCAACTCCTAGAATTCCCCTCCTTGTTCTTCTCATCCTCCTTGTTTATTTTCTTCTCCTCCATCTTCTCATTTCTTCTCCTTGACTATCTTCTCTCCTCTTCCTCCTCCTCCTCCTCCATCTTCTCCTCATCTTTCTCCTCCTCTTCCTCCTCTTCTACCTTCTCCTTGTTTATCTTCTCTTCTCCTTCTCCATCTTCTCCTTCTCCTCCTTGTCTAACTCCTCCTCCTCTATCTTCTCCTTGACTATCGTCTCCTCCTTGTCTATCTCCACCTCTTCTTCCTTCTTGTCTTTTTTTCCTCCTCCTCCTCTTCCATCTTCTCCTTGTTTATTTTCTCCTTCTCCATGTTCTCATTGTCGATCATCTCCTCCTCCTCCTCGTCACCTATTTCCTTCTCCTCCTTCTCATCTATCTTCTCCTTCTCCGTCTTCTCCTTATTTCTCCTCCTCCTCATCTATCTTCTCTTTCCTCCTCCATCTTCTCCTTGTCTATCATTTCCTCCTCCTCCTTGTCTGTCTCCTTCTCCTCCTCGTCCTCCTAGTCTATCTTACCTTTTCCTCGCCCTCCTCCTCTTCCTCCACCTTCTCCTTGTTTTTCCTCCTCCTCCTCCTCCTTGTCTGTCTTTTCTTCTCCATCTCCTCCTCCATTCCTCCTCCTTCTCTTTGTCTATCTCCTCCTCCTCCTCCTCCTCCTCCTCCTCCTCCCTGTGAATTCCCTGGCTCCCCTGGGACAGTTCTAGTTCTCCTGCCAATGGATTTTACCAGGAGGCTCCAGAGTTTTTACATAATAGACGCGCATCTCCCTATGCCTGCCCAATTCTCAGAGTTCCCCCCCTCCCTTTGCTCTTTTGTGAAAAGTGGCTCTCCCTGTCCCACTTTGGCTTTTTCCACACCAGCTGATGCTTCTCCTCAGTGCTTTGGAGTTTCCTGACATCTGCATTCGGATCCAAGCCCCTTAGGGGCACATCGGCATACATCGCGCACATCCCAACACCATTTGGGATTTAGCTCCCAGAAAGAATTCTCCAGATTAAGGAACCAAGTTTCATCATCATCATCATCATCATCATCATCATCATCATCATCATCCCCTTTCTGTTTCGCATGCACATCATGGATTTAATTTCAGGCACATCTCTTTGCATCAGGACAGCCTTTTGCATGCTTCTCTCTCTCGCCTCTCCCAATGCGCCCCAATGCACATAAATGCACCCTTGACTCCACGTATGAATTTAACCCCCCCCCCAAAAAAAAAACACAGGCAGCCCCCTGAAGCTATGGCAGAGGAGGAAATTTCCCCTCCTTATAACCTCACCAATTCCAGCATTATTTTTGTAAACAGGATAGAGAACATTCTTTATATATATTTTTTTTCTTTTTTAAAACGCATTTATTGCCATCTCTTCTTGCAAGCAGATCAAGGTATATCAAAAGAAGCATAAGAGGAAGAGGGATTTTTTCTTTAATTAAAAAAAAAAAACCCTCAGAAATGTCTGTGAACAGAAAGGAATAAAAACAGCCCTCCCAAAACAGGCGTGCAAATGACACACTCCATCCTGGTACAATTTTTCAATTTCTCCCAGCCTTTTTTTTTAAGGCACCAGTTTCTCTTGAGCCACAAATGCCATACTCAAGTTATGCCACTCGTTTCTCCACAACATTATTATTATTATTATTATTAAAATTTCCTCCCCTCTTCCTCCGTGTCTTTCCTTCTCTTTTTTTTCCCTCACCCTCCGAGCCTAGATGCCTACAGGTGCAGTGCGCCCTTCCAGCTCCGCCGTAAATACCTGGGCGGCTCTCAATTAAATTTATAGCGTGCAAATTTAAAAAAAAACAAAAACCCACTGCTTGCCATCCCTGCCTTCTCCTTTGCACAAGTCTAAAAAAGGCTTTGAATGTCCTGGAATGTCCTCTTTGTACAGCTAGGAGATATTCACAATCTTTTTTAATTTATTTTTAATTTTGCAAAGGGGAAATCCGTTAGCCAAGCAGAAAGCGTCAAGCTGCCCCTTTCTCGTCTTCCACATCTCATCCTTCCCAATTCTTGCATATTTCCCCTTTCTTCCTCCTCCTCCTCCTCCTCCTCCTCCTCCCCGTACCTTACTCATAGTGCCTGCAGTTGGATGCTCTCAGGAGATACTCCAAGGAAGATGCTGTATCCCTTCCTCTCTCTCTCTCTTTCTCTCTCTCTGCTGGATTTTCATTCACGCGCACAGCATCTGTTCGCATTCCCAGCTCACTGGC
Organism: Laticauda colubrina; assembly: GCA_015471245.1. Lineage (NCBI taxonomy): Eukaryota > Metazoa > Chordata > Lepidosauria > Squamata > Elapidae > Laticauda > Laticauda colubrina. Next base: position 7,686,587 of record BLBF01000081.1, read on the forward strand.
ACACTTAGCTGCACTCAAAGGTACCCGGCACTTTGATTGATAGGGCTGGGCAGCCAATGAGAGAAGCCAGGGGTTTCTACAGCCCTTTTTGCAAAGTGGAGCATTCACCAGTTTGGTGGTAGTAAACAAACTGGGTCTCCTTTTTTTTTTTTTTTTCCTTCCCCTCTTTCTTTCTTTTTAATAAGAAAAAGAAGAGGTGAGATTGCACATTTTGGAAGCCCAGAACGTAAGGCTGAGCTGTAGCCCATGCGCTACGATGCTAACGTGTGTTAAAAAAACAAACAAACAAACATATCTCCTGCCAGCTTTTGCTGATTTCAGCAGGAGAGCTAATTCAAGTGTGCTCAGTTTAGATGGTTTGGGGGTTTGGGGGTTTCCCACCCCAAAGGCTAGCAGAGACACCAGGCCTTGGAAGTTGCAGCTGCAAAATATGGGAGGGAGGGAATTTAAGGCAGGAGATAGTCGCCAACGTGATTTATAGACAAGGGGTATAAATTGTGTTTGCAAAGCTATGACTAGAACAGTGGCAAGGTTCAAGTGGGTGGACTTCAACTCCCAGAATCCCCCAGCCAGCCTGATGGGTGGATTTCAGCTCCCAGAACTCTCCATGGCTTAACACAAGTGGACTTCAGCTCCCAGAATTTCCCAGCCAGTCTGCTCTGTGTGTGAACTTCAACTCCCAGATTTCCCTGGCCAGCAGGCTCTGAGATGGGTGGGTTTCATCTCCCAGAATCCCCCAGCCAGCAGGCTCAGGGGTGTGGTGGCAATCCTAAGCGCAAGGACTGGTCTTAAATAATTGGTTTCAACACCACTGTAACTTTGAACGGTCGTGAAATGAATGGGTCTAAATCGAAGAGCGACTGCGAGGGGATTCTGGGTGCTGAAGTCCAGCCATCAGGAGACAGTGAAGTCTAGTTCTGCCTTCGGCATGAATACCGCCTGGGTAACTTTGCATCAGTCACCAGGAGATGGTGAGTTCTAGTTCCACCATAGCCATGAAAATTAGCAGGGTTGTTGTTATGGGGAAAACAAGAGGAGGAAGGTGTGTTGATATATATTGCCACCTTGAGTTATTAGTAACAAAATAATAAAGGCCAGGTACAAACAAATAAACATTAGTCCAACCTGAGCAGGGGGCTGGACGAGAAGACCTCCAAGTTCCCTTCCTTCCTTCCTTCCTTCCTTCCTGCTTGCTTTCTTCTTCCTTTCCCTTTCTTTCTTTCTTCTGCCTTCCTTCCTCCTTCCTTCTTTCCTTCCCTTTCTTTCTTTCTATCCTTCCTTCCTTCCTTCCTTCCTTCCTTCCTTCCTTCCTTCTTTCTATCTATCCTTCCTTCCTTCCCTTTCTTTCTTTCTTTCTTTCTCCTTTCCTTCCCTTTCTTTCTTCTTTCCTTCTTTCTTTCTATCTATCCTTCCTTCCCTTTCTTTCCCTTCTTCCTCCTTCCCTCCTTCCTTCTTTCCCTTTCTTTTCCTTCCTTCCTTCCTTCCTTCCTTCCTTCTCTTTCTTTCTTTCTTTCTTTCTCTTTCCTTCTTTCTTTCTATTCTTCCTTCCTTCCTCTGTTATTCTATTAAATCAAACATCAAACATATTAAATCAAATCAAACATATTAAATCAAACATTACAAGGTTCCTGTCCTCTTTTGCACCCAGGATGTGTCTAAATTCACCTTCTCCAACTCCATTTAAACCTGATTAAAACCTCATGCTTTCACCCTCTCTGCTCAATTTTTCCCATCATGTTTAATTTAAAGCCCAAAGAGCAGAAGATAAAAAATTCATGTGGCACAGCCCAGCCGGGGGGAAAGAAACAGGGAGCAGGTTGAGCGATGGGAAAATTCTGACTCTTTTTCGCGGTTTATTCTTTCCTAAAAGCCCCACATATCTCGGGGCCCAAACAAGAGATCATTAATCAAAATGGAAAGATCAACTTCTATTTCATCAAAACATAGACAATAGGACTTCAGGCCAAGCAGGGCCAGGCAGATGCCAGTGCTGAGCAATTTATATTCCTATTTTTTCCCCCCTCTTTGGTAACAAACCGCAATGAGAAACCGCCTTTGATTACCAGTTTATTAATTCTTAGCTTGTTTAAATCTTATTTTTTCCATTGGCTGAAAACCCTGGCTTATTCCTTTTGTCATTTTAGGGAGGGGGGTGTATGAGGGTTTATTTTCAACTGATGCTCAGTTGATCTGACAAGATGCTTCCAGCCTTCTTCAACAAACCACGATTAAGACGGATCCTGGATCCAACTGGGAAGAGAGATGGTAACTGGAGTTTTGCTAATCTGGGCAAAGATTCCCACCGAAGTACAAACTATGAAGTCTGTTTGGGAAACCCCCAAGGGGGAGAGGGGTGTAACGGAGAAGAATGGTTTTTCTATAAGAAGTCCTCGACTTTATGGCCGCAGTTGAGATGACAATTTGCAGTTGTTAAGTGAGAGGCGTCTAATTTTAGCCTTCAACCTTGTAAGTTGCTTAGTGTCACCTTGTGGTGAACGGGCAAGCAAATAAATTTAATAAATAATAATAATTGAATTAATTAATACAGGTAGGCTTCGACTTACAAAAGTCTCCATTCAAAGTTACGATGGCACTGACAAGTGACTTACGACTGTTTTTTCACACTTAACAACCATTGCAGCAGCATCCCCACTGACTCCATGACCAAAATTCAGATGCTTTGGCCAATGACTCATATTTATAATGGTTGCAGGATCCCAAGGCTCCAAGCAGAGTCCATGGGGAAGGCAGAGTTACTTAACAACAGAGTGACTCACTTAACAAAGGTGGCCAGGAAAGTCATAAAATGGGACAAAACTCACTTAACAAGACATTTCACCGAGCAGCCTAAAATTTGGGGCTTGCTTGGAGTCGTAACTCAAGGACTTCTCCTTGTCCAGATCCTTCAACAACTCAGAGCCGATCCAACTGTGGGCTGTGAGTTTTTCCTCATTTGCCCGTCAGGAGCCAAACGGGTTTAACTTCATTCCAGGAGGCTTGCAAGAACCATTAGTGGCACTCCGGGCCGGCGAGGCCCAGGGGTACCTGCCGTTCACCCTGGAAAGCCATGGGGGTCCCCTGAAGTTGCCAAACGGACTTTCCAAATTTTGCGGCTTGTCTTTGGGCTACAAGGCAGTTTGGCCCCAGAACTGAAGCGGGGAACTGGCAATCGGCCCCGGCTACGAAAATGTTGCTTCAGACATCCAAGTGAAAGGTAAGTCAGTGCAAATAAAATCACTGGCTGTCAACTTCTTTCTGTGTTAGTGCGTGTGTGTTTGGGTGTATGGTAGAGAGAGGGAGGAATAGACAGACAGACAGATTGTTAAATAGATAGGAGAGATAGAGAGAGAGGATAGATAGATAGATAGATAGATAGATAGATAGATAGATAGATAGATAGATAGATAGATAGATATAGAGAGAAGAGATAGATATATATAGAGAGATAGATAGATATAAATAGAGAGAGAGGAGATAGATGGATAAATAGATAGATATACATATAGAAAGAAGAGATAGATAGATATAGAGAGAAGAGATATATATAAACAGATAGATAGAGATAGAAATAAATAGAGAGAAGAAAGAAAACAAATAGAGAGAAGAGTTAGATAGATAGATATAGATTAGATATATATAGATAAAGATGTAGATACAGATATATTTAGATATATATAGATATAGATATATATAGAGAAGAGATAGGTAGATAGATAGAGAAGTTAGCTAGATAGATATAAATAGAGAGAAGATATAGACGGATGGAAGGATGTCTGGTTGGAGAGAGAGAAAGTGAGTGAGAAAGAGAGAAGAGATAGATAAATATAAATAGAGAGAGAAAATATAGATAGATGGAGGGAGGGAAGGAGGGAGGGAGAGAGGGGGAGAGAAAGAGAGAGAAAGAGAAAGAGAGAGAGAGAATCTTTTAATTTGCACATTATTTTGTTGATACGATCAAAATCGAACTCCAGTTACTCCTCGACTTACAAGCCATTTACAAACGAACTGTTGTTAAGTCGAGGAATCCCTGTAAGTTTCCCCAGCGCCGTCGTAAACTTGACACAAACAGTCGCCAGACCAATCTTATTCGAAGGAAGCTCCGCATTCGTGCCCTTGGGCTCGGGCGACCTCCAGCCCTCTTTGCTCACCTCTCCGGCTGGGTTCCTTTCCCTTCCCTTCCCTCCCTGCCAGCCTTCATCCACGGGCCAGCTGGCACCTTCTTTCCTGCTTGCTCACGGGTTCAAAGTACAACGCTACCCTCCCTTATCAAAAGGGAATTAGTCTGGATCTTTCCCACCCACCCCCAAATTTGAAAATCCCCAAATCCATGGGGAAAATAACCGGGAGGGTTGTCAGGTGTTGAGAAGACCAAGAACTTCACACCAAGGTGTATCTTAAGCACCGGGCGATCAAGCAGGTAAGCAAAGGCAAGAGGGAGAAAGGATTGCCGTGTCCCAAAACGATCTACGGGTGGCTGGAGAAAACGAGCCAGATCTGTGCTAGATTTCACATCTGAGGCAAAACACCGATCAGAATTTCTGGATTTAAATTAGACTCTCGAACCACAGAGTTTGGAAGGGACCATGGAGGTCTTCTATTCCAACCCCCTGCTTAGTCAGGAAACCACTTCAGACAAATAGTTATTCCTAAGTTCATGGCAAGCCTCAGCTTTCCTCACTTCACCTTTGCAGGCTCAGGTTATTTGCTGATATTCTGATATTCCACTTTTTACACTTCTCCTTTTTTTGGTCTTTTCAATTGAACAGAGAGTTCTTGCTGGTTTCTTTTAAGAGCTGTTGTTTTCCTTCTTCATCGGTATTGTCCTAGACTGGGCTTTTATAATCTGACCCATGTCTCGCTTAGCCATGGAAATTCTGGGCTCCACAGGCGTCGGAAGTCAAGGACTGCTGGTATAACATATCCATTGGGTATAGTGCTCGACTGGGCTTTTATAATCTGACTTTTCAAAACAATTTCCCAAGCTCCTTGAGTTGTTTTTCCCCTCGAGGATTCTCATCCATGGAATCTTTCCCAAGCTCTCTCTCTTTTATTGAAATTAGCTCTCTTAAAGGCCAAGACTCTAGTTTGACTTTGTTCTATTGCTTCTGCTTGCATCATGTTTAATAATTCCAATATTGCATGATCCCCACTCCCCCCCCAACAAGGTTCCTATAGCTTCCACACCTTCTATCATTTCATCACTTGGGGGGGGGGGTGTAAAGGATTGGCGATGGGTTCCCACGTTAAGATTCAAACTGGAATTTATTGATAGTTTTCCTGCTTTCCAATAATTTAATCCTTGTAGCAACCAATAAACCTTTTGAAAGAAACCACAATTATCTTTCTTGGCTAAAGACAGACTTTGGGGCACAGTTAGTTCTCGACGTACGGCCGCCCAAAATTTCTGCGGCTAAGTGAGGCATTTGTGAAGGGGGTTTTGCTTCATTTTGCAGCCTTTGGTGCCAGCATGGTTCGGTGACTCGCTAATGTTGTTAAGTTAGTCAGCCATGGTTGTTAAGTAAGTGAATCTGGCTTCCCCGTTGAGACTTGAGACATTCAAGAAGAGATTGGACTGCCATTTGTCAGAAGTGGTGTAGGGTCACCCCTTGGGTGGGGGTTGGACTAGATGACCTACAAGGTCCCTTCCAACTTTGACTATCTGTTATTTGTCGACTTTGCTTGTCAGAAGGTCGCAAAAGGGGAATCACGCAGCAACAGTCATAAATAGGAACCAGCTGTCAAACACCTGAATTTTGAATCACCCGTTCATGGGGATGCTGAAAAGATCGTAAGTGTGAAACAGTCGTAAGTCCCTTTTTTTAGTGCCATGGAACGGTCATTAAACAAATTGTTGTAAGTCAAGGACAAGCTGTGTTTGCTGGTCTTTGTCATTTGTGATGTATAGGCAGGCCTCCACTTACGACAGCTCATTTAGCAATTGTTCAAAGTTACAACGGAACCGGAAAAAGTGGCTCACGGCCGTTTTTCACTCATATGTCACAGCAGCTCCATGCTCACCTGATCTAAACTAAAAGACTTGGCAAGTGACTCATATTTATGACGGCTGCAGCAATCCCAGGGCTCACACGATTCTCCTTTTGCGACCTTCCGATGAGCCAACTCAACTGGGAAGCTGGATTCACTTAACAACTGTGTTCCTAATTTCACAACGGTGGCGATTCACTGAATAACCATGATGATAAAACAGGACAAAAATTCCCTCTTTGCTGATATTCTGATATTCCACTTTTTACACATGTCCTTTTCTTGTCTTTCAATTGATCAGAGTTCTTTCATGCAGCCTAGCTGGTTTCTTTCGAGAGCTGTTGTTTTCCTTCTTCATCAGTATTGTGCTAGACTGGGCTTTTATAATCTGACCCATGTCTCACTTAGCCATGGAAATTCTGGGCTCCACAGGCGTCAGAAGTCGAGGACTGCTTGTATAACATATCCATGATCAGAAATGTTACAGAGGAGTGTTGCTGTCTTACACAACCACATGAAACTACAGCTGCCAGTTCTTTAGGTGACCTTCGTTTCCAAGAATATGCAATGTCGCAATCCATTGGCGTAGTATCCATGTGGGTCGGAACAACACAGCCTTTTGTAATCAGCCGATGAAAACTAGGATAAAGCAACGTCATAGTTGTTGGGGTTGGTCGCACACTCAGCCAGATGTTTGTTTTGTTTAAAAATATTGCATTTTTATCCACCCACCATGTTCTTCCCAAGGACCCCAAGAGTGACAGATGCTGAAATAATATTTAAAAAAAAAAACACGTTGCAGGATGTCAGCCCTTCCAAGCATAAGCTGCCTTTTGCAATTGACCGGTGGGGATTTTGGTCAATGCCGGATGAGGTTCAATAATTATCATGATTTCTCGTGCAGTCAGCCAGAGGTTTAGACTGGGTCGCGCCCTTCCCAGGGACTTGTGATAGGCAGATGTAGATGACATTAAAAGCTGTTGTGGCAGGGCATGATCTGTTCCAGGGAAAGCTGCTTTTGCAATTGACAGAAGGGGAATTTTGTCAATGTCGTTATTATGCTTGTCATTGTTGTCATCATCCACATCCTTATCCTCAGTTTCTTTGGGTCAGACAGACGTTTCTAGAACTGTGGTAGTATATATCAGCTACAGCTGCAGCCCACCAATGCATATAATGTAGTTTCTCAAAGCAGATTCCGCTGTAAAAAATGTGGTTAGAAAAAGTGCCACTAAAATATTTATTTTCTGTTTCTTTTCTTCCTTCCTTCCTTTCTTTCTCTTCCTTCTTTCTTTCCACTCTTTCTTTTTTCTTTTTTTCTTTCTCATTCTCTCTGTTTCTCTGTCTGTTTCTTTTCTCTGTCTCTTTCTCCTGCTTTTCTCTCTGTCTCTTTCTTTCTTTGTCTCTTTTACTTTCTGTCTTTTTCTCTCACACTTCTTCTGTTTCCTTTCTCTTCCTTCCTTTCTCTTCTTTTTCTTCCTTCCTCTCTCTTTTTTTCCTTTCTTTCTCTTTCTTTTTTCTTTCTCATTCTCTCTCTGTTTCTTTCTTTACTTCTCTCTGTTTCTTTTCTCTGTCTCTTTCTCTCTCCCTCTTTTCTGTCTCTCTCTTTTTCTCTCTCTCACACTTTCTCTTTCTGTCTCTCTCTCTCTTTTTCTTTCTCCTTCCTTTTCTTCCCTTATTTCTCTCTCTTTTTCTTTCTCTTTTGCTCTCTCTCACACTTTCTGTCTCTCTCTCTCTCTCTTTTTTTTTCTCCTTCCTTTCTTCCTTTATTTCTCTTTCTCTCTCTCTCTCTTTCCTCTCTCCCCCATCCTTTGCTTGTTGTTTTCTTTCTCTGCCAGGTTGCATAACTCTTGTCCTTTTACACACCCACGAATGAGCAGTCAAAAGGAGGAGTTGAGCATGACATTTGCCCAGGTGCTAACAGCCTTAAGCACAACACTTTGCATGCTTGGCTTGGCTAAAACAAAGTTACGGAGTTGTTTGCTTGGTACTTTTTCTTTTTTGCTTCCTTTTTATCTAAGCATTTCTTTGCTAGCAAGCAGGGCCTCCCTTGGAGCTGGATGGTGGCTTGTGAGGGACCTAACATGGACCTAACATGGAAAGAGAGGCAGGAAGTAGGCTTGGCTAAGCAAGGATTAACCCAAGGTGTGTGTCTGATCTTGGTAAAGTTGCTTCTGCTAGTGGAACTGGGATTTTTCCATCTTTGGACTGGGTTGGTCCTTACATGATGAGCCACCCAGGATTGCTTAGATGAGATGGGTGACTATGTAAATCAATAGGAAATATGGGATGGAATGGAATGAGAACAGAGTAGAATAAAATAGGAAGAAAAGAGAAGAGAGAATAGAATAAAATAGAACGAGAAAAGAAGAGAAGAGAGAATAGAAGAGAAGAGAGAATAGAATAGAATAAAATAGGAAGAAAGGGGAATAGAGAAGAGAATAAGAAGAGAGAATAGAAGAGAATGAGAAGAGAAAAAATAGAATAGAAGAGAATAGGAATAGAAGAGAATAAAAGAGAAAATAGAAGAGAGAAGAGGATGAGAAAGGAATAGAGAGGAGAATAGAATAAAATAGGAAGAGAAAAGAAGAGAATGAGAAGAGAAAAGAGAAGAGAAAAGAGAGACGAGAACGCAAAATGAAAATAGAAGAGAGAATAGAATAATATAGTTTAATAACACGTAGTATAGCTTGATAACACAAGAAATATAATAATACAATACCCATGTAATGTGTTATAATCATAATTATAACAATCATTGAAAGGCAGGATGGTCCAGTGATAAAGATCCTAGATCAAGAGAGGGGAAAACCGGGTTCAAAATCTGCTTTAGCCAGAGAAGCCGTGGGTTAGTTGTTTGCCCTCGGCCAGCCTACCTTGCCAGATTGTTGTGGGAGAAAACAGGAGCCCCGCCTGCCCCCCCCCCCAGCCCCTTTCAACGATAAAAGAAGAAGGCAGATGGGTCTGTGGCCTTTCCCCTAGGGCACCATGGAGAACCCCTCGGATGGCGAAGGCAGGACTCTCTGGGGGGAGCCCGACCGGGAAGTCGGGGAGAAGACCTGCGCCGTGTGCGGAGACCGAGCCAGCGGCTACCATTTCCACGTCATGACCTGTGAAGGCTGCAAAGGGTTCTTCCGGTAGGCAGGAGGGAGGCCTTTCCTCCTGCCCTGGGTTTGTCTCCCTCCCTCCCTCCCTCCCTCTTTCCCTCTTTCCCTCTACCCCCCTCCCTCTCTCTTTCCCTCTCCCTCCCTCTTTCCCTCTCTCCCTCCCTCCCTCTACCCCCTCCTTCCCTCTTTCCCTCCCTTTCCCTCTTTCCCTCTCTCCCTCTTTCCCTCTCTCCCTCCCCCCTCTCCCCCCTCCCTCCCTCTTTCCCTCCCTCCCTCTTTCCCTCTCCCTCCCTCTTTCCCTCCCTCTCCATCTCTCCCTCCCTCCCTCTTTCCCTCTTTCCCTCTCTCCCTCTACCCCCTCCCCCTCTCTTTCCCTCTCCCTCCCTCTTTCCCTCTCTCCCTCTTTGCCTCCCTCCCTCCCTCTCTTTCCCTCCCTCTCCCTCTTTCCCTCCCCCCCTCTCTCTCTTTCCTTCTCTCTTTCCCTGTCTCCTTCTCTCCCTCCACCCCTCTCTCTCCCTCTCCCTTTCTCCCTCCCTCTCTCCCTCCCTCCCTCCCTCTCCCTCTCTCTCAGCCATCATGAGGACTAGACCGTTGCATGGTCTGTTTATTTCCGGCCAAGCGCTCTCTCAGCAGAGGCTAAGAAACGAGGAGGGAAAATATGGTATCTTCCCCACCCTTCAGGCACTCTGCTGCCTTTTGAAAAGAGTATTTTTGGTTAGGATTGGTCAATACGGTACCAGAAAAGTGGACAGAAGGAAAAGGAGGAAAAGAAAGAAAGAATGGAGCAAAGAAAGAAAGGTGAAGCAGTGAAGAAAGAGAGAGGGAAAGAAAGAGAGAGAAAGAGGAGGGAGAGAGAGAAAGAAAGGAAAGAAAGAGAAAGAAAAAGAAAGAAAGACAGAAAGAAAGAAAGAAAGAAAGAAAGAAAGAAAGAAAGAAAGAAAGA
>BLBF01000081.1:7724889-7742179 GCA_015471245.1 Laticauda colubrina
TCCATCCATCCATCCATCCATCCATCCATCCATCCATCCATCCATCCATCTATCTGTTGTTGAGGACTATATATATATATATCTTTACAAGCTGTCTCCCTCTTGAGACCAACATGTATGCCACTAAGCGAGATGGCGGTTCAGTGAACTCAGCTCCATTTGAAGACTTTTCATGGTTGCCATTATCAAGGGAATCAGTGCCATTGTTAAATTAGTCACACCCTGTCATTAAGCAAATCTGCCTTGCCTCTTTGACTTTCCTCACCAGAAGATTCCCCAAGAAGGGATCCAGGGAGACACAGCAATTGCCGTAAATATGAGTCAGTTGCCAAGTGCCTAAATTTTGATCATGTGACCATGGGAAGGCTGCAATGGTCATAAGTGTGGAAAAAAAGCCCCCTCCCCAAGTTGTTTTAATGCCAGGATAGTTTTGTAACAGTCACTAAATGAAATCGTTGAAAATCTCTTTCGCTCCCTCAAGGCCCAGCTCTTGATTCTCCTCCGTGTTGTTGTCTATATTTTATACCCAGGTGGTTTAGTGAAACGGCAAGCCGAGGAAGAACCTCAGGTAGGAATCTCAAGCACCTTTACCACTCAGTTAACTGAATTTATCCGGAACCTGCAACAGGAAACTGAAGGATTTGCTTCATCCATCAAGGAAAGATTTGGGCAATCAACAGTAGAAGGCTTCAGAAGGCAATTTGAGTAAGAGCCTGTTATTTTTTTCTTCCTAAACCCAGATGCACCAAAGCACCATAGGATAGGATAGGATAGAAATTTGGAGTAGAATTTTGGAATGGGATAGAATAGAATAGGAAAAAAGATAATAGAATAAAATAGTAAATAGAATAGAATAGGAAAAAGGATCATAGAATAGAATTTTGGAATAGAATAGAATTATGGAATGGAATAGGATAGAATAGAATAGGAAAAAGGACAATAGAATAGAATAGAAAATAAAACAGAATAGGAAAAATGAGAATAGAATAGAAAATAGAATAGAATAGAATAGGAAAAAGGATAATTGAATAGAAAATAGAATAGGAAAAAGAATAATAGAATAAAATTTTGGAATGGAATTTTCAATTTCATTGTACACATGTTGTGCATTGACAATAAACCTTTGATTTGATTTGAATGGAATAGAATTTTGGAATAGAAGAGAATAGGAAAAAGGATAATAGAATAGAATTTTGGAATGGAATAGAATTTATGAAGAGAAATAGAATAGAATGAGCTGAAAGGGACCTTGGAGGTCTTGTAGTCCAGCCCCCTACTCAACCACAACTGTCATCCATACGAACCAGTTGCCGAGCATCCAAATGTAAATCATGTGACCCTGGGGATGCTGCAATGGGTTATTCGTGTGTGGGGGAAAAAAGGCCATTATATCACTTTTTTTCAGTGCTGTTGAGACTTCGGTCACGAAAGGAACTGTGGGGTAAGTCGAGGGCTAGCTGCCTTCCCATCGCACCTGGCATTATGGGTTTTGTTGACAATGGAACCTCCATGTTCTGAGGCAGTCTACCTTAGGGTGGAGCGACGGCCCTGGGTTAAAAGCTATTTTGAGGCGCTTTTGTGCCGTGGAAAGCGGACAGGTTTCTTCACTCTTTATTTATTTATATTCTTATTTTTCTTCCCCTCTCTCTACAGTACAGCGATCCAGCAATTGCAGGACAGCTTTAATCCTATCACCGAACACGTCAGGCAAAATATAGGCCTATTGTTCACCCTCCCTGGTCAGGCCCAGCAACCTGTGGAAGAAGGCGCATAAAGTTGACTTCTCTCCCAAAATGGAGTTCTCCGTTTTCCTTCAGCCTCGGGGGGGTGGTGGTATATATTGAGCCAAAGATCCTGGCACGTTTTCCCTGAATCGAAAGTGTTGAAATCCTAAAAAGTGGTTGCAATAAAGATAAATCTTTCCATATCTGTGCGTCTAATCTGATCCAATATTTTGAGGTTTAAGTGGAGAGGTGCTTTGGCTCCCAACGGAATCCTGGTTTTGCTTTCTGGGCACCTATTTCCCAGTGGTGGGATTCAATTTTTTTTTTACTACTGGTTCTGTGGGCATGGTATGGCCTGGTGGGCGTGGTGTGGTGGGCATGGCATGGTGGGTGTGACAGGGGAAGGATATTGTAAACCAAGGAGCTTCAAATTTGTCAAGTTTAAGACTTATGAACTTCAACTCCCAGAATTCCTGAGCTAACATGAGTGGAGGAAGAATTCTGGGAGTTGAAGTCCACAAGCATTAAAGCTGTCAAGTTTGAAGACCCCCGGAATAGATAAAGAGAGGTAGACTAGATAGATAGAAAGAAAGAAAGATAGACTAGCTAGAGGGAAAGAGAGAGAAAGGATTGATAGAATAAATAGATAGATCGAGGGTCTTCAAATTTGGCAACTTTAATGTCGAAGCATGTGGACTTCAACTCCCAGAATTCCTGAACTAACATGACTGGAGGAGGAATTCTGGGAGTTAAAGTCCATAAGCTTTAAACTTGCCAAGTTTGAAGATCCCTGCTGCAAAATCTCCATTCCCTCCCCATCCCATTAACCTGCTTTCCAGCTCCGTTCTCCTGTGCAGGGCAACCAAAGCAAACCCAGCCGATCAGCTGGGACTCAGTGGGAGGCAGAGAAGAGATGGGGTTGGCGGGGCCAGTCAGAGGTGGGATTGGCCGGTTCTACGAACTATTCAAAATTTCTGCTACCAGTTCTCCAGAACCGGTCAAAACTGGCTGATTTCCACCTCTGCTACTTCCAGTCTGGTTTCCTGCTTTTTGGGGTGCCTGACTTCTAGGAATCCCGGCCCAGCTTCACAAAGCCAATTAAATCATGACATAAAATCAACAGCCTCGGGAACCTCCTTGCCAGGCCTTTGGTTCTATGGAACTGAAATCTCATTTAGAACCATGAGGACTAGAATCCTTGAATTGTTAAGAGAGGCTCCAGGTAACAGAGAGCCTGTCGTTTGGGTACAGAAGATCTGAGGTTCGGTTGCTGAAACACCCAAGAGGCTTGAAGATCGATTTGCCAGATGAAGTATAATGTTGGATGGTAATAATATAACCAGATAGATAAGAAGGCAGGCAGAGAAAAAGGGATGGATGATGGATGGATGAATAGGTAGATGTAATAGATAGAACTTCTGCCCAACCCACCTCATGAGGCTGTTTTAAGGAAAATAGGGGGAGAAAGGAATACTAGGTATATTCACTATCTTGAATTATGAATAATAATAACAATAGTAATAATAGTAATAATAATAAGAAGAGTATAACAAAATACAATGACCTACAAATATAAATAGAACGACTATGGCAAAGGCAAGCAAGGGTAGTACCAATAGTAATAGGCACCTTGGGTACAGTCCCAAAACAACTGGAGCACCACTTGAACACCATCATTGGCATTGACAAACTTGCCATCAGTCAATTGCGGAAGGCAGCTTTACGTGGAATAGATTCCATCCTGCGCTGATATCTGTAACACCCTAAAACATCCAGATTTGCCTATGCCAGGTCCTTGATATGGACTTGATAGGTAGACAAAAAAGCCAAACCCAGTCTGAACATTTGGCTGACTGTGCAATGATGATGATGATGATGATCACTGATACACAAATTTAGCACATTATGCATACAAACACAAATATCAGTTTAAGTAGAATATCAGCATATACATATGCTTACATGTATGTAATATATTTCTCACATTTCATATAATATATATTTTTCACATTTACAATCATTTGCAGCATTCCCATGGTCATGGGGTCAAAATTCAAATGCTTGGCAAGTGGCTCCTATTGATGACTGTCCCAGTGTCCCAAGTTACATGATCCCCTTTTGCGACCGTCTGACAAGCCAAGTCAAGGGGGAACCCAGATTCACTTAGCAAGCAACCCACTGAACCGATTCACTTAACAACTGTGAAAAGGTCATTGACAGGATTCCGGCAGCTACCTATGTGTTGACAGTCGTACTATGGGCCAAAATTCACTTAACAACAGAAATTTGGGGCTCAATTGTTGTCACAAGTTGAGGACTAGCTTTGTGTGTGTGTGTGTGTGTGTGTGTCTCTTTGTGTGTACAAAAATATACTGTATGTATATTTATACATATATTTAATGTTATACATTTATATACAATGTATATATTATATAATACACAGATACATACATTCACACATACATACATATATAATATAAAGTGTATACATACAAAATACACATATATACTGTTGTACACTATACCCATATATACATATATAAAAATAATATGTGGACAATACAAACCAAGCAACCAGGTTAGGGTTCAGCACGATGCGTCATTCACTTTCCCTCCCATCACAACCTGCCTTCGACCCGCAACACTTTGGTTTCACACATTCTATACCGTACTTTTCTACTAGCATACAACTTCCGCCAGCAAACATCATGGCGGCTCCAGCTCTTTCCCCTGCCTTGCTCTTTCCTTACGCATTTCTGGTTGAGGCCCTTCGGCCTTGATGGCTGCGTCGGCTTTTGCTCTTACGTTTGAAGCCACTTCCGGTCCAACCTTACCTCTTTTCTCCCTGAGTAAAGATGGCGGACGAAGCGAGTCGGAGGGTAGTGGCTGCGTTGCCGCTGCTGAAAACCAACGCCGGTCCGCGGGATCAGGAACTCTGGATCCAGCGGTTGAAGGAAGAATACCAAGCGCTCATTAAGGTCCGTATTTGGTCTGTTTAACCACAGGGAGAATTATATTTCGGAGGCTTACGTGGCTTTTTTCAGCTGTTCCTTTTGCCGACGGTGGCTCCATAGGGTCAAACTAAGCCAGAACGCTTCTTGTTTCCTTTCTAGTGATGCGAGTTGATTTGGTCGTGGGAAAGACATTCAAGGGAGATAGCAGCCTCATACTTAAGTTGGATTTGCAAATTTTGAGGCAGGACCATGCCTGCCTGAAACATCCCTTGTTGATTTGCAAAATATCTCTTTTCCCCGCTTTTCTGTAGTACGTGGAGAACAACAAGAATGCCGATAACGATTGGTTCAGGTTGGAATCCAACAAGGAAGGTACCAGGTAAGGGAGATAAAGAAAAAATGTATTTCTTGAGAGAATAGAAAATAGAATAGAATTCTTTATTGGCCAAGTGTGATGGGACACACAAGGAAAAGTCTTGGTGCAAATGCTCTCAGTGTACATAAAAAATACATTGATCAAGAGTCAAGAATCATCAGGTACAACACTTAATGGTAGTCATAGGGTACAATAAGCCATCAGATCATATTAGGAAACAGTCAATATAAATCGTAAGGATACAAGCGACAAAGTTACAGTCATACAGTCACAAGTGGGAGGGGATGGGTGATAAGGAGTAATGAGAAGTAATAGTAGTGCAAACTTTGTAAATAGCTGGACAATGTTGAGTGAATTATTTGTTTAGCAGAGTTATGGCGTTGAGGAAAAAACTGTCCTTGTGTCTAATTGTTCTGGTGTGCAGGGTCTATAGCATCGTTTTGAGGGTAGGAGTTGAAATAGTTTATGTCCGGAATGTGAAGAATGCATGCTGCATCTATTCAAGCTTCTAGATTCAGTGCTTGGCATCGCTTAGAAGAGAGCAAATGGACCTGTTCTGGCATTTGGCTGTCTCCCTTTGGGTTCTTCAAAAAATTTGGATGGTAGTCCTTGATATATGGCCACAATTGAGCTCAACATTTCTGTTCGTAAACAAGACGTTAAGTGAGTGACACTGCATTGTTAAGGTAGCCATGCAGTTGTTAAGAGAATCTGGCTTGATCATATGACCATGGGGATGCTGCAATTGTCAAGTTTGGTGTAAGATCTTAAGTCACTTTTTTCAGCACCATTGTAACTTTGAACGGTCACTAAATGAACTCTTATAAGTTGAGGATACTTGCATACATAAAAAAAAAGTGGCTTGTATATATAAAAAAGTAGCTCATTTCTTTTTTTCCCTTTCTGTATTTTTCTCTGAAGGTGGTTTGGAAAGTGCTGGTACATCCACAATCTTTTGAAATACGAATTTGCTGTTGAGTTTGATGTAAGTTTTACCCAATTGGTGTTTTCTTATTCCTTTTTCCCCCTTTTATTTTTCTGAATTAATTTGTATTCCTGGTCTCTCCTTCTCTATCTTGATGGGACTTTTCCTCCTAAAAATTGCATGCCAATCCTGGTCTGCTTCCTTTTCAGATTCCAGTTACTTATCCATCTACTGCACCAGAAATCGCTATTCCAGAACTGGATGGTAAAACAGCCAAAATGTACAGGTGAGTTTTGTGCTTAAAATCCATCCTTGATAGTAGTACTTGATCTGATGCTGACGAGATCTCATGTATTCTGTCAGTTGTACTTTTTAAAAATCTGGCACTCTCTCTTTTTCTTCTACAGGGGAGGCAAGATATGCCTGACGGACCATTTCAAGCCCTTGTGGGCTAGGAACGTACCAAAATTTGGACTAGCCCACCTCATGGCCTTGGGGGTGAGTTTCTGACCTGTCAGGGAGCATTTGGTGAGAAGGAGAAAACAATGTCCCAAGAAAAGGAGCAAAGTTTTGAGTCAGGTTGGATGCAGAAGCCGCAGTGACTGATTTCAGTAAGCAAAACAATGGTTTGGGATTTATTTATTTATTTATTTTGTAATCCTGCACTTATGACCATTTGTTTAGTAACTGTTTGAAATTCAACTGTTTGAAACTGTTTGAAATGACAGTGCTGTAAAAAGTGACTTACGACCAGCCTTTGCATTTACGACTATTACCAGAATTCAGTCCAAACCAAAAGTACATATAAATTATAAATAAAAACAAACACAAACCATGCTGCAGCAATTAACGAGACAGGGCAGGATAAGGGATTGCAGAACTTCAAAGATAACGAAACACATACAATTGGGAGGACTCCAGAACCCAGACAGGACTTGACAAAGATAATGCAAGCTTTGCTTATAGCAAGGTTCTGTGCGCAAACACCCTTTTTATCCTGTTTTCCCAGCTGCAGCTAATGAAGGGAATCAGCCTTTTTCTCCCCCATAATCCTCGTTGCTCCCTTATCCAGCCTAGGTGTTCCTCTGAATGCCAAGCCAGACTGTGCCCTTCCCCAGTTTCCTCCACATTCACCAGAGCCACATTCCCACTCCCTATCAGCTGTTTGATCTTCCCTTCAGAATCAGACTCCAACAGAGGCATGACAGAACTGTGAATTTTTGGTGATTTCTTTTGTCTTGCAGCTGGGACCATGGCTAGCTGTAGAGATTCCTGATCTAATATCCAAGGGGCTGGTTGAACACAAAGACAAATGAAGTCCCCATCTCATGAATTCTAAGTCTAAGCCTCTGGCATTCGGATCCATGATATTGACTGTCATATATTTCTGTGTCTTAATTTTTTCTTGTGGGTTGCTAGCAAAATTGTGTGTTGTGTCTCTGTAACAAAACAAATGAAGAAGAAAAAATAACCCCGTTGATCGGTTACCATTACTTGGAGTTCACCAAGATGGGTATCACCCTGTTTATTTAACAAAAATACCAGCATGCCAATCTTTCAGGGCGTTGGAAACCAACCACAAGTTGTATGCTGCTTTTTTTGAAAGTTGTTCAAAAGTTCATTGAAAACATAGAATATAAAGAACTTAAAACAAGACCGGATGGATTGACCTCTTAAAGAAAACAACTCAAGTTGTTTCTTCCAACTTAACACCATAAAAAAATAGCTGGATTGTATAAGATGCCCGTGATCACATTTCTGATTTGCAAATAAATTCTTTAGTCTGTGCTCGGAAGAAGTCTGTTTGCAACTCTCTTTTTTTTTCTTGTGTTTTCTCAACCTAGCTTTAATTTTGTCTGTGGCATTCATTAAGGGATTTCAGGCTTTTGGTGGTTTTTAAAAAATGAATATACCTCAAATGAAAGTACAGGTAATTCTTGACTTAACAACCGTCAGTTTGGTTTATTATTCAAAGTTACAACAGCCCTGAAAAGGTGCATTTAAGGACCTTTGCAGCATTCCTACATTCAAAATTTTGGCACTTGGCAACAAGATATTTGCATATCCTATTGGGCAAATCCATTCAGGTTTAGGGTTAGGTCTCCTTGAATTCAGAATGCAAAGTGAACTTTTCCAGTGGATTTGTACGGCATTAATATGCTTAGGAAGGCACTGACTTTTTGATCCTGCTTTATCTACATTTCCTGATAAAATACATTGGAAAATCTTATGTGGGGTCAAATCCACTTAGGAAATAAAATATAAATATCCCTTTATTTCTTAATTTATTTCTTAACAAATATATAATAAAACCCCATATATATAAATGTTGCAACAACTTTAAAAGCACTACAATGACGTGGGATAATACCCGAAGGAAGCTGAACAGTACATATATATATATGTGTGTGTGTGCTGTTCAGCTTCCTTTGGGTATTATCCCACATCATTGTAGTTGTGCTTTTAAAGTTGTAGCAACGTTTTGGCAGAATCTCATCTGCCATCATCAGGCTTCTGTATTGAGTTCATGTTTTGTATTGTTTTGAACTCAACACAGAAGCCTGAAGATGGCAGATGAGATTCTGCTGAAACATTGCTACAACTTTAACAGAACTACAATGGCGTGGGATAATACCCGAAGGAAGCTAAACAGCACATATATATATTTGTTTATATATATGTTTATATATATATATATAAATAAAAGCACAATTATTAAGATCTGGGAAAATACCTGAAGAAACCTAAATACCTTACATATAAATACCAGCGAAAACATAAGAAAACAAATATATTTATTATACGTATAAAATAAAGGGATCCTATATATGTATATTCTATATATGTGTGGATCCCTTTATTACTCAATTTAAAAATTACTGTTAATAAAAGAAGTTGCAATTTGTTTCCTTGAGGAAAACAGTAAGAATATCATAAATATTGCATGATATCAACTTTTTAAAAATATTTAAAAATATGCCGCAGCCTCTTTAAATCCCCGGAAAGCGACTCCTCGTTGCCGTGGCAACGGGAAGCGCGCATCGTCTCCGTCGGCCGGCAGCAAAACAGAAGCGCCTCCTTGATGACGTTCCAGAGACAGGCGAGCGGAGAACGTGAAAAGCCGTCCATGCTCCACGCTCGAACGCCGGCTCTCTTTGCGGCGGCGCGTTCGGGAGCCGTCCGACGCGATCCAGCGCCTGCGCAAAAGCCCTCGCCGAAGCCGGCCTCGCGCCGGGCAACGCGCGACGCGGCGCGGGAGGGCGAGGAGGAACAAATATGGCGACCGGAGCGGCAGGAGTCGTTGCCATGGCGTCGCGCCGGCGGTGAGGCCCGCACGCTTGACGGCCTTCGCGGCTGCGGGGTTGTATTTTGGGGGGCGAGGGGAGAGTCGAGGGGGCGTCGGGGCCGCTGAGGAGGCCGAGGCGAGCGGCCCATCGACCAGGGGGTTCCCGAAAGCGTCGTTATAGCCGAGGTGCCTCTTCGCTGTGGGGATGCGGAGAGGCCTGTGGGGGGCGGAGGGGGGGATGGCGCCGCCTATACATTATATAGGTGTCACATGGGGGGTAAGGGGCGTGGAGAGCGAGGGGGGTTATTATTATGTAACCTGCAGGCGGTGGGGGAGAGGCGGGTGAGTCTCGGCCGCAGGGGAGGGGTTCTTGAGGGGGGGTGGGCGTCCCTATTCCTGGGGGGGGACTCACTTTGCCCCGAGTAGAAGATGGGAGGAGTCCCCCCGCCATCTCAGGAGGCGCTGGCCCCGAGTCTAGGGGGATCCCCGAGATCCTCCCCAGCCTGTCAAAGGCGGAGGACTACAACGCCCATCGCTGCTGCAGGGTTTCGGCCCGTCTGGGTGCCGGAGTGATGGGAAGGGTAGTCTCCACCGCGAAGGAGCCCGAGGGCGCCAAGTTGGGGAAGGACGGGTGAGAAAAGGGGAAGGCGCAAGACGGTGGGGTGGGGTATGGGGACAGTCTAAATGAACTCCACTTTTGGGGTTTCCCCCAATAAAGGATAGTTTATAGATTTGTAGGACTCCGATTCCCATCATCCCCCTGCCCGTAGTGGCTTCTGGAGGGTGCCAGTTGCGAGCGAGTTGGTACCAAGGACTTGGATAAATTAATGACAGGGGAAATAAATAAATAAAAATAAATGGACATGGGGTGTAGGAGACTTTTTCAAAAAATTTTTCCTGGGAACGGCTGAGCCTCCCTGTATAGTTGTAGTCTAGTCCTGAGTACCTAAAGGGGGCCAGCCAAGCCCAAGTTGGAGGTGGCTTAAGTTGCCTCTTAGCACTGGGCTTTTCAAAGCAAGAAGGTTGGTGAGGTGGAGATTATGCTGGTATTGCATTTTGCATTTCTGTACTGTACTGCATCCCATCTCGGGTTTAAAAAAATAGAAGCATAGACACAAGATCCATCCCGCTTAAACGGTAGTTAAATTTTCTGGGAGGAGGCATAATTTAAGGGGATAAAAGGCTGGGGAGCCCTGGGATGTATAAGGGATAAAGGGAAAGGGGAATAATAATGGTTTTTGGCTACACAAATAAGATTCCTTCCTTCCTTCCTTCCTTCCTTCCTTCCTTCCTTCCTTCCTTCATCGATCTATCTATCTATCTATCTATCTATCTATCTATCTATCTATCTATCCATCTGTCTATCTTATCTATTATCTATCTAACTTTCCTTTCTCTTCTCTCTCCCTCTAAGACCCCAATAATCCTCCCTTTGATTTGACCCTTTTTAGATGCCAAGAACTACTATTTTCCCAGCTATGTTGATTACAGTAGTTCCATGTACGTTACAGACACTAGGAAAGTGTCCTCCGTCCTTCCTATACTTACCGTAGAAATTCAGCAAGAGCATGTAAAGTTGAAAGTTTTTTTAAATCTCTCTGCTAATAATCTATTACTCTGTCCGTCTGTCCATCCACCTACCTAATTCATGTGCTGCCGCATCTTACTGCGATGTTCCTCGGCTTTTGGTGATTAGCTGCTTGCTAATAAGACTTAGTAAGCATTGTTTGAACTGTTTGCTGGACTGCTCCATCGTTTTTTTAGGGAGTTCCCAGTTAGATCTGATCACTTGATTCAGATCTGTGATTACTTACAGAGTTGGATTCAGATGGGAAATTGATTCTTCTTCTTTTCCTCACTTTCCTTCCTGGCTCTGTCCAGTATATTTTTCAGGCAAGAAGGACTGTTACTTGTCATAATTTGTCACAATATTGATTGCTGTTTCCTGACCAGGGTGCCTCCATGGTGGCTATTGCAAATTAACTCTTTTTAAGGATGAGTACAGCCATTCTAAAGGATAGATCTAATGACAGTTTATTGGCACTGGAGCTAAAAATAGCATTTATTTCTGGAGAGAACTGCCTACGTTCTTTTAAGAACATGTTGCTGTCCACTTCTACTCATGGACTAAAAATGTATTTGACTTAACCCAAATTTTGGATTTACCATTTCACTCATTTGCTCAGTAGAGAGATTGCTTGATTTTATAAAATGCAGTGAGCAGATTTTGAAATAATTCTGGAAGGACTGTTAGGATTTTTTTTTTACTTCAGTTAATTTACATGTACAGTGTAAATACTGCACTGACAATGAAACAAACATTTCTTGCCACACTAAATTATAAAATGTTACCCTTTTGCTTGACTTGTTCTTTATTCACTTGGGTGCTCCTATTGATATTAAAATATCCAAAGCACCTGCCAGCTGTAAGCGTTGCATCCAGCTTCAACTGGGCTTAGTCTGAAATTGAAATTCATAAAATTGAGTCATCATCTCAGTGGATCGTTTTAGACATTTCTCAGTTGGCTAGGCAAGAAAACTGCCAGAGTAAAGTGCAGATAGTTCTTAACTTACAACAGTTCACTAAATGAACCATTTGAAGTTACAACAGCACTGAAAAAAAGTAACTTTTGTGACCGTTTTTCACACAACTGCTGCAGCATCCTCCATGGTCACGTGATCAAAATTCAGACGTTCGGCAAGTGACTCGTATTTATGATGGTTGCAGCATCCCAGAGGGTCACGCAACCCCCTTTTACGACCTGACAAGCACAGTCAATGGGGGGAGCCTGATTCAATTAGCAACCAAGCGACTAACTTAACACAGTTACATAATTCATGTGGCAAGTACAGTCATAAAATGGGGCAAAACTCACTTAACAGCTGTCTCCTTAGCAAAAGAAATTTTGGGCTCAATTGCGCTCGTAAGTCGAGGAGTATCGGTAGCCTTCCAACAATACCAAGACTTAGAGAAATTGCAATATTATCGAAGGGAGGGAGAGGAGGAAGAGAACAACGCCAACCACAATTGTGGGATCCTTGGTGCTCTCTGAGGTTGGTGGTTTTCTTTCAGACGTTTCATCACCCAGCTAGGTAACATCATCAGTGCTAGAAAGGAATGGGATTGCTCCTTGTTTATATACAAGTGGCTTGCCCTGTCAGTCTTGGCGGGAGTGTCTTTGTGAGAAGCCTTTTCCTATTATTATAGTAGCTAGAACTACCTTTAAGCTATAACTTGTTTTTTTTCCTCTTGGGAGACAGGTGAAAGAGGCTAGGTCAGGAACAGGTTTGTGTGGAATCCTACTTTGTTGATATAGCCTGGAGTAACAAAATTTGCCAAACCTGACCATGCTTTCCCTTTCTCTCTCTTAACGCCCCCGTGAGTTAAGGTGGAGCCGGACTGCTTCCTAACAGGCTCCGTGCTTCCCATAGGTTTAAAAACCCACGTCTCTTTTTGTAGCCATCTTCTCCGCGTCGACATTTCTCCAAGTCTCGGTTGCCTCTCCGTGTTGTCCCGGGAACCGAAAGCCCCGTGTGAGCCCCACTTCCTGTTTTCTTTTGCAGGGCTACAGCCAAGGGGAACCCTGGTGCAGTCGGCCACCTCTGTGAGGTGTGAACGAGGAGGGGCCCGAGGAGGGGCCAGCAGAGTTGAGGGACACTCTGCTTGCAAGAGGTGTGTATGGTGCTGCTGCCGGGAAGGAATTCTCACACCGTCCCGTGTTTTCTCGATCCCAGGTCAAGCTACCTGTCTTCAAAGATAGCTTTATGCAGAGGTGGGCTGCTACCAGTTCGGGCGAACCAATAGCTAATTTTATCATGTTTAATGACTGGTTTGGCGAACTGATAAATCCCACCCCTGGCTGGCTCCGCCCTTCCCATCCTGCCCCTCCCAGGAATCTCCAAGCGGCCTGTTTTGGACGCCAGGTAAATGCAGGGCCCGGGGAGGGCAAAAAACGGGCCTGCGAGGAGATGCGTGATGTTGAGTTGGCCACGCCCAGCCGGTCACATGAACACCAAGCCATGTCTACCCAGTCACATGACCAACAAGCCATGCCCACCAACTAAGCCACACCCACAGAACCAGTTGTTCAAAAATTTGAATCCCACCCCTGCTTGAACCCTGCCACAGGGGATTTTTTGGGCTCATGGCTTACCCTTTGCCCTTTCTTCTCTCTCCCTTTCACTTCAGGGCTCTTCACATCCTTCTCTCCACCATGCCACAAGCTTCAGAACATCGCATGAGCCGGGCGCGAGAACAAGCCATCATCACCTCCCAGCCGAAAGCCACACACAAGCTTCTCAACGGCGGGTGCCGGGCCCCCAGCCAAGAGCACCGTGCCTGCTGCTCCTCCTCTTCCACCCTCTCCAATGGGCTCTCCACCCTCCACGCCACCACCAATGTCACGTCCAAGCTCCGCCCTCTGCCCCCCAGGCCAGGCAACATGGAAGAGAGGAGCAAGAAAATGGAGCTGGAGCGAGGCAGGGCCTCCAAGCGGAGCGAGATGCCCCGTGGCACGCCTTCCCGCCGGGGCCCCCTCAAAGCAGACCACGGACTCCGGGTGCCCAGCTGTCCGCAAGGCTGCCTGCAGGTCTCCGGCAGCACCTCGTTCACCATGCCTCCCGGGGTTCTCCTGGGTGGTCCAGATTCGGAGTGTCGGCAAAGCAACCTGCTGCGTTCCAAGTCCATCAGCATTGGGGACTTGAGCCACCCTGGTAGCCGTGGCGAAGAGCAGCTGAGCACGATGCTGAACCGGCTGACCCTCCAAGACCGCAGTCCTTCTTGCAGTCACAAGCTGGGCCTGGGCGCCCTGGCGCTGAAGAGGAGCTCGTCGCTCCGCAGGGTCAATGTGATGTCCGGCCTCGACGGCAGACCTGCAACCCCACTCCTCTCTGTCCGCACGGAAGGCTACCTGAGGACTTGCAACATAGACCCGCAGGCCACGGAGTATGCCCGTCCCCAAGATATCCTGATGACAGTGAATCCGCCTCCAAGCAAGACCCCGGTTCTGAGCAGGCTCGAAGACAAATCAGCAACGGTAAGGGACTATTGAGCATAATAGCCATGGTGGCGCAATGGTTAGAGGGTAGTATTGCAGGCTGCTTCTGCCGGCTATCAGCTGTTTGGCAGTTTGGCTCTCACTGTCTCAAGGTTGACTCAGCCTTCCGTCCTTCTGAGGTCGGTAAAATGAGGACCCAGATTGTTGGGGGCAAGAGGCTGATTCTGTAAACCGTTTAGAGAGGGCTGTAAAGCAGTTGCTATCGCTGTTGTCCCTTCCTTTCTTCCTTCCTCCCTTCCTTCCTTCCCTTTGGTTAGAATGCAGTATTGCAGGTTGCTTCTGCTGGATGCCAATTTGAGTCTCACTGGCTCAAGGTTGGCTCAGCCTTGATGTTGTTACCTAGTTGGGTTATGAAATGTCTGCAAGAAAACTGCCAAGCTCAGAGAATATCACAGTTCTCCTCCTCCTCCTCCTCCTCCTCCTCCTCCTCCTCCTCCTCCTCCTCCTCCTCCTCCTCCTCCCATCCCCCCAAACCCCACTCCTTTTTACCACTGATGATGTTACCTAGTTGGGTCATGAAACATCTGCAAGAAAACCGCCATGCTCAGCATCAAAGACCCTTCATTTCAATCCAACGCAAATGGGGAGCATTTGTGAAAAATACCTGGCTGTGGGAAGCAACCGCGTTGCGTGTGCGCTTCTAATCTTCATTTTTTCTTTTCTTTTTTACTTATGTCTCTTTTTCCATCCTAGCTGTCCTACTTAATAGAATAGAATATAGAATAGAATAGAAGAATAGGATATAGAATAGAATAATAGAATAGATTAGAAGAATAGAATGGAATGGAATAGAATGGAATAGAATAGAATAGAGAATAGGATGGGATGGGATGGGATAGGATAGAATTCTTTATTGGCCCAGTGTGATTGGACACACAAGGAATTTGTCTTTGGTGCAAATGTTCTCAGTGTACATAAAAGAAAAGATACATTCATCAAAAGTCAAGAATCATCAGGTACAACACTTAATGATAGTCATAGGTTACCCCATAGTTGCATGAGTAGATGATCCAAATTCTGAGGATGGAATCACTCCATTTTTATTTTTCCCAGCTACCTCTGATTTTTTTTATAAGCTCAAGGCCAATTTGGGGAGGGCAAGAAGGAAAGGTACTGCTGCTAATAATCAAAGAAAAAGCACATTGTTTCCATAGAAACATGTGTGGCACAGCACACATAAAGTATCACAAATCTCTTCCCCCCCTCCCCCCCAAATCTTCCTTTTTAAATACAGGCTCCATCATTCCCAAATGCCTCCCATTTAATTTGTTGTGCATCTGTTGTGTGTTTACCCTCCCTGGGGGTGCTTCTGATATGAGGCGGTATCCCTATTTTTACTGTGTTGTGCAGAGCCACAATCCCCGTTGGAAAAACTTTGCTCCCCAAGCGATTCCTCCCACAGCTCATTTGCGAGTCCTGTGCCAGCAAAAGCTGTAACCCGTTAATTAATTCCCCTCCCGGTTGTAAGTCTGAGTCCCTCTTTTTTTTTTTTTTTGAGGGCCTTCCTCATTCAAAACAGTCACTAAATGAACAGTTGTAAGTCGAGGACCACCTGAGCAACCGTCTCCCCCTTTGGGACAATTGCCAGCAGAGACAAGAAACCTTCCTTTGACACCCCCCACCCCTCGGTCCAAAAAAATTGGGCACCAGCTGTGGCCCTTTCAGATTCATTTTAGGATGAAGGTGGATTTAGGTGGCTCTCCCAGAAATGCAATCCTCATTGCTCTCACCTTTCTGCCCTTTGTGGATGATTTGATTTGATCTTATTTTATTTTATTTTACTTCATTTCATTATTTCATTTCATTTCAATTTATTTTATTTTATTTTATTTTTCTGGCTCCATCAAGAAGTTGGAGTCTGATTCTCTTCTGACAAGTAGTGAAAGAGGATGTGACCCGAATTCCCTCTTTAACTAAGAGAAAGGAAGTTGGAGGAATCGGAATGGAACCAGGGATTTGATTCCTTCGTCTTAATCAGGGACAGCAGGATTGCAACAGAATCTTCTCTCTCCCTCTGAGAGCAAGAAAATAAAAACCAGTTCGGTTTTACCACCTCTGAACAACTATTTGCAAATAAAGAGGCTGAATTGAGGAAAGAAGTGTGGTCCCATATAGTTTTCCCTCTGCACTGTTATTCTCTTGACTCACCCCAGGTCCCTAAAGTAGCCCACTCTGCTAATTAATCCCATCGCGGTGAGCCTTCAGAACAGCCAAGAATAGCTGGGAGAAAGGGGATTGGCTCATGAGCTGATGGCTTATAGAGGCAGGTGGGAAGGCTCAGTGGCCCCTTTCCCACTCGGCGCTGAACGGGGCAAGGCATAGCACCCTTGGCCAGCTCCAGTTGGGGAAATCGCCCTACCAAAGGGTTGTGGCGGCACACGGTCAGGAACCCGACTGGAGCTATGCCAGAGGTCCAGGGTGCCACCTTGGTGGAACTGCCTCAGAAATTACACCGTACCCTCTGCGCCAAGTGCAAGCTTAATGGCCAAGGGACAGACATCCGTGAGTCGGTCGTCCATACGGCAATGATGGGTCTTCTACTGATGGCCAACAAGGTAACCCTATCCTCAGAAAAGAATATTGGTAGCTCAGGGTTGAAAGGAGGGCTCCGTGGGGCTCTCTGAGCTGGATAGTTTTCTGGCAGATGTCTCATGACCCAACTAGGGAACATCATCAGTTCTAGAAGAGAGAGAGGGGTTTGTGGAGAGGAAGAGGAAGAAAAGGACTGTGGGGTCCTTGGTGCTGTCTGAGATGTCTCATTACCCAACTAGGTAACATCATCAGTGCTTCATTGCTGGAGGTTTTTAAAATTGGAGAATAATTTCTACAGAATAGTATAGCGTCTCCTACTTGGGTAGGGATTGGACTAGAAGACCTCAACGGCCCCTTCCAATGCTGGGATTCTGTTGGTCTACTATCTATCCTTCCTTCCTTCCTTCCTTCCTTCCTTCCTTCCTTCCTTCCTTCC
>BLBF01000081.1:7742189-7766789 GCA_015471245.1 Laticauda colubrina
TCCTTCCTTCCTTCCTTCCTTCCTTCCTTCCTTCCTTCCTTCCTTCCTTCCTTCCTTCCTTCCTTCCTTCCTTCCTTCCTTCCTTCTTTCTCCATCACTAGAGGTTTTGAAGAAGAGATTGGACAGCCATTTGTCTGAAACGGGCAGAGGGTTTCCTACATGAGCGGGGGGAGGGGGGGTTGGACTAGAAGACCTCAAAGGCCCTTTCCAACTCTTCTTACTCTACTATCCTCCCTCCTTCCCTCATCTCTGAAGGTTTTCAAAAAGAGATTGAAGAACAATTTATCTGAAAAGAGTTTCCTGCTTAAGCAAAGGGTTAGACTACAACATCTCTAGGGTCCTTTCCAACTCTCGATATTCTGCTATTCTGTTTTATTTGAGGCAGCTTCAGCAAGGAATAAATAAAGGGGGTGCCAACAGTGTGCAACCCAGAGTGTGATGTCAGGCATTTTCAAACCATCTGGCTTAAGACAGCTACATTCACCTGTCTTGGACTGCTCTATTTATCTATTCATAAATAGAAATCTAGTCCGCATCCTAAGGGGACATGAAGCAAGCTGTCACAACGAAGCTGTCATCTAGTCATCGTCCCTTTGTTTCTGTTTTCTTTAGACACATCACACACTCCTCCTAAGCTCCGGGCACATAGGACTACGCAACCTTGGCAACACGGTAAGCGAGAAATTGTCAGGGGTGTCTCCTTCCCTCCTCTCTTTCTCTCCCCCCTCCTCCTTTTGCCCCGCAAAGATTTCTTAAATATCTGGGGATTGGTTAGATTTTGCTTTGACGGGACATCCTAATGTGGATGAAGGTGGAAGTTGGGTAAATACATTTACTTATTTACTTACTTACTTACTTACTTACTTATAAATAAATAAATAAATAAAATGTTATGGGCCACCAATCTTACAGCAGAGTAATTTGGTGTGGCTTACAGCCTTTAAAAGATGAAATGACACAGCTGTCAGGCAGTGGTTAAGAGTGCAGTACTGCAAGCTACTGCTGCAGCCAACTGTCTACAATTTGGCAGTTCAAATCCCACCAGGCTCACGGTTGACTCGGCCTTTCATCCTTCCGAGGTGTGTAAAATGAGGAGCCAGATTGTTGGGGGGCAAGAGGCCGACTCTGCAAACCGCTTAGGGCTGTAAAGCACTGTGAAGTGATATATAAGTCTTAAGGGCTATTGTTATTCTGGCAGTAACCCCATTTAAATCACGAGTCTCGAGCCAAACGTCCAAAACTTCAGAAGGATTTATTGGGAGTTAACATGTCTGGCACTAACTGAGTATAGCCGACTCTGAGACACATAATTCATTGTCACCCTTGATCTTTGTTTTCTCCCACCCTGGGTGTGTCATCATTCATATTCTCCAATGGGACACATCCATCGCCAAGAGTCATCAATCATACTCTCCAGTTAGATATTTGCACCGCAAAAACTTCAGTCACCTAGTTACTATTGTTGAAAACATTTATGGAATGTGCTTTTGGTTTGCAAGCTGCTGCACTGCTCCCCCCTCCCTTTCTGTTGGCAACTCTAAAAAGAACCAAGAAATATTTTAAGAGTTGACAATAACTCCCTAATTAATTGCCCCATCTTGGGTGGGGCATTTGGCACTCAGGACTTGGGTCCTTCCTCCTTCCCAAGATGCCAGAGGTGGAAAGGGCGATGCTTCATAGCATCGATTCAAGCCGAAGAGAGCGTGCGTTGGCTTTTTTTTCCCCCACCATTGCCCTGATGTAAAAATTAGCTTTTGAACTGCAAGGAAGCGGCCTCGCCTTGTCTTTTTGTCCCCTCTCCTCAGTGCTTCATGAACGCGGTGTTACAATGCCTGAGCAGCACCAAGCCCTTACGAGACTACTGCCTCCGTCGGGAATTTCGGCAGGAACAACCTTGTACGCTCAGGATCCAGCAGGAATTGACAGAAGGTACAAGAAAAAGGGTGTGGCACCAGGTTCCCCTCCTGCCCTCGGTCTCCATCTCGTAAATACAGGAAGGTTACTTAACCAGATTACAAGCAGAGAGCTATGCTGCTCTCCGGAGAAGCTTAATCCCACCTCTTGCAGGCTCCGATTATATAAGCACTCCCGTCTTAAGGGGTATAATTAGAGGCCTTAATGCCAGGGCAATCCTGTCCCTCAGTCACCTGTGGGCTGTTTTTAGCTTCAGCTGGCAAGTCTAAGAACCAGCCACCGCCCCACGAAGGACTCAAGAGAGAAGCTGTGTAAATCAGGGCTGAACAGTGGCGCTCTCTTGAGCTTGCTTTTGCAGGCGCTTGTTTGCTCGCAAGAGTTGCCAAGGCCATGCTTCAATTAGTAGGATGGGATGGGATGGAATAGAAGTTGGAAGGGACCTTGGAGGTCTGCTCATCCAACCCCCTGCCTCAGTCAAAAACCCTACACTTCAGACAAAATGGTTATCCAACATCTTTTTAAAAACTTCCAGTGCTGGAGCATTCACAACTTCTAGAGGCACATAGTATGGAATATTTTCATTTTATTTTATTTATTACATTGCTCTGCTGCCTAGTTCACTGATGGCAGTGATGCTGCCTAGTTCACTGATGGCTTCTGTTGGAAGCCCACAACTAAAGGAAAACCCCAGAATATCTCAGGCATCAGTTAAACTGTTGGCAGGCGGGAGCATCATATTATTTGATACAGAATATTTTCAGGAATAATTGCTTTCTCCAGTGAATTCCCCTGCATGACATGATCACAATAAAAGAGGGGGGTGGGAGAGGAAGAGAGAGAGGAAGAGAGAGATTGGAAGAAGAGAGAAAAGAGAGAGGAAGATAGGGAGAAAGAGAGGGAGGGGAGAGAGAAAGAGAGAGAGGTAGAGAAGAGAAAGAGGAAGGGGGAAAGAGAAAGAGAAAGAGAGGGAGAGAGAGAGAGGAAGAGAGAGAGTATAGTTGTGTCACCAATTAAAATTAAGTCCCTCTCAGTTCAATACGCTTTAGGAATTAATCCTCAGCAGGATGTGCAGGCTTAGTCTATTAATTTATTGACCTAGTGAATTAGGAATAAAAATAGAAGAGGCCACACTGTGGGCTTTTGCACAAAGCTGCTGACAATTGGAATGAGAAGGTGGGGAAACTGACTGGTGGGCGTGTCCCCTTCTCTCCAGCCTTGGCAGATGTCATCGCCACGTTGTGGCACCCCGATACCATCGAGGCAGCCAACCCCAGCCGCTTCAAGTCCGTCTTTCAAAAATACGTCCCATCTTTTACAGGATACAGGTGAGGCATGCCCTGTCTCCTCAGCTTGCATCGGCCAACCTATTTCTCCTAATGCTCACTCATGGCAAAAGTTGTAATCTTGCAAACCTGTGGTACAGGGTTGCCCAACCTTAGTCATTTTCAGAAGGGGGAACTTCAAGTCCCAGAATTCCCCAGTCAAAGGTTTCAGGTTTCTGGACTTTGACTCCCAGAATTCCCCAGCCAACATGTTTTAAAGAGGAATGGGTTTCAAACCCAGAATTCCTCAGCTAGTGTGCTTTAATATGGTTGAAATTCAACTCCCAGAATTCCCCAGGCAGCAGGCTTTAAGAGGGATGGACTTCAACTCCCAGAATCTATGAAATATCCAAATTTCTTTCAAAGTATTTATGATCGAATTCTTTTATCCAGAATTATATTATCTCACATCTTGGAAAATATGCCAGCCTGTTGACTCTTTTTTTTTCCTCTTTTCTTTCTAGCCAGCAAGACGCTCAGGAGTTTTTAAAGTTCCTTATGGACCGACTCCATGTGGAGATTAACCGGAAGGGCCGTAAAAGCCCCTGCATTCTCTCTGATACCAAGTGGCCCTCGGTACTAGAGGAATCCGAAATGTTGAGGTGAGCCAGGACCAGAAATGGGGTGTCTGCTTGTCTTTTTCTATATTTATATAGAAAATATCCAGTTGATATGGCCTATTGATTTCATACTTCTATTTTTTTTAGTGAGCTGTAGCGAGCTTTTGTAACATTGTCTATTTTTTAAACTTGTCCTAAAATAAACAATTAGTTTTTTTAAATAAATGAATCATTTTTGTTTTCTTGTCTTCAAAACCTGAACATCAAAACAATGACCTGCTAGGGTTTTTTTTGCTTCAGAAAGTGTGGGTACAATGATGACACAAAATAACTCCATTTTGGCCCACAATCACCCTTCCTTCCTTCCTCCCCTTTTTCTTTCCTTTCTTTCTTCCATCCATCCATCCATCCATCTCTCCTTCCTTCCTCCCTCCCCTTCTTTCTTTCTTCCTTCCTTCCTTCCTTCATCTTATTTTCTTTCTTTTTTTCTGCTCTCCTTCCAGTGACGACGAGCAAGCTAACCAGATGTGGAAACGCTACTTGGAAAGAGAAGACAGCAAAATAGTAGGTGAGTAGACCCTCACTCCAATGACAGAAACCAGCAGAAAAGCCCCTGCAAAATAGCACTCATGTGATGCTACACATGATAGAAAATGATAAAAAATCATAGAGAATTATCATAATCATAGAGAATTGTTTAAAGATAATGAGGTGAATATAGCAGAACCCCAACAAACGGGAAAAATAAAGAAATAAGTACAAATTGGGAAAATAGCATAATATTGAAACATAAAAGAATATATTATAATTATAATGAGCACATCAGGGTTAGAAGTTGAAAGATTAAAAACTCTGTATATATAGTTTGTATTGTTACAGCTAGCATTGTGTGAAAAAATATATTAACCCAGTCATTATACTGTCCACAAAAAATGTTGGTTGTTAAAGAAAAACTACAAATAAAACATACCCCCCCCCCAAAAAAAAAGAGAAGAACTTGGGAACCAGATTGTAAGTAGCCCTGGAGAGGTCATCTTCACTTCAAATGGTCACTAAGCTAGCAGTTGTTAAGTGAGGATTGCCTGTCCCTTTGCTCAGGGTCAACCATGCCAAACATTTCTATAAAAGGTTCCATACTGATCCTTGTAGTAACAGAACCTCCTTTCCTTTCTTCTCTCTCCTCCCTTCTCTCTCTCTTTTCCCCACCAGACCTCTTCGTTGGCCAGTTGAAGAGCTGCCTCAAGTGTCAGGCCTGTGGCTATCGGTCCATCACGTTCGAGGTTTTCTGCGACCTCTCCCTGCCTATCCCCAAGGTGCGATCCCAAGGGATCACGCAGAGCGGCAACCAGGGGATGCTCTTGATCTGCTGATCTATTGAATCCAAAAGTCTGATTGTTGGTAGGGATGTGGTGGGGGAGGAGGAGAAGGGGGAGCTCTTGTAGAGAACAGTTCACCCCCAACCCTGTTTTATTGCCCAGTTTTTGATGGTGAGTTGAAACACTTTTGATAAATAGGAAAGCGAGCTGCTCCAAGAGCACGGATGATGTTCTCTAGCTGGGTCATGAAACATCTGCAAGAAAACAACCCAGCTCAGAGAGCACCAAGGACCCCACAATTCTCCTTTCCCCTTCTAGTACTGATTCAAACTCCTTGAATTGATACCAATAAAGGAGAATATTTGTAGCTCAAGGTTGAAATGAGGGGGGTCCTTGGTAGCTCTCTGAGCTGGGTGGTTTTTCTCACTGACGTTTCATGAGCCAAACGAGGTAACATTGTCTAGTTACCTAGATGGCAAGGTGGAAAGATATTGCTAACCAGATGTTCTGTTTGCCTTTATGCAGAAAGGATTCGCTGGCGGGAAGGTCTCTCTGCTCGACTGCTTCAAGCTTTTCACCAAAGAAGAAGAGCTGGATTCTGAAAACGCGCCGGTAAACTTTTCCTCCCCTTCTTCTCCTCCTCTGTGCCCAAGGAAATTTCAACCTGTGAGATTAGGAATCTACCGGTAGCCCTCGCCTTACAACAGTTGGTGTCCAATCAAAGTTAGAATGGCAATGAAAAATGTGGCAAGCAAGGTCATAAAATGGGGTGAAACTCACTTAACACCTGTTTCTCTGAGCAATGCAAATTTTGGGCTCATTTGTGGTTGTAAATCAGGGACTACCTGTAACCATTTCTATAGGATTTACACTAAGCCAAACTCACTCTTCTCTCTCTCTCCTCTCTGTCTCTCTCTCTGTGTCTGTCTCTTTTTCTCTCTCTCTCCCTTTCCTCTCTTTATCTTTCTTTTTCCCTCCCTCTCCCCTCTCTCTCTCCCTCTCCCCTCTCTCTCTCTCTCCTTCCCTCTCCTCTCTCTCTCTGTCTCTCTCTGTTTGTCCCTCTTTCTCTCTCCCTCTCTGCCTCTCTCTCCCCCTCTCCTCTCTTTCTCTTTCTCCCTCCCTCTCCATCTCTCTTTCTGTCTGTCTCTCTTTCTCCCTCCTTCTCTTCTTTTTCTCTCTTTCTCCCTCCCTCTTCTCTCTCTGTCTCTTTCTCTCTCTCTCTCTCCCTCTCCTCTCTTTATCTTTCTTTTTCCTTCCCTCTCCTCTCTCTCTCCCTCTCTCTCTCTCTCCCTCTCCTCTGTCTCTGTGTCTCTCTGTTTGTCTCTCTCTCCCCCTCTCCTCTTTCTCTCTCTTTCTTTCTCCCTCCCTCTCTGTCTCTCTCTCTTTCTCTATGTGTCTCTTTTTCTCTCTCCCTCTCCCCTTTTTTTCTCTTTCTCCCTCCCTCTCCTCTCTCTCTCTCTCTCCTCTCTCCCTAGGTATGTGACAAATGCCGGCAAAGGACCCGAAGCACCAAGAAGCTGACCATCCAGCGTTTCCCCCGTATCCTCGTGCTACGTATCCTTTCCCATTATTTGCTTCTCCATCTTTCTGGGATTATTTAGGGAAGAAAATGTGGGATAAAGAGGGAGAAAGGTGGCGTGTTGAAAACCCTCCTCCAGAGTCACCTAATAGTGAGACGGGCTGCTTTTTTTTAAAAAAAAATCAACATTATGCCAAAGCTGTGAGTTATCTTCTCCTTATCTGCTCCTTCGGTTTTCTCAGATCTCAACCGGTTTTCCACCACCCGCTATTCCATTAAGAAATGCTCTGTTTATGTAGATTTCCCCCTCCAGCAGCTCAACCTGAAAGAGTTTGCTAGTGAAAAGGCTGGTAAGTCATGCTCTGAATTTGGGGACGATTCTTTCTGGGTATCTTAATTTTTTTTTAGAATAGAGTGGAATGGAGTAGAACAAAGAACGAGTAGAGTTAGACAGACTTAGATGTAGAGTAGAGAAGAGAATATAGAGTAGAATAGAGTAGAAGGAATGGGAAAGGAACAGAATGGAATGGAATGGAACAAAGAAAGAACAGAGTGGAGGAGTAGAGTAGGGTATAGAATATAGAGTAGAATGGAGTGAAATAGAATGGAATTAGAATGGAATGAGTGGGGGATAGAGGAATAGAATAGGAGAGAAATAGGAATAGAATAGAGAATAAAATAAGAGTATAGAGTGGAATTGGAATAGAATAGAATAGAATAGAATAATAGAATGCAGATAGAATAGAATAATAGGATGCAGATAGAATAGAATAATAGGATGCAGATAGAATAGAATAGAATAGAATAGGATAGAATAGAATTTTTAAAAGTATTTTAAAACAGCCAATCTCATCAATAGCATGAAATCTGTGTTTTGGTATCCGTTTACATTACCCGCCGTTTTCACTCTGTTGAAGGCACCCCCGTGTATAACCTGTATGCCTTGTGCAATCACTCCGGAAGTGTCCACTACGGTCATTACACAGCCTTCTGCAAGGATCAGTCTGGCTGGCGTGTGTTTAACGATTCCCGGTAAGCCTCCGTGTGCAATTTAGACGTTGCACATAAACAGTTTAAAAACTTCGGTGGAACTTTTCAGCGATGTGCGGAGAGACGAAATACATCCAATGACAGCTAGTCCTAGACATAGCAACCCCTTGTTTACTGACCGTTCAGAGTTACAAAGGCCCCGAAATAAAGTGACTTTCGGACTGTTTTTCACACTTATAACCGTCCCGGCCTCCCCGCGGTCAAAAATCATAAAATTGGGCAGAACTCACTTTCCAAATTTCTCGCTTAACCTCCCTCTGTTTTGAGGAATCTTGTAATATTTTCAGACTGATTCTTTTTTTCCCCTTGCCAAATTTATTTTGACATTTTATTTAATTTCACAAAATATTTTCCCCCCAGTTTTATTGGTATCGTTTGGAACAAATGTAGTAATCTTGGCAAAATGTTCATTGTTATAGTAGCTATAAACAACCGTACTCAGACAACACACTGTTCATATAGACATTGAATTTTTATGTTTAATACTCGCTGGATACCCATGCTTTGCTACAAAACTATGTGGTCGGCCTTAGTTTTGGGAAAGGAAAATAATGTGTGTGGGGGAATTCTGCCTCTGCCTCCCAGTATTCATCTGGCTAGTGTCCTATCCGTGTGTCAGACAGTTGAGGGCTATTTAGAAACTGAAACAGTTTTTGCTATGTGAGCAAGAAGCCTGAGCGTGGCTTAGCTCAACTGTTCTGTACTGAAACTGCTTGCTGCTGTGAAACTGAAACTCCTCTGCTTGTGTTTTGCATTTGGAAGAGATTTCTTTTCGGATGGGGAGGGGGAGTAGAACTCCTCAGCATCAGAGCGTGTTAATAATAATAATAATAGACTGTAGGAAATACTAACGCTCTGATGATCATTTTGAAAAATCCTTTCTTAGTGAGCCCCCAGAAGCCCAATTTCAAGTTTAGAGGCTTTACGGTTTGAGATATTTTATGATGATGCGTGAGTGATATTTCGCTTTTATATACAGTATATAGATTTTTAAAAAGAGAAAAAAATTAAAAACAAAGACAAATATCTCAGTTAACAACAGGAACTTTGGATTCAAATGTGGTCATATCGAGGACTACCTCTCTTAACTCCTCTCCTCCCCGCTTCCCCAATCCCTCCCCTCTTTCCGCAGGGTGTCCCCCATCAACGAGAACCAGGTCCCCTCCAGCGAAGGTTACGTACTTTTCTACGAGCTGGATGACTTGCACTGGAAGAAACTGTAAAAAAAGAAAAAAAAGAAGTATTCATTCACAGCCCTTTTCGACCACGAGCCGCTCTTGCCTCAGAGACTGGCCCGTGGGTCTTTTTAAACCCTCAGAGAAAAGGAGGAAAAAAGCAGTGGTGGCAAAAAGAATTAATAAAACCCAAGAAACAGTTACCGCGTGGGGTTTGTTTCTCCAAAGGCTGGATCTTCACTTC
The DNA here is from genome assembly GCA_015471245.1 of Laticauda colubrina. NCBI lineage: Eukaryota > Metazoa > Chordata > Lepidosauria > Squamata > Elapidae > Laticauda > Laticauda colubrina. Next base: position 7,751,290 of record BLBF01000081.1, read on the forward strand.
GGTTTTCCTATTTTTTAATCCAGGTTTCTTTTGGCTTTTAAAAAAAAAATATGTTTTTTTTTATTTTTATTTCTTGCCTCTGCGGGGTTTTCCCCCCACTCTCGAATTCCCCAGAGTTTTAAGATTTAGATGGGGGAGAAAAAAAATCGATTTTGTGCGGGGGAAAAGAAATAAGAATTAGAGGGTCGAAACCTCAAACAGCCTTTTTCCTCGTCTGCACATCCATTCTTTTTTCTTTTTCTTTCCCTTTCTTTGCCTCCTTCCCTCCTTTCCTGGCTGCCCCCGTAACCCTCAGGGTCAAACTAAGGTGTGCTATGACACCCCCCCCCAATCAGAGACTGGGGTGCCACGCTTGGTTTTAACAACTTTCTACACAATGAAGGGTTTGTTGTACATTTGCAGTAGATGACTCGAGAGAAAATGAAGAGATTGAAACTTTTTTGTGAATAAATTTATTTAAAAAAAAAAAAAAGGAAACACCACGTTGTCTTGGTTCTGTTGGGGAGTGGGAGGCGTGTCCCGAAAAGGCCGGCTTTTGAAGTAAGATATACTGCATCTCAATGTGGAGGTTCCATAAAGGTAGTGGTAGCTAACCTTTTTGGGCTCCTGTGCTGAAAATTGCGCACCAGAAGGCCATGCATGCAGGGTCCCCCATGCCTCCTGCGCATGCATGTGTGATTCCCCCCGACCGCCACCTTACTTGCACTGCATGTGCCTCTCAGCTGATTTTTCGGCCCATTTGAGGTCTTTTTTGGCCTCCCAGAGGCTCGAGGAAAGCCTCTGCAGCCTTTGCAGACCGAAAAATGGGCTCATTTCATCACTTCCTATATTTCCGGAAACACTGGAAGTGATGAAATGGGCCTGTTTTTCGGCCTCCAAAGGCTGCAAAGGCTTTCCTCGAGCCTCTGGGAAGCTGAAAAAGGCCTCAAACGGGCCAAAAATCAGCTGGGAGGCGCATGCATGCGCAGTACAGGTAAGTTTAGCCGTGGGCTCACGTGCTTGTACAAATGGCTCTGCATGCCACCTGTGGCACGCGTGTTACAGGTTCGCCATCACGGCATTAAGGCATCAAATCCCAACAGCCCCTGAGAATTATTGCCATTTTCCATCCCATTGTCCGATCCCCTTTTTCAAAACGCCTGGAACAGAATTGTCCGAAAAGTGAATTTCTTTTGTTTGGGTTGCAAGTGGCCAAGAATAGACCAGCTGGCAGTTTGATGTTGCAGGCTTAGTTTCTATGTCTTAATTTAAGGTCAGTCGCTGCCTCTGTAACTTGTGTTTCACTTCTTTGCAACTGGAGAGCAGTTTCTTTCTCTAGGATAAAAACCTGTGAGTCTGTGCGCTTCTCTTGTGTTTTTTTTACATTTGTGCAGGGAGGTTGTAGTCATTCCCAGGTTATTCTGAAACTGGGCAGTGCAAAAGGCGACAAAAAAAGTTTAATATTTAATTGATACTCATTTTTTTAAAAAATCTCTGTATTCTGAATTTAGGCCTTGCAACCCATCTGGAACTGCCTCATTGCGGCCAAATTAGTGCAAGAGCTCACTCAGGAGGTAGGACCTCCAGTGACAGAGGGAGTCTATAGGCCTCCTGACCTCCCTAGAATTATTATTATTATTATTTTAAAAAAATAGCATTTAGTGAATAGGGACAGCAGGAGTTTCATTGGAATCTCTTTGCAAGCCCAAAGGTAACGGTTTAATTCTCAGAAGACACTGACATGATGAATGATTGTATTCATTTAGATATTCTGAGCCGCACAACAACCCTGCAGAGTTGTGCAATCACCTTCAGAGGCCTTTCCCAGCTCCTCTCATGTCCAGGGAGGTGAAAATCCTAGTCCTCATGAATTTATCTCTGTTAAATCAGACCTAGAGCTCTTATTAGATCTGGCCGATTGGCTTAATTTAAAAAAAAAGAACAAAACGTAATTTAGGTGCGATCTCGAGCATCAAAGAAAATCAAATAAAAATTGCTCGATGCTGTGTCACACCACTTCCGTCAACATCCCGGAGTCCCCGCCCACAGCCTCCGATTGGAGGCAATCCGCCCAATCCGAGGAGGGTGACGTCACCCCCCGTTTTGACCAATCCCGGCGGGGAAGGGCGGAGCTCGCATCGCAGCTGCACTGGGGGGGGGGGGCTGGAAGCTCGGAGTTGGCTGGTCTGCAGGTGAGAGGGGCCGCCGCGACACGCGTGTCATCGCTGGTCGTATGAATGCACCCGGGATTTGCACGCAGGAGGGATGAGTGTTTTTGCAAAATTGGGGTCAGGAGAGAGGAAAAAAAGCGGGGGCGGGAGGAGAAAAGCTTGCAGGAGGTGGATATTGACGCCTGCGGGAGGGTGGGAAGGCAGATAAAAAGACATTTTATCTACGTTTAGGGACGGGAGAGGGGCGGGGATTAAATCCAGGATCGGTGCGACCCAAAACTTCACGGATTAACACCCTGCAAGGCTTAGGAAGGGAACAACCGTGAGAAGTGAGAGAGTTCAGACTTTGTGGGTGTGGGTGGGTGTGAAATGGGCTCCTAGCAGAAGGAGGGATGTGTGTGTGTGTGAAAACCTAATAATAAGAGGTGGAAATAATGGTAAGTTAAAGCAATGCAAGAAGAGGACCCTAAGTTGCATGTGGATCAGCTTCTGATGTTACTACTTTTCCTTCCTTCCTTCCTTCCTTCCTTCCTTCCTTCCTTCCTTCCTCCTTTCCCCTTCCTTCCTTCCTTCCTTCCTCCTCCCTCCTTTCCCCTTCCTTCCTTCCTTCTCCCTCCTTTCCCCTTCCTTCCTTCCTCCCTTCCTTTCTCCTTCCCTCCCTCCCTTCCTCCCTCCCTTTTCTCCCTTCCTTCCTTCCTTCCTCCCTCCCTCCCTCCCTCTCTCCCTTTTCCCATCCCTTCCTTCCTTTTCCCATCCCTTTCTTTCGTCCTCCCTTCCCATCCCTTTCTTCCTTTTTCCCGTTTCCTTCTTTCCTTCCCCTCTCTTCCCCTCTCTTTCTTGCACTTTACTCCTCTTCCTTTCTTCCCCCCTTCCTCTTCCCCTCCCTCCCTTTCTCATAACCGAGTTGGAAGGCAGCACTTTGGAGGTCTTCAAACCCCTTCTCAAGCAGGAGACCCGATCATATAATATAGGGCCGATAATCATTCCAGACAAATCTCCAGTCTCTTCTTGAAAACTTGAGGGATGGATGGAAGGAAGGAAGGAAGGAAAAAAGAATAGCAGAATAACAGAGTTGGAAGGGACCTTGAAGGTCTTCTAGTCCAAACCCCTGCTTAAGCAGTAAACTGTATCGCATTTCAGACAAACAGTTGTCCAATCTCTTCTTAAAAACCTCCCATGTTGGAGCACCCACAAATTCATGAAGCAATTGAATTCATTACATTTAGTTGAACGCTCCCTGCTGGGATTGGGTCGTGGGTTCGTGTGTCATCACCCAAGGGAAGCCAATTTTTCCCCAATTTGGGGGGAATTCACCCAGATTTTTGGAAACCCAACTTTATCGCATCCTCTCTCCTTTCAGATTCCCAATGCAGCTGAAAGTAGCAGTCCTGGGCGGAGGAGTAACTGGTCTCGCAGCTTGCTATTACCTTGCCAGAAGTTCACTGGCATCTAAGGTGAGAACTTGCCCATTGAATCAATCAATCAATCAATCAAAGAGATTTATTGCTGTCAAAGATCAGTGTTTGATTTATAGACAAATAAAATTTAGGACTGAGTTAAACTACATTTATGAAATAACCCATGTCACATCTAATATATAAAACATAAAATCCAGGTTATAGCACATATCAAATTATAACAACTGTTTGGTTTAGCAAGGGACATTTTAGGCTCCTCGGATTACAACAGTTCATTTGATGACTGTTCGAAGTTACAATGACATTTTATAAAAAAGTGATTTATGACCATTTTTCACACTAACGACCGTTGCAGCATTCACAGGATCAAACTTCAAACACTTGGCAATCAGCTCGTATTTATGGCAGTCGCAGTGCGGGTCCCCTTTTGCAATCCTTTCAAACTCGATAGGGAAGCCAGATTCACTTAATGACGATGTTACCGACTTAACTGCAGCGATTTGCTGAACCGCTGTGGCAAGAAATGGGGCCAAAACTCACTTAGCAACGGACATTTGGGACTTCATTTTGATCATATGTCGAGGACTACCTAACTGTATGGGTGTTTTGGCCCAGATGGAAATTAAGAGGGGAAGGAGTCGTTTTCAGAATCCTCTCTTCCTCTTAATTTCCATCCGGGCCAAAACAACCATAAAGGAAGTCCTCGATGTATGACCAACTCAATAACATTTAATAACCCCATAATCCAATGGTGGCTAACCTTTTTGGGCTCCTGTGCCAAAAATTGCGTGCAACCCCTCCCCCCACTGCTCCCTTACCTGCACTGCACCTCACAGCTGATTTTCGGCTAGTTTGAGATCTTTTTCGGCCTCCCAGAGGCTTCGGGAAGGCTTCTGCAGGCTTTTCAGGCCAAAAGCTAGGCCCGTTTCATCACTTCCGGTGTTTCCAGAAAAACAGGAAGTGATGAAACGGGCCTAGTTTTCATCCTGAAAAGCCTGCAGAAGCCTTCCTGAAGCCTCTGGGAGGCCGAAAAAGGCCTCAAACCATCCAAAAATCAGCTCTGAGGCCTGCATATGCACAGTGAGGTAAGTTTGCCTGCAGGTTGCATGCCGGCACAAATGGCTCTGCGTGTCACCTGTGGCACACATGCCATAGGTTCGCCATCACGGCCATAATCCCTTGCGGGGTGGAGCTTGGGCAACCGAATGGAGCTAGGAGAGTGTTTACTGGCCAGATGCCCTTCCTGTTGCCAATGCAGAGTTTTGTTCGGCAGATAATATTCTCACGGCGCTGAGAGAGAGAAATATCTGCTTCTACTTAGGATTGAACTCACAGTCTCCTGATTAGGAGGCGACCGCACCACTCCACAACCAACTCAATCCATGTGTTATCTTAGTTTTCTCTCTTTTTTCCTGGCTCACCCCTCCCCCGGCGTCCATACAGGTCATCCTTTTGGAGGGCAGCCACCGTTTGGGGGGCTGGATTCATTCCACCCGGACAGAAGATGGGGCTGTTTTCGAACACGGCCCCAGAGGGATCCGACCTGCTGGACTTGTAGGGAAAAACACCCTTCTCATGGTAGGTTCTTCTGGCGATGGAGCCAAATGTAGCCCTTAAATTACAACCACTCATTTGAAGTTGCATCGGCGCTGAAAAAAAAAGCGACATAGATGTAGTCCTCACCCTTACGACCGTCGCAGCATCCCCATGGTCCTGCGATCCAAATCTAAGGGCTTGGCCACTGGCGTGTATTTACGATGGTGGCAGGGTCCTGGGGGGGGTCACACCATCCCCTTTTTCCAACCTTCCCTGGAGGCCTCCAGCAAACAAAGTCAATGGGGAAAAGCTGGATTCACTTAATGTCTGTGTGATTCACTCCGGCGGGATTTGCTGAACGACTGTGATTTAAAAAAAAAAAAAATGGCCAGGCAATCTGGTCAATTTTGGTTGGCTTGCTCGGCAAAGGAAATTGTGGCCCAGTTGTGTTGCTGGGTGTGGAAGGTGTGTGTGTGTGTGTGTGTGAGAGAGAGAGGGGGGGGGAGAGAGTGAGAAAGAGAAAGACGGAGAAAGAAACAAAGACAAAGAGAGAGAGAAAAAAAAACAGAAAGAAACAGAAAGAGAACGTAAAAGAGAGAAAGAGAACGTAAAAGAGAGAATGAGAGAGAAAGAGAAAGACGGCGAGAGAAACAGAGACAGAGAAAGAAAGAGAAACAAAGAGAGAAACAGAAAGAAAGAAAAAACAAAGAAAAACAAAAAAAGAAAGAAACAGAAACAGAAAGAAAGAGAGAAAGAGAAAGAAAGGGAGAGAAAGAAAGGAAGAGATTGATCATCGCACTTTGAAATTATGGTGACATTTCCCGGTTCAAGTGCAATGATATTGTGATTTTATTCTAGATTTCGGAGCTCGGGTTAGAAGCAGACGTTCTTCCTGTCCCAGGAGACCATCCGGCCTCAAAAAACCGCTACCTCTACGTTGGAGGTTCCCTTCACAAACTCCCTTCCGGCCTTAAGTACGTCCATCATTCCGCCAAATCTGATCGTTTTGTTTTGTACGGGGGAGGGAAATGCATCCTTTTTCATTTGCACGAACAATAATACTGCTGTGTGGGGTCCTTGGTGCTCTCTGAGCTTGTTTTCTTGGAGACGTTTCATGACCCAACTAGGGAATATCATCAGTGCTAGAAAGGAGCGGGGTTTGCAGAGAGGAAGGAGGGAGGGAGGGAGGGAGGGAGAGAGGAAGAAAAGAAGGGGTCCTTGGTGACGTTTCATGACCCAGCTAGGGAACATCATCAGTGCTTAAAGCCTCTTAGCACCAGCCTACTACTGGTAGCACTGATGCAGTTACCTAGTTGGGTCATCAAATGTCTGCAAGAAAATAACAAAACTTTTGAGAGCATTCAAGGACTTCACAATCTTCTTCCCCTTCCTTCCTCCTCTTCGTCTTCTCGTCTTTCTCCTTCTCTTTCTCCTTCCTCCACTCCACAATCCCCATTCCTTTCCAACACTGATGATTTTACCTAGTTGGGTTATGAAACGCCAGTAAGCAAACACCCAAGTTCAGGCAGCATCAAAGACCCCACACTATCCACCACTTTCTCCCTCCCTCCTCCATTCTTCAAGCCAACGCCCTCCTAGCACTGATGCTGTTACCTAATTGGGTCATGAAATGTCTGCAAGCAAACACCCAAGTTCAGGGAGCACCAAAGACCCCAGTCTTCTCCTTCCTCCTCCTCCATTCTTCAAGCCAAGTCGCTCCTAGCACTGATGCTGTTACCTAGTTGGGTCATGAAATGTCTACAATCAAACCACCAAGCTCAGAGACCACCTCCTTCCAACCCTGAGCTACAAATATTTTCCTTCATCGATACTATTTCTTATGTTTCAGGGGCATTTTCCAGACAGTGCCACCGTTTTCCAGTCCTCTTGTCTGGAGTGGGTTGAAGGAACTATTGGCCCCTCGTGGAACGGAACCCGATGAGACCATCCACGCTTTCGTGGCCCGTCGTTTTGGCCAGGAGGTATTTCCATGAGCAAGAAAACCCTTCTTAACTCCCACCCCGAAAATCTCACCCTGCTTTCCACTCAACCCTCTTCTGCCTTTTAACCTCTGCTTGGCATGCAAAAATAAGTCATTTTTTTTTTCCAGGAGAAAATTCACTTGCTAAATTTCCACATCCATTTAAAAACGCAGGAAAAAAACCAAATTAAACTGGGGAAGCTCATTTTTCGAACACGGGAAAATATACAAAATAAACCAGAAAGTTCATTTTTCCAAACATGGGGGAAAAAAATAAGGAATTAAACTGCAAAGGTTGTTTTCCAAACACAGGGAAGAAAATAGAAAATAAACCGGAAAGATCATTTGTCCAAACACAGGGAAAGCATAGAAATTAAACCGATAAACTTGATTTTCCAAACTTAGGGGAAAAGTAAGTTAACAAGGAAGGTTTGTCCCCTAGACAGGATAGTCTCCATAATATTTCTGTGGTGTTTCCTTGGAAAACAACCCCTGCATGCAGACATCCAGGGTGTCAAGGTTTTCAGGTCAAGGCTAAACGGGAAGCATTGTGCAAAGCAGAAAAGAATTGTGGAACAATGGTAAGGAAGCTTAAACCAAAGGAGAAATTTTCTTTTTTAAAAAAAGAATATTTTATATTCTGTTAAGGCTGGTGTTTTGAAAGGTGGGGCAAAGGGGAAAAAGGCAGGGTGGGAATCCTTCTGCCTTATCAGCTCAATGCAGGGAAGGCTGTGCTTCTTTTAAAATATTATTTATTTCTGTAATGGATGATGTGAGACTAGAGAAATGTAGAATAACTTATTGGCAGCTTCAGCCTGGGAGAAATCAGACTAGCCAATGAATAGAATATAAACATATTATTACTAGCTTGATACCCAAACTAGTAATCCTTAGCATCAGAGCGTGATGATAATAACAATAATAATAATATAGGAAATACTCTAAATGCTCTGATGATCATTTGGAAAAATCCTTTCTTAGTGAGCACCTAGAAGCCAAGAGGAACATAGGTGCCAAATGCCAAGTTTGTAGGCTTTGTAGATTTGTAGATTGTGTGATGATGTGTGAATGGTATTTCATATATATCTATATCTAGATGGATGGATAGATAGATAGATAGATAGATAGATAGATAGATAGATAGATAGATAGATAGATAGATAGATTATATATATAGATTATATATATATATACATATATGGTATTCAGCTTTGTTCGGGTATTTTCATATCTATATATCTATATATATCTATATACCTACACACACACACACACACATATATACAGAGAGAGAAAGAGATTTATTGCGAAGTGAATGCCCGTAAATCGAGGACTGTCTTTAATTTGGTGGTGTTTTCTTTTTCAGATGGCCGATATAGCCATAGACAGTCTCTGCCGGGGAGTTTTCGCTGGCGATTCCCGAGCATTGAGCATCCGTTCCTGTTTCCCAGCGTTATTCCTTGCTGAGCGGAATCATGGTTCGGTTATGCTGGGCATGACTCTTGCCAAAAGTGAGTTTTTAAGGGGGTGGGTGGGGGAAAAGGTCATCCAAACCATCCTTTTAACACATCCAATTTTTTAAAGATGAAATAAAATTGCAGTATCCCGAGCTCACCTGATCTCCATTTCCCTGCCATCTTCCAACAAGCGGCGGACGAAGCAGGATTGGCTTAATGGATCTGTGATTCACTTAACCGGGGATGTAATCTAGCAAAAAGAGGTTGTAAAATGGGGCGCAGCTCATTAAACAGCTCATTGCTTTGCTTAGCGACCAAGATGTCCACCTCATTACGGTCGTAATTCGAGGAGTAGCTGTAGGCTAACCCTGGGATCGGGCAGTTTGGGTGCTGAGAGAGAAGTTGAGCACTTACCTGTTGAATTTCTGCCTGCTGGACAAGGGCACAAGCACCTCTGCCAGCAGAATGCCAACTTACCAATATTAATATTTAATAATTCATATGTTCAATTTCATTGTACACACATTGGTGCATTGATTTGATTTGATAATAAACAGATTGCAGGAGAGGGAGAAGGTGATATATAGATATGGATGAATAGAGTTGGAAGGGACCTTGTAGGTCATCTAGTCCAACCCCCCACCCAGCAGACTTGACATCTGTGGTGGCTAAACATTTTGGGCTCCTGTGCCAAAAATTGTGCATGCACGCTTGATGCTCGTGCACAAGTGCCAGTACCCAGAAGGCAATGTGCGCCCCCCACGTCCCCTACACATGCCCATGCAATCCCCCCTCCGACCCCTTATATGCACTGCACCTCACAGCTGATTTTCGGCCGGTTTGAGGCCTTTTTCGGCCCCCCAAAGGCTGTTTTTCCAAAAATACCTGAAGTGATGAAACGGGCCTAGTTTTCGGCCTGCAAAGCCCGCAGAAGCCTGCAGTTGCCTTCCTCAAACCTTTGGGAAGCCAAAAAAGGCCTCAAACCGGCCGAAAATCAGCTGTGAGGCCCGTGCATGCGTGGTGAGGTAAGACAATTTATGACAGACGGTGGTCTAGACTCTTCTTGGTGGTTGTGGGGAAAGGGCAACCCACTAACCAGGTTTGGCCAACTGGGGAAGCATTTCCAGATTCTCCTCTCTTTTCCTTCCAGAAGAAACTTCCCCAGTGGATTGCCGGCTCATCCGCCAGGCCCGGGAAGGACACTGGACCCAGTGGTCCCTGCGTGACGGACTGGAGACCCTTCCCCAAAGTTTAGCTTCCTTCTCAAAAGAACGAGGGGTCGAAATCCACTGCAACGCCCCGGTGAAACGACTGGACAGAACCACCTCAGGGTCCTGGCAGGTGGGGAGAAGATGACCAAAAGGGGGATGTAGTATCCCTGACTTCCCCTGTTTTCCTCCTTCCAGTCTTCCATCAGAGAATATATCTGCTGAACATAATTCCACATTGGTGATGGGAAGGGCATCTGGCCACTAAAACCAGCTCCATTTAGTTGCCTAGACTGCACCCTGCCAGGGATTATAGGGTCTTTAAATGAAGATGATGATTCCAAAGATCGGTATCATCATTTCTCCCAACATTGGGATCTCCATATACAGAAGTAGTGTCATTTCATTATCGGTAGACCTTGACTTACAACCGCTCATTTAGTGATTGTTACCACGACGCTGAAAAAAAAAAAGTGACTGTTTTTCACACTTACAAACCGTTGCACTATTCCCCATCAAAATTCCGACACTTGGCAAATGACTCATATTTATGACGATTGCCTTGTCCCGGGGTCAGGTGTTAGGGTCTCCTGCTAAGGCGGGTTGGGGGTTGGACGAGATGACCTACAAGATCCCTTCCAACATCTGATTATCTGTATATCTGGATGCCAGCAAGAAGGAACCTCCCTCTTTATCGATTAAACATAACAATAATCCCTGCATGTAAGAAGTGTAGCTTATCAGGCTTGGTTGAAGGAGAGCTAGATTTCTAACATCGGGGAATCCATATCCTGAATAGCCCGCCAGCAAATTGGCTCAGCCAGAGAACATGAGAGCCGACAGTGGTTTTGTTTTTCCGTAGATTGCGCTGCAGGACGGCAACATGGAGGCCGATCATGTGATCAGCGCTTTGCCCGCCAGAGGTAGGAGAAAGGGGTGCTTCCTCGCAGGGGGTTGTCGTTGCAGTTGTGAAGTGTGGACCACACACACACACACACACCTCTCTCACACACACACCGCACACACACACACGTTTCAGAGGTGGTATTCAGCCGTTTTGGACCGGTTCCATAGAACCGGAAGCGAAAATGTTAAGTAGTTCGGAGAACCGGGCAATACCGCCTCTGACTGGCCCTGGTCTGACTGGTCCCAGTCTACCTCCCATCGAGTCCCAGCTGATATGGATACAGATTAACAGAGTTAGAAGGGACCTTGCAGGTCATCTAGTCCACCCTAACCCCACCAGCTGTGGGGGTTCTGGGTGCTCTCTGAGCTTGATGGCTTATTTGCAGACGTTTCATGAGCCAACTAGATAACGTCATCAGTTCTAGAAGGGGAAAGGAGGAGGAGAGGGACTGTGGGGTTCTTTTGGTGCTCTCTGAGCTTGGTGGGTTTTCTTCCAGACGTTTCATGACCCAGCTAGGGAACTTCATCAGTGTTAGAAGGGGGAAGGAGGAGGAGAATTGTGGGCTCCTAGGTGCTCTCTGAGCCAGCTGGTTTTCTCGCAGACGTTTCATGGCCCAATTAGGTAACATCATCAGCGCTAAAAGGAAGTAGGGTTTGCAGAGAACAGGAGGAGGAGAACTGATATGGATACAGATTAACAGTTAGGACTTTGCAGGTCATCTAGTCCAACCCCCCGCCCAGCTGTGGGGTTCTGGGTGCTCTCTGAGCTTACTAGTTTTCTTGCAGACGTTTCATGGCCCAACTAGGTAATGTCATCAGTGCTAGTAGAAGGGAGTGGGGCTTGTGGAGAAGAAGGGGAAGAGGAGAACAGAGCTGGAAAGCAGGTTACTGGGGTGGGGAGGGAATGGGGATTTTGCTATATCCTTCCCCTGCCACAGCCACCAAGCCACGTCCACAGAACTGGTAGTAAAATTTTTTGAATCCCACTACTGATTTGTTTGCAGGAAATTGCAACCTTAAGATGAAGCCACGTTAGCATGGTTGATTGCTTTGGTGCAGCCTTGAGGACTAGCAAATTGCAAGGGCTAATCTGAGGAAAAAACAAACAAACTGATATTTCTTCTTCTCCTCCTCCTTTCCTCCCAGCTCTGGCTGATTTGCTCCCTGCCAGATTTGAACCCCTTATCCAAGATCTGCTAGCCATTCAAGCGGTTTCTGTCGCGGTGGTGAATCTGCAATACGAAAACGCACAACTTCCTGTTACGGTAACATTTCTGGCTAATAACATGATTCCAAAGAAACGAAAAAAAAGCAGACCCCGAGGAAAAACCTAAATCCCACCCAAACCAAGCCCACAACCGACGGGGGTGGGAACCAAATTTGCTTAGCAACCTTGGGGATTTACTTAAGGGTTCCTAAAATAATTTACAAAAAGGGTCCTAAAACAGGCACCGGCTCATTTAATGACCATTGCTTAGCAACAAGCATTCCGGTCCCAGTGGCCAAAGACCACCCGTATTACTTTCGGGACCTTTTGAGCAAGGCTTCCAAAGAAGTGATTTATTTTTTTAAAAAATCATTTCTTTAAAAAAAAATTTTTTTTCAGGGATTTGGCCATTTGGTGCCGTCGTTCGAGGATCGCTCGCTGTTGGGCATCGTTTACGACTCGGTGGCATTTCCTGAACAGAACGGTCGCCAAGGCTCTGCCACTCGGCTGACGGTACGAAGTGTGGGGATTGTGGACTTTTCATTTTTCGCACCTTCTTGTCGGATTTTCGATGCGTAACGCAAGTGCTTTTAAATTTGGAGCATGGCTGAAAAGGGGAGGCATTGAGGTGACATCATTAATCGTGGAATTGGAGCGAATTTACTTTTCGCTATAGTATTGTTTCTCCACTCTCCTGAAGAGGGTGGACTTCAACTCCCAGAATCCCCCAGCCAGCATGATTTAAGATGCGTAGACTTCAACTCCCAGAATCCCCCAGCCAGCATGCTTTAAGGAGGCTGTTTTTATGTTTCTGATTATCAGGTGATGCTCGGCGGCGCCTGGTTTACATCACACCTGGGTGACCCGGACACAATTCCTCACAGTGAGTTGTTAAGCAGAGCTCAGGAGGCTGTTAAAAAGCACCTTGGGATCTCCGCGGAGCCTGTTCGGTCCATTGTTAAAGTCCATCAGGTAAGTTCCCTGAAGCCTAGAACAATTTAGTTGCGCGTTAATCGAGACGGGATGCTCCTCTTAATCCAAGATTGCACTTCTGGCTGCAACTTTGCAGCTAAAAAGAAAGAAATCTTTTATTTTTTTCTCCTATCCGACTCACAAGAACTTTTGTGAATTTTTCTTTCTTTAGTCCTGCATTCCCCAGTACACACTCGGCCACTGGAAACACATTGGTAAGTTTTAAGCCTGGCTTTTGGGGCCAAGCTCACTTAACAACAAATGTGATTTGCTTAACAACCAAGATAAAGCAAGGCATAAAATTGGATGTGACTCATTTAACAACTGCCTTGCTTAGCAATGGCAATCCTGATCTCAATTGCAGTCGTAAATGGAGGACTTCCTTTCCTTTCTATCTTTCCTTCTATCTTCTCTTCCCTTCCCTATTTTCCCTTTCTTTCATTTTTTCCCTTTCTATTTTTCCTTCCCTTTCTTCTATCTTTCCCTTTTTCTTTCCTTTCTTTTCCTTTCCTCTTTTCCTTCCATCTTTTCTTTGCTTTCTTCTACCCTTCGCTTTCTTGTTTTTCCTTTCCTGTCTTCTTTCCTTCCCTTCCATCTTTCCTCCTATCTTTCTTTTTCTCTTTTCCTTTCTTCTTTTCCTTCCATCTTTTCTTTGCTTTCTTCCATCTTCCCTTCGCTTTCTTGTTTTTCCTTTCCTGTCTTCTTTCCTTCCCTTCCATCTTTCCTTCTCTTCCCTTTGTATTTTCCCTTTCTTTCATTCTTTTTCCCTTTTTCCTTCCCTTTCTTTCTTTCCTCTCTTCCCTTTCTTTTTTCTATCTTCCCTTTATTCCCCCTTCCCTTCCCCTCTTTTCTTTTCCAGAAAGTGCTACTTCCCAATTGAAGCAACACAATCTGCCCCTTAGCCTGGTGGGAGCTTCTTACGGCGGGGTTTCTGTCAACGATTGTATCTTCAACGCCCAGACAGCGGTGTCTCGGCTTGTGGGCATCGTCTCCTGAGCAGGAGCAGAGTTCTGGATTCCTGGGATCTGGCCTCTCTTGATCGAGGGCTTCTTGAGGAAAGTGTTGAATAACAGAGCTGGAAGGGGCCTTGGGAGGTCTTCTAGTCCAATCCCCTGCTCAAACAGGAGGTCCTATACGATTCTGTTGCCCAGACTCTTCTAAAAAGCCTGAAGTGATGGAGCAGGCACGACTTCTAGAAGCAATTTATTCAACGGATTAATTGTTCTAACTTTCAATAAATTCCTCCCGAGTTCCAGGTTGCTTTTCTCCTTGGTGAGTTTCCATCCATTGCTTGTTGTCTTGCCCTCAAGTACTTTGGAGAATAGTTTGAGCCTCCCTTCTTCTCTGGGGCTGTGATGACCCAGGGTGTGGGATACAAAATAAACACAGTCACAAAAAAACAGGTGAAGCCCCTTTTATTCCTTCACTTTGCTTCCAAGTTCCAAATATCCTTGACTGGAGACAAAAAACTCCTCCACAAGCAGTTACAAGAAGGAGGAAATGCTGTTTAAATTATAAAGAGTAAAAAAAAACACAAACCAGACAAGATAAGGGCTGGAGGACATCCACAGATAACAGAACACACACTGGGAAGGACGGCAAACTCAGAGAGGAACAATAAACTAGGGATATTTCCACGCTTTGTTTCCAGCACTCGCCCATACGCATATCCGTCCTCTTATCCAGTTGTCACAGCTGCAGCCCATGAAGAGGATCAAGGCCCTCTCCTCCCCAGTAGACCACGTCTCTCCCTTATCCTCTCCTCCCTGTGTGTCCTAGGATGGAGAGGGGATAGGCCTGGGTCCTCCTCTGACTGGTCAGCCGGCCTCTGCCCTTCCCAGCCTCCTCCACCACCTCTGGAGCCACAGGGGCAACCATGTAAGACTGCAACTAGCTTTCGCTAAACCAAGTTGACCAGACTTAACTCGGTTTGCATAGCATTTAAAATAAGACCCCAAACCACAGTTGGTTGCCCTTGGGTTAACTTGGCCAGCCATTCCTAGAGCAAAGAACAGCTCACTGTTTTCATTGGGTGAGGGAATATTTATTTTTGTAAAAACAACATATACATATACATATATATATATATATGCAGTTCAGCTTCCTTCGGGTATTATCCCACATCATTGTAGTGCTTTTAAAGTTGTAGCAACGTTTTATTTTTATTTATATTTATATTTATATATATATGTATATGTATATGTGTGTGTGTTTTCTTAGGCTTTCGCGGGTACTTACATGTGTGCTGTTTAGCTTCCTTCGGGTATTATCCCACGTCATTGTAGTTGTGCTTTTAAAGTTGTAGCAACGTTTCAGCAGAATCTCATCTGCCATCTTCAGGCTTCTGTATGGATATCCAGATGAGATTCTGCTGAAACGTTGCTACAACTTTAACAGAACTACAATGACGTGGGATAATACCCGAAGGAAGCTAAATAGCGCATATATATATATATATCTACATATATATATATATACACACACACACACACACACACGCACTTATTTATTTTAAGTTTTCGCGGGTACTTACATGTATGCTGTTCAGCTTCCTTCGGGTATTATCCCACATTGTAGTTGTGCTTTTAAAGTTGTAGCAACATTATATATATATATATAAATAAAATAAAATAAAATAAAATAAAATAAAATAAAATAAAATAAA
>BLBF01000081.1:7802760-7813948 GCA_015471245.1 Laticauda colubrina
CAGTCTCCTGGTGATTGGCTCAAAGTCACCCAGTTGGCTTTCGTGCCTAAGGCGGAACTAGAACTCCCAGTCTCCTCCACTTACGACCACAGTTGGTAGCCAGGCTTTTTCTGTCGCTGAGAGCCAGGCGCTCATTTGGCGATGCGCAGCCGATATGACGAAGTTTATTATTTTTTTTAAGAGGATTGCTGCGGTCGCTAAGCCAAATCACACCGTCCTTAAGCAAATCCGGATTCGCTCGTTGGAAGCCGGCTGGGATGGCCACAAAGGATGAATCCTGTGGCCCCAGGGGACCCTTGCAACTGTCATAAATACGAGTGTCCAAATTTGATCCCGGGACCAGGGAGTCGCCATGACCGGCAATTCTCGGCCATAACTCCCTTTTTAATTCTGATCTCGTCATAACTTAACAAATGGTTGTAAGCAAAGGATCTGCTGTATTTAAATCCGGGAGGGGCGGGACGGCGGGACGGGACGGAGAGCCTTTGATCTCCCTCTCTAGCTTCTGCGGGAGGTACAACTCTATCCCCACCCCCTTTGTTCCCGAAACAGCCAGGTCAGTCCCGAAAAGCAGGCCCCCCCCCACGCCTTCCCAAACACACAAACACAGCGTCCCTCTTTCTTACACCTGGTGAGTGTGACCCCTTTTTGCTTTGTAAGCCCCTCTCCCCATTTCCAGCTCCTTTTGAGCCCTGGGTTCAGATCTTACCTTTCTCACCCAAGAGACCTTGGTTAAAGGTGCTCATTTTTACCTGCTCCCCGTTTCACAGCGATGAGCGGCAAAACACATTCACCGCCCTAATTTTCCCAGTGCTGGGGTTGGGGCAGAATTTCCCCCCCCCCCTCGACCTCACCCCTCCCGTACAAAACAAGGGGTGAGATTCATTTGCTTCCTTTACCCAGAATTTTCTCTCCTGCCTCCTCCTCCAAACTCATCCCCCGGGCCCCTGTTTACCTGTAAATAGACTTATTTATTCACTTTATTTATTGAGGCTGCCTCACTGGTAGCTTAAAAAAAAGAAACAGACAAACAGGTAGCAGCAATCCATCAGCAGATGAGTTTGAAATCAAGCGTGCCCAGAACGAATCTCACAGTCACTGCTCAAATCGGGCGAGAGCTGGCTCTTCCTTCCCTCTTTTGGATCCCTGGCACTGTTCGAAGCTGGGATCTGCTCTAGTTAGATTGACGTTGCTCAACCTTGGCCACTTTAAGATGGGTGGACTTCAACTCCCAGAATCCCCCAGTCAGAATGATTTAAGATGGGTGGACTTCAGCTCCCAGAATTCTGGGGCCCAGCCCTGCCATCCCTGCCTTTTTAAAATCCCCAGATGGGATTTCTCCGGAGTAGCAACGCTGAGCTTTGAAAACATCAAACCACAAGATGGGCAGCAAAATACATTTAATAAGAATAAAAGCTAATAAATTATCCAGCGGACTAAAGACTCCAATTCCGTGCAAATTTCACGACACCTCCCCGAGTCGCATCCAGAATCGCCTTCTGCGAAAATGTGCGAAACTGACAATTCTTTTTTTAAAAATAAAAACCTACTGACCCACAAAAGGTTTGAACTTCAGATGTGCAAACTTACACCTGCTTTTACTCCTCTGAGTAAACATCCGACATTGAGATACATTGGGAGTAAGAATCTCGCCCTTCCTTTCCTTGAGAAATCCTCATTTGCAGATTTTATTTTATTTTTTAAAGGCAGGGCTCAGATGGAAAAGATTTGGGAGAAAAAGGAGTTTATTTTATTTTATTTTTTTAAAAATAGGCTTATCCAATAGGCTTATCCAATTTGTACATTGCGAAAGCATGCCTAAACTCGCAGGAACATCTGTTGGAGGCAACAGCTGCATGGAGAGATCGTACTAGGGTGTTTGGTGTGTTGCGCAAACATATGTCCTGTGTTGCTACTTCCTGGTTTGGCATCTTGCAAAACCCCAGAAAACGTATTAATTCAGCTATCAGTATCTCAAATGAACCTCGGAAGCTTCCCAAAAGAAATTCGGTATCTAGCTAGTCCTCGGTTTAAACAGTCATCCTTGAGCTCCAGTTTCCTGTTTCTCTTAAGTGAGAAACACTTATTAAGTGAGGTTTGCCCTGTTTTACGATTTTTTTCCTTGCCTTTGTTGTTAAGCAAGTCCCTGCCATTAAGTTAATCACACAGTCATTAAGTGAATCTGGTTTGTCGCGCGACCCCAAGACACTGCCAAGACTCCGAGTTGTTGATCCCATGAGCGTGGGAGAGACGTAGAAATGGTCCTAAGCGTGAAAAATCTCTCTCTTTTTTTTCCCCCTCCAGCGCCGTTGTTAATTTCAAAACAATCACTAAGTGAACCGTTGTAAGTCAAGGACTGCCTTGTCTTTGCCTCGACAGCCCTTCTTATCACCCATCCCATCCGTTTGGACAGTTGGGGAGATCTTGACTCAACGTGTAATTTGGGGTGGCTCATTTGGGGGACCCCAAAATGTATTTTTGCCCCCCCCCAAAAGCAACTTTGCTTTTTTTTTTTTTTCTTTCCCCTTTGAAAACCTTTCGCTTCTCCTCCAAGAAGCTACTTTGGTTTGTTTCTTGGATGAGAAAGCGAGATGTTTTCAAGGGAAAACAAAACAAAACAAAACAAAACAAAACAAAACAAAAAAACCCCAAGAAAATCCAAGTTGCATTTTGGGGAAAGAAAAACAAACTGTTCTGGCCCAAGCCTTGTTCAAATCAAATAAAGTATGTATAAAAGCAAACCTTTTTTAATGTGGCGCTGTGAATTCTGTGCATTCCCAGCCAAGAGTCATTCAAAACAAATGGTCCCAGATAAGAGCCAGCCCTTTCAAGGTAGGGAAAGGCTGCCAAGAACAAAAGACTAATTGCAGATAAATATCCAAAGCAACAAACTGGGGGATGAGAACTCTGAGCATAAAGAACATCCTTGCTTCCTGCAAAAGAAGCCAACCCCGAAGGCTGGCTTTTATCCCTTAAGGGAGGGGCCGTCACCTTCCAGCTTTATTCCTGAGTCATCCATGCTGCTTCAGCTGCTCTTTCCTTCGAGCAGCCCTGCGCGCGCACACCCTGAGCTCAGGCTCCCTGGGGTCCTCTGTGTCACTGCTTCCAGACTCCCCAAACTCCGTAGGCAGCACCCCACTCTCCAGTGGTCCTGGCCCCATCCCTGCATCACACGCAGGCCCCTTGTCCGAGTCCTCACTGTCCAAGACCTCAGCCATTTGCACTTGCTACCAGCGAACCACAACACAAACCAACAAACACCTTTGGGACAACCTGGGGGATGGAGAAATCTCTTAATTTGGGAATGTTTTGCTCTGGGGTAAAAATCCAGGTGCATTTTCTCAGGGTTTGGCGTTCAGTGGGTGGGGAGGTGAACAATACATACCTTCATCTCTGTCTTTGTGTCTCTTATCTTTGGCATCTCTGCCTGGGGAAGAGGAATTTAGGAAAAGCGAGAACGGGGGCCATTTGGCAAAAACAACACTTGTTGCAACTGTCTGGGAGGGAACGGGAAAACGTTTGATTCCTGCAATTAGATAAGGTGGGAATGCATCCGTTGGATCCTTCCCAGGCCTCACTCCGCAGCCTGAAAAAGGTCTTGGGATCAGGCAGCCCTGGCTAAGCAGGAACGGAGCACAAAAAGGTGATTTCTCAGAACCCATCGGGGTGAGGGGCATCGCTGCGGCATTGTGGGAGAAGCCAAAATGGTGGACGCCAGCTGACCCGTTTGGACTGAGGAAGGATCTGAAGAAGACGCCATAAAGCAGGCAGTAGATTTCCCCTCCACCCCTCGCCCTGCTGGAGAGGCCAGCTGTTGATCCCATCAATCCCTTTATTTTTCCCTCAGCATCCTTCCTGGCCAACAGCTGTTTTTGTCATTGATCTCCTTGAATGTCCAAAGAACGAAATTCCAGATTTCAGGACAGGAGGAATTCCGGGACAGGAGATAGTGGAAGGTCAAAGCTCCCCGCCTCGGGAGGATTCTGCTGTCGCCTCTTTTGTGGGTCTGGGCTTTCCCTGCCATGGTGTTTCTCAACAGCTTTCAGAAAAAAGGACTTCAATCCCCAGAATTCCCCAGACAGCCTTCTTTAAGATCGGTGGGACTTCCAAGTGCCAAAATTCCCTGGACAGCATGTTTTAAGCTGTGTGGACTTCAATCCCCGGAATTCCCCAGCCAGCATGCTTGAAGGTGGGTGGACTACAACTCCCAGAATTCCTCAGCAAGACTGCTTTAAGTGCATGGACTTCAAATCCCAGAATTCCCCAAGCAAGCCTACTTGAGGGTGGGTGTGTGGATTTCAACTCCCAGGATTCCCCCAACCAGCCTTTGTAAAGATGGGTAGACTTCAACTCCCAGGATTCCCCAGCTGGTATGCTTGAAAGTGGTTGGACTACAACTCCCAGAATTCTTCAGTAAGACTGCTCTAAGGTGTGTGAACTTCAACTCCCAGAAGTCCCCAGCCAGCAGACCGGCTGACTTTTCCGCCCTCTCCTGCCTCAACCTGGGTTTCATCCTCATAAAGAACCATGCAAGCATCAGGACCAACTGTATAAATAGCCTTAAATAAATAAAACAGCCTTTTTATTGATTTTCAGAAAACAAACCATTAATAAACCATAATTAATAATATTAACATAATGCTTATTAACCCAATGGGTACCCAGGCCCTGACTCCTGGCCCCGGGGGACTCGCCTCGGGGCTCAGGAGACTTGGGCTGCTGCCCGTTAAAATTATAACTTAATTAAATTAACTTCAGGGTCAGCGATCCCTTTGGTCGCAGGAGAAACTGGGGGGGGGGGAGGTTGCATTGAAGGGGCTCCTCTCTGGTTCTACAGAGGGTTTAAATAGATGCACCCCTCCAGGGGGAAATTTTGGGGAGATCTCGGGTAGGGAGCCCTCATGAGAAGATCAAGTCAAGCTGAAGAGTGGTTAGCAAAAGAGAAGAACTTGGAAAGGTGTTATGAAGAGCATAAGAAGAAGTTTTGGGGGACAGTTAGGTAGGACAATCTCCTGGAGAAGGAGGTGAGAAGGAGGTAGACAAGCCAAGGACAGGGTTAGCTGCCAAAGTTGATGTGTGGACTTCAACTCCCAGAATTCCCGCTCCACCTTCTTCTATTCTAATGTGAGCAAAGGACATTGGCCTGCAAAAGTAATTACTCCATTCTAGGTCACCTTCTCCAGATGTTTCATTGCTTTGCTCCTCCACAATTCAGAGGTCCTTCAAGGCCCAACCCTTCGCATGGATCTCACCCATAGCTTCTGGATCCACGTTCCTCAACCTTGACCAAGTCTTGAAAAAAGGATGGACTTCGAACTCCCAAAAGTTTCCCTGGAGGACGTGAACAAGGCAGACCCAGGATGGAGCTCCTGGATTCACTCCCAAGTCAACCAGGCCCAGCTAGTTATGAGACCCAGAAGAGGACACTGGTTGGCCGGGGGAATTCTGGGAGGCGAAGTCTTGAAGTCGGATGACTTGAAGTTCAAGGGTTGAGAAACCAGATCTGAAAGCATGGTAGGGTTGAAGGACTTTCCTTGGCGTGATTGAAACCCTTGCTTCTCGATGGGGTAGGGTGGGTTGGGTTGTCCTACTCTGTAATTTCTCTGGTGCCCAGGAGAAGTTAGATGGACCTAGAAGAGATGGGTTCCCACCAACCAAAGAGAGAAGAACATTCATAGAAGCAGGGGAAGAAGTTAGATGCAAGGTGGACCTTGAAGAGAGGGGTTCCCACCAACCAAAGAGAGAAGAACATTCTTGAAAGCAGGAGAAGACATTAGCAGAGGAGGAGGAGGAAGCTCTCTAAGAATGAGGTAGACACAGTAGATGGACACGTCTTTCCTGGCCGTCCCAAGAAACAGGTGGGCCTACAATACAGATAATCCTCAACTTACGACCGTTCGTTTAATGACGGTTCCAAGCTCTAACATCGCTGAAGAAGAAGACAGATGAGTTATAATCTGTCCTCGCACTTAATGAGTGTCGCAGTAGCCCCATGACCAAAATTTGGGCTCTTTTGACAACCGATATGTGTTCACGACGGTTGTGGCATCCTGGGAGAAATCACGTGGATGCAATTTTTCGACCGTCAAACCAAGCAAATTCCATGCGGGGAGCTGGATTTGTTTTAATGGCCGCCCGATTCGCTTAAGGACTGCAGGGATCTGCTTTAAAACCAAACATACATACCCTGACCGTAAAATTGGATGTAAAATCCGTTAAACATTGCTTAGACGCGCAGATTGTGGTTGTAAGTCAAGGGCTACCGAGCGATATGATGGCACCTGTTTGATTACCAAAAGGGTGCGTTGCCTCTTACCCTCCCCCCCTTCCCCAGCTCCTCTCTGCTTCCCCCAAAGGACAAAATAAATAGATGAAATAATAAATATACTACAGGTAACGGCCAGACAAGAACCATCCAAAAGTCCAGGCATAGCACAGAATTGAGCCACCAACAGAGCTCAGCTCCAACTTTGCCAATTGTCTTCGGCTTCTCCATGTTTTTGTCCCAGCGAGGCCTTTAATTTCCTCCTTTTTGGCTTTTATAGTTTTTTCTCGTCCGTCTTTTCCACCCATTCCTTCCACGTTCTTTCTCCTCCCAAATCTTCCCAGAGGGAATTCATTCAACTTAACAAACCGGTGCTAAATTTATCCCCGTTGTGGCCATTGCTGCCTGCTTGGTTGCCTTTCCTCCCCTCTTCCCTGGTCCCAGATCTGGCTCCTGCTTCACTTAACGTCCAAGTTCGTTGTCCATGGTGAGCCGAGAAACAAAAAAGACCCCCCCCTCCCAATACCAAGCCTTTGCCGAATATCGGGTCCGGTTTCCTGGCAATGGGAGTTCTTTTTGCAAAGACAGGCAAAAGGGAACCTCTCCCCTTGAGCTCCCGGCCTTCCCCAAGGTAGGGAAGGGGGGGATGGGAAGAGTTTGAGACCCCTTGCCCCACATCCTCATGTCCAGAGGCTCTATTTGCGTCCTCGCCGGCTCTGTAGCACCTCCAAAATCCGGGCTTTCTGTTTCAGCCACTGGTTGGAGAGGCGTTTCGTGGGCTTGGGGACGAAGAAGGTGTATTTAAGACGAGGGGTCTTCTGATCGGACACCACCAAAGCTTGCACGGTGAGCGGCTCTTTCAATGGTCCTGGGCCGGTGATCATCTCCATGGGTTTGGTGGCCCCCGTGTAGCGCAAAGTGACACCGCCCCGAAGATGAACATCTTGTTCAGAGGGGATCAGGATGTAGTTGCCGTTCAGGGCGTAGGAGCCATCCTGCCGGCGGAGGGCCAGGTAGATGCCGTCGCTGGACGAGGCTGAGCTGCTAATCTGCCGGATCAGAATGCTGGTGGCTCCGGCAGGGATGGTGACCACATCGTTGTAGCCGTACCTGCAGGGTGGAGAAAGAAGAGGCAGGAAGGTGAAAGGCTGATCTGGAAAAGGATGGATGTTTATTGCTTTAGAAGTTGCTCAAGATGGTGGACATCCTTATATATCCCTTCCTCCTCCAATTTCCCTCTGAACAACAACCCTGCAAGGTGGGTAGAGCTGCAGAAAAGGAACTGGTTCAAAGGCTCTCATGCCGAACACATGAGTTGAGCTACCCTCTCCTGGTGATCGGCCCCAAATCACCCAATTGGCTCTCCTACCTAAGGCGGGACTAGAACTCACTCTCTCCTGGTGATTGGTCCACCAGAGTCACCCAGCTGCCTTTTGTGCCGAAGGCAGGACTAGAACTCACAGTCTCCTGGTGATTGGCCCCAAAGTCACCCAATTGACTTTCCTGCCTATGGCAGGACTAGAACTCACCAACACTGATGATTGGCTTAAAGTCACCCAGCCAGCTTTCTAAGGTGGGACTAGAACTCCCTGTCTCCTGGTGATTGGCCCAAAGTCACCCAGCCAGCTTTCATGCCTAAGGCAGGACTAGAACTCCCAGTCTCCTAGTTTCTAAGCCGACAATTTCCCTCTATCTTTAAATAGGCCTTCCTGGTTCTAACCTAACTTTAGCTTGATGGGCAGTGCAGAAATTTGACATAAATCGATAAATAAAAGCATCAAGTTTCCTTTTTTAAAAAATCTGTTTATTTTCCCCTATTTGTACCCTGCCTCAGTTCTAGAGGACTTTTCACTGGGTATCACAGAACAAGAGCCAACAATAATTACAAAATTAAAAGCGGGTTGAAAAAGAGTCAAGATTTAACCGTCGTAGACTCTCTTTAGGGTATCGAACTCACGTCTTCCTCTTAAATCTCAGGAGGACCATCAACCCTTCAACATGCCCAGATATTCTGGTGTCACTAACACTCGAAGCAAGTTTATAATTGTACAAACTCCTTGTACACGTGGCATCGAGTTTTATAAAAATAAGTATACGGAAGGAGTGGTTAGCTTGGCAGCGGGGCAGCCTAGCTCTCTGACAAAAAAAACCAAAACCTTGCAAGGATAGGAGAAGGTGACTCATAATTTACAATTTACAAGAGAATTTTTTTTTGGGGGGGGGAGGGGGGCATATGTGGAAACCAAAAAGAAATGAGGCTTTGAAATCACAGGACATCTGAGCGTGTTACCGCTGGAAAAGCCAGATGTTTCAGCATGGGCTGCTGAAAAGCCCCCAACAATTCGCTTTTAAACTTGATTAATCCTCTCGGGGAAGCACGCTTGGATGATTAGCTTGGGCCAAAAGAGTGGGAAACCTGGACAGCGTTTGGATTTGAGGATTTGGGAGGCTGCCACAAAGAAGAAAAAGGGGGTCAAATTATTCTCCAAAGCACTTAATTGCAGGATAAGAAACAATGAATGGAGATAATCAAGGAGAGGAGCAACCTGGAATGAAGGAGGAATTTCCTTAGGGTGAGAACAATTAACCAGTGGAACAACTTGCCACCAAAAGTTGTGGGTGCTTCATCACTGGAGGTTTTAAAAAAGAAACTGGAGAGGTGCTTGTCTGGGATAGTATAGGTTCTCCTGCTTAAGCAGAGGGCTGGACTAGAAGACCTCCAAGGTTCTTTCCAGCTGTATTCTGATTCTGAACTAGTGTTTCAGCACGCTATATTGCTAAAAAAATGGTAAGAGTGGAATGATGCAAACCTCCAGGGAAGGGAGGGAGGGAAGGGAAAAAGAATATCAGAATAACAGTTGGAAGGGACTTCAGAGGTCTTATAGTCCAACCCCTTGCTCAAGCCAGAAATCCTACATCATTTCAGATAAATGGCTGTCCAATCTTTTCTTAAAAATTTCCAGTGAGAGGGAGGGAGGGAAGGAAGGAAGAAAAGAAGGAAGGAAAAAATAGCAGAATAATTGGAAGGGATCTTAGAGGGCTTCCAGTCCAACCCTCTGGTTAGACAGGAAACCCTACACCATTTCGGGCCAACGGTTCTCTGATCTCTTTTTAAACCCTCTTTTCAACATCTTAAGCCCAAAGGCCACTTACTGAGGCTTGGTGAAAGAGCGATAGATTTTTGTGCATCTCGAATTGTCTCCACCACACACCATGCATTTGTCAAATTTCTTCTTGGACCCGATGACACGGTCGCAGCCAGCGTGGACGCAGCGTCCCTGGACACAGACCGAAGTAGAGTCCGGCGAGCAGGGCGTCCCATCAGCCACCTACAACCAAGGAAGAATCCCGTTTTAGTCCCGTTCCCGCGATCTGCGACTTTCCAGGTGATTGTGGCCACAGAATGTGAAATTGGCGACCACCGGAGCGCATCTGGAAGAAGATAAAGATCGAAGTTCCCAGTTTGCTAGCTTCGAACTTACCCTTGGCTCCAGCACGTAATAGTAGCCCAAGGCATGGGATTGGCAAGTCAGCTTGCATTGGTCACGCTTGGCCACACCGCTGTAACGTGGCACCCAGTCCATGGGCGATGGATAATCTTTGAACATGTCCGTTCGGTGGTTGTATACGGCACATTGTTGCTCACGGAAGGTCAGAGCTGGAGGAAAATTAAAAAAAAATAGAACCCTCAAATCAGGGAAAGGGAAAAACGAGTAAAAAAGTCCCTGCTCGTATGCTGAGGGCTAACATTTTTCAGGATTTCAGCAGTTGCCCTAATTAAATCATAATCCTCGAGCCAAGCATCAAAAACTTCAAAGGATTTTGCAAACATGTCAGCATGACCTGTATGAAGCTGATTCTGAGGCACATAATTCACTATCACCTATGACCCTATTTAAGCTTCAAAAACTTCAAAGAATTTATTAGGAGCGAACATGTCGGCATGGCCTGTATGAAACTGATTCTGAGGCACGTAATTCACTGTTATCTTTGACCCTGGTTTTCCCCCACCCCTTTGGATGCATCCTAATTCATATTCTCCAACGAAACACATTCATAGCCAAGAGTCATCAATCATGTTCTCCAATTAGAGATTTGCAGGGCAGAAATTCCGGTAGCTTTGTTACAGTCTTTGCAAGACAAGCATGGAATGCACTTTCGGTTCCAAACTGCTGCCCTGCTCTTTCAAATTTCTTTCCTATCCCCCCCACTTTTATTCGTCGCAACTCTAAAACAGGCATAGAAATTTCACCACCTTCCTTGCCACAATTATTAAGGGGGTCACTGCCATTGTGGAATTAGCGACATGGTTGTTAAGTGTTATGTGACAACTGCAACTGTCGTAAATAAGAGTTGCCAAGCATCTGAATTTTGATCACGCCACCATGGGGATGCTGCAACGGTCGTACGTATGAAAAAATGGTCTGAAGTCAAAGTTGTAACTTTGAACGCTCACTAAACAAATTTCCCCTCCAGGTTCTAGATTACTAACCACTGTAGTATACAATTTTTTTTCTCACTCTGGCGAGCCAAGCATGATTCGTTCTGGAATCTCGCTCTGAAATTCCTCCCGGCTTGGAGCAAACATCTGTTGCCAGAGCATATTTTGGCTCCGATCTCGCATTCATGGCGGGTCATAAATCGGAAAAGTGAGACCCTCCCTTCCGCTGACCCTTTGTGCTTCGAAATTGTTTTCCCTGGCTCACATCCTCCCATTGTTCACATTTTTTTGAACGAGACGCTATTGCGCCCATCCAAAAAAAAAAAAAAAAAAACCCACGAAGGTGGATCAAAGATCCTTGCAAGATCTGGGTTTTTGGGGGGTGAAATAAAGCACCTTGCCTGCAAATAAAACTGGAAAAACAGCAAGATGATTGATAGATAGATAGATAGATAGATAGATAGATAGATAGATAGATAGAT
>BLBF01000081.1:7813958-7827351 GCA_015471245.1 Laticauda colubrina
AGATAGATAGATAGATAGATAGATAGATAGATAGATAGATAGATAGACAGACAGACAGACAGACAGACAGACAGACAGACAGACAGACAGACAGGAAAGAGAGAGGAGAGAGATGATAGATATAAATAGGTAGGTAGGTAGATGATAGATAGGAGAGAGAGATTATATAAATAGAAGTAGGTAGGCAGATGATAGATAAATAGAGATGATAGATATAAATAGAGATGGGTAGATGATAGATAGATAGATAGATAGATAGATAGATAGATAGATAGATAGATGATAGAGGTATATATAATAGATGTGGAGGCAATATACAGATATAGATATAATAGATTGAGATAGATATATTGATACAGGTATATAGATATACAGTAGATAGATAAATGATAGATATAGAGATAATAGAGATATACGGATAGATATAGTTATATATACAGTAGATATAGGTAGCTTAGATAGATAGATGATAGATATAGAGATGGTAGAGATATAGAAGTAGATACAGTAGATAGATGTATAGATATCGATATAAAAGAAGAGACAGACATCACGATCTCCGGAAGTTAAACTATATGATCCACTTAGCTTTCATTAGCCTCTGCTAACATTGTCAGACTGTAAAACTACCATTGAAGAGATACTCACCTATATGCATCATTGATCAGTTCAGTGGTAGTTTTACACTCTATGTTAGCAAAGGCTAACGAAAGCTAAGTGGATCATATAGTTTAACTTCTGGAGATCATGATGTCTATCCTTTTATAGCTACACCTGGGACTCATATTTTTAGGATAGTTTGCAGAGATAGATATAGAGATATAGATATAGATAGGTAGATAGATCTGAGCTTACCGTTTCCATCTGGGCAGTCCTGCACATTGCAAGAACGGAATTGTGTCCGTTTCCCCTCGCAGTATTTGCCGCCGTTTCGGGGAACCGGTTTGTTGCATTCGCGGGTCGAGTACTGAACCCCACCGCCACAACTGCGGGAACAGTCGCCCCACAGCCCCCAGGGACCCCAACCTCCATTGGTGGGAATCTGTAAGGAGTGAAGAGAACGGTGCAATTAAAAAAAAACAACCCAACAATCTCGGATCCAGTATTCTAAATCAAAATCGCAGAGGGGAGATATAGGCAGAATGATAGGATAGGATAATTAGAAGGGAAGAGAAAATAAATAATATAGAGGATAGAAATAGAATAGAATAATAGAATGGAATAATAGGATAAGAATAGAATAAGAATAGAACAGGATAGGAGAATTAGAGAAGAGAATATAGAGGATAGAAAGAATAGAATAAATACAGAATAGAATAGAGTACAATAGAACAGAGAATGTAGAAATAATAGAAGAGAATGATAGAAGAGAAAAGAAGATAATATAGAGGATAGAAATAGAATAGAATACAATATATAATAGAAGATAGAATAGAAGATAGAAAGAGAATAGAATACAGAATAAAATTAGAGTAGAGTAGAGAACAGAAAAGAAAAGAATAGAAAACAGAAAAGAATACAGGATAGAGTGGAATGGAATGGCACACTCTATTTGGCCAAACGATTGCTGATTGTAATTTAAGAACAACCTTTTTTTTCACTCTTACACGCCAACTTACATTGTAGGCCTTCAGCTGTGTGTGGCTGATGCATTGGCCGCTCATGCAGCTCTTCCCTTCCCCGCAGGGCGTCCCGTCCGCCCAAGGGAAATATTTGGTCTGGCACATGAACTGCCCGTTGATCTGGCCGGTGCACCAGAGGGAGGAGCAGGGAGGATGCATGTTGGGACAGTGGCGGGATTCGGTGCCGAAGCTGAGCTGGCATTGCTGGTCCACATTGTAATTGTTGCCAGGGAAGACGGCGGGCAGCTTTAGGGGCTCGTGGGGCTTGTCCAAGAGGCAGGAACCTGAACGGAGAGGAAGAAAAAAAAAATATCGAGTTTTTAGAGGTTGGCGTATCAAATACTAGCTGGATAGCAGTGTTTCGCTATGAAACTTTGTGGTGGGGCTTAGTTTTGGGGGAGGAAAATAAGGGGAAAAAAGTCTGCCTCTGCTTACCAGCATTCATCGGTATTCATCTGTCTAGCATCCTGTCAGTGTGTGAGAGAGGTGAGAGCTGTTTGGAAACTGAAACAGCATTTGCTGTGTGAGCAAGAAGGAGAGAGCAAGGAGTTTTGGGTGTGGCTTAACTCAACTGTTCTGTACTGAACTGCTTGGTGCTGTGAAACTGAAACTGAAACTCCTCTGCTTGTGTTTTGCATTGGGAAGAGATTTCTTTCCAGGTGGGGAAGGGGAGTCGAACTCCTTAGCATCAGAGCGTGTTAATAATAATAATAATAATAATAATAATAATAATAATAATAATAATAATAATAATAATAATAATATAGGAAATACTATACGACACATCTCAAAATCTCCAGAACCGTAAAGCCTACAGACTTGAAATTGTACATTCTTCTTGGCTTCTAGGTGCTCACTAAGAAAGGATTTTTTTTTGAAATGACCATCAGAGCATTAGTATTTCCTATAGTATTTTTATTATTATTAACACGCTCTGATGCTAAGGAGTTCTACTCCCCCTTCCCACCTAGAAAGAAATCTCTTTCCAATGCAAAACACAAGCAGAGGAGTTTCAGTTTCACAACATCAAGCAGCTTTAGTCCAGAACAGTTGAGCTAAGCCACTCCCAGGCTCCTTGCTGTCTCCTTGCTCACACAGCAAATATTCTTTCAGTTTCCAAACACCCCTCCACTCTCTCACACACTGACAGGATGCTCGCCAGATGAATATTGATGGATGCTGATAAGCAGAGGCAGAATTCCCCCCCCCCTTATTTTCCTCCCCCAAAACTAAGCCCGACCACATAGTTTCATAGCAAAGAGCGAGTATCAGAACTAATCTCCTCCAAAGGAAGAGGCAGTTCAGAAGAACGGTTGGCCAAGAAGGAGTGAGATACGGACGAGTAGAGAGACCAAATCGTACCGTGGCCATTGTCCAAGAAATCGGTAATGAAGCGGCCGCTACACGGGGACCACATCTCGTCAGGATTGACTGGAGACATGACGGAGGCCATCATGTGGCGGGTATTGCTGTGACGGTTCAGCTCCTTGCAGTGTTTGTCGTCATCGTGCAACATATTGAAGACGTGACCTGTGAGTCGAGAAGGATTATTTTCATTTTGCTCCTTCCACATCTCCTCCTGAGGCAAGCAGGGCAATCGCCCTTGGTTTACGTTAGTTCACTAATGGGAGGCTTTGGATGTCAAAAGTCAGCTCTGTTTGTTTGTTTCTTTTCCATCCCTCAACTCAAGTTTCTAGTCCCTCTTGAGGCCTTTCAAAGGGATGGGCAAAGATTACAAGCAAATAAACCCAGGAAGCAAAGAATTATTGTAAATATATTGGATATACACTAGACTAAGATTTACTGAGCAGTAACAAAGTTTGTGGAAATATTTGAATGATTTATCCAAATGTTGATTTTAGCAGATTTTAGCTTTCTCTCCCCCCCAACTTCCCTTTCTTTCTCTTTCTCCTTATCATTGTCTTTCTCTCTCTTTCACTCCCCTCTCTCCCTCTTTCTCTCTCTC
Organism: Laticauda colubrina; assembly: GCA_015471245.1. Classification (NCBI taxonomy): domain Eukaryota; kingdom Metazoa; phylum Chordata; class Lepidosauria; order Squamata; family Elapidae; genus Laticauda; species Laticauda colubrina. Next base: position 7,817,547 of record BLBF01000081.1, read on the forward strand.
CTTTCTCTCTCCCTCTTTCTCTTTATCATTCTCTCTCTCTTTTTCCTTCTTCTATTTCTTTCTTTCTCTCCACTTTCTTTCTCTCCCCTCCTTCCCTTTCTCTATCTTTCTCTCCTCCTCTCTTATCTCTTTCTCCTTCTCTTTCTCTATCTTCCTCCCCCTTCTCTTTTTCTCCTCTTTCTCTCTCTCCTTCTCCCTTTTCTCTCCCTCTTTTTCATTCTCTTCCTCTCTCAGCAAAACAAACTGATCTTGTTTTTCCACCTTGCTTTAACACCACTGAGAGAACTTCAGTCTGATAAGGACACTAAAAAATTCTCAAGTGATCCTTAGTGATCCCTGACAAAGAGGAAAACAATGATGCTCTCAGTCCCATCTATTGCTGTGATGATCTCATAGGCGTTTTCCCTGACAATAAACCTTGCTGAAGTTTGTCAGAGTCCGAAGGGACCTTGGAGGTCATCTGTTCTAGTCCAACCTCCAGTGTTGGAGCACCCTTCACTTCTGGAGGCAGGCAGTTCCACTTGTCCTCACTTTCAGGAAATTTCTCCTTAATTCTAGAAGGTTGTCTTGATTTATTTCAAGCTGGAGAACTGTCCAATAAAAGCCCAGTTTGATTTGACTGGAGTTAAGCAGCTTACTTTACCCAGATTAGGGGTATCTGTCGATCTGATCCCACTTACCCAATTCGTGGGCCGCAGTGAAAGCCGACTGGAGCCCATCATCCTCAACGATGGAACAACTGCGGGCCGGATCACACACGGTGCCCACATCTGCCATGCCCAGAGTACCACAGCTGGAGCGTCCGCAGAGATCCTGCCGGCAAAGAGAGAAACGTGCATTGTGAAGATTGTTTTCCCTTCGCTCCCCTGATGAGGCTTCAGTTCCTAACATTTGTGCCGTCGACAGGTACGAAAGAAACCTATTTTTCATTAAAAAATACAAACTGATCTGGAAGCTGACATTGTCTCAAAGCCCAGCAGTATCACTTCTATGTCCAGAGCTGAATTTGAGGAATCTGTAATTGCAGGAATTTTAGGGAATTGAAATGGCAAAGAGGTGCAATCAAGAGTTTGGAAGACCCTGCTTTTATCAAACCAATTTAAGTTGGTCAGGAATGTTCTAGAGTAGTGTTTCTCAGCCTTGGAAACTTGAAGATGGATGGGCGTCAAGATTTTCAACTCCCAGAATTCCCCAGCCAGCATGCTTTAAGATGCATGGACGACAACTCCCATAATTCCCCAGAAAAATGCTTTAAGGTGAATGGGCTTCACCTCCCAGGATTCCCCAGAAAAATGCTTTAAAGTGAATGGACTTCAACTCCCAGAATTCCCGAGGAAAATGCTTTAAGGTGGGTGGAATTCAATACCCAGAATTCCCCAGAGGCATGCTGGGAGTTGAAGTCCACCTGTCTGAAAATTTTCCAAGATGGAGAAACTCCATCCGAGGAGGAACTTCACTTTTTGTTCCATTTTCTTTCTAGGAAATCAACCTATTGGCATTCCTGCATTCTCCATTTTGTGAAAGCGCACGTGAGGTGCTCTTGAAGACCCCCCTCCCCCTCCCGGTTTCGGCTGGGCCTCAACAAGGCCTCTTTGAGCCAACTCCGATGGCTGCGAGATGGGACAGGTGTCGCTTCTCACCTGTCTGGTGAAGAGAATGGCTGTGTCGAAATGCTCGGGGTCTTTGTCACTGGCCTTGTTCAGCCCTTTCTGCCAGGAGCAAAAATTGCGGAGGGTCTCGGCCGCGTTGGAGGTGACCCTCAGCCCGTCCTTGGCTTCTCCAATCACCACCAGCCTGGTCACCACCAAATTGACGGGGTTCCTGACGCTCGGATGGCGGAAGAACTTGGCAGCCGCCGCCATGATGGTGAGCAGGTACGGTTTGAGCCCTGCGCCGTGAAAGCGCATCATTTCTTCGTCGGCCACCACCAGGGTTTCCACGTAGCGTGGGATGGAAGCAAAACGCTGTGTGGGAAGAAAGGAAGGTACAAAAGGTTGAGGGTAGGCGGTCTGGCCGAGTGGTTAAGGCCACCAGGCTGGAAATCAGGAGCCGAGGCGTTCTAGTTCTGCTTGAGCAACAAAAGCCAGATTTGGGTCAATCACCAGGAGATGGGGAGTTCTAGTTTTGCCTTAGCCACAAAAGTGAGCTGGGTGACTTTCAGCCAATCACCAGGAGACAGGGAGTTCTAGTTCTGCTTTAGCAATGAAAGCCAGTGGGGTAACTTTGGGCCAGTCACCAGGAGGTGGTGAGTTCTAGTTCCACCTTACTCACTTGACCTTCAGCCCATTGTGCTCTCTTTCATCCCAGCCCACCTCACAGGGAACATAGGAGGAAGAAGGTGTGTTGGACATGGGATATTTTTTTTTATTAATATTACCTGGGAAAGACCAGGAAGGTGGGGAAGATTCCAACTTGTGGGCATCACTTCTTAAAAGAATTCTTCTCCCAGAATTCCCCAGCTGGCATGCTTTAAGATGGGTGGACTTCAACTCCCAGAATGCTGGCTGGGGAATTTTAGGAGGAGGAAGAGGAAGGAGAAGAAAGAGGAGGAGTAGAAAGAAAAGAAAGAAAGAAAGAAAGAAGGAGGAGGAGAAGAAACAAACAAAGAAGGAAAGAAAGAAAGAAGAAAGGAGGAGGAAGAAGAAAAAGAAGAAGAAAAAAGAAAAAGAAGAGGAGGAGGAGGACTGTGGAGTCCTTGGTGCTCTCTGAGCATAACTGGTTCCTTGCAGACATCTTATTTATTACCCAACTAGGTAACATCATCAGTGCTTGAAGGAAGGAGATTTTTAAATTCAGAGCTTTTTCAGGGCTATTTCAAGAAAAGGGTCATTTTTTGGGAATGAGATGCCGGTTTCAAACCCAAAACTGAATTCCCCACAAGCTGAGCTGGTTTGCCTCACCGTCCGAGCGATCTCCCGCTTGGGCTTTTCACATATCCGTCCAGCCCTGTGAGAGTTAATACCTCTCTGTTGCTTTCCAGGCAGCCAAATTTGGCGGCTTTTCCAACCCCTCTGAGCCAAGAAAGGGCGCGGGGCAGTCTCTGTGTCTGGCACCCAGCCCCAAATCCTCAAAACTTCGGTGCAGAAGGAGGAACAGGCAAGCGAGATGCTGAAGCAGAAAGGTCTCCCCAGCTGCATTTCCAAGGGAGCTGACTTTGCGTGTGTGAATGCCACCTAATTCCTGGGCTACCAATGCACCAAACAGCCCCAAAAACTCAAGAGTTCAACCCCAGATTTTAACCCCCAAACCCTTTCTCTTTTCCCCCTCCCACAAACTTCTGCAGCCATCCCTTTACGGTACATTTAACCCACTCCCCAAATTTCCATGCTGCAGCCAGTATTTGTCCAAACTCAGGAGTAAAAACAGATATTTAAACCAGTCGGTTGTCGTGAAAAACCTCATTCCACCCCAACTTTGTTTTTTCTTCCTCTCCTCCAGTTGTCTCTGGCTCGCTGGGGAGGAGAGAAATTCCTTCCCTTGGAAAAAAAAAAAAATCTGCTTTAACAGCCGGGCATAGCTGGGGCCAGACCAGGCACAATCTGGGACGACGTTCACACAACTGTTCAAACCAGAGGCGAGCTGTCCTTCCTTCCCAGGGGAAAAAACAAAAATGAGGCTTTTTTGTCGACCAGCTACGAGACAGGTACAGCTGCATTTCCCCGTCCAACTCTTTGGAGTGGGGAGGGGAGGTTGGGGGGGGGGGGTTCAAAGGGATTGATACCAAACCCCAAAACGGAGCAAAAGCTTAAAGCAAGTGGGGTTCAGGCTGTGAGGCTGGATTAGATGATTGGGGTCTCGCGCACAGCCTGGAAAACACGATTCCGCTTTGTGTATCTTTATTTTTTTTATATATTTTGATCGGTTGGCTTTGTTTTTAGAGTGCCTTTCTTATGATTTTGTAAACCAATCAAGGAGGTGAACGTATCTACTCCTTCCTTCCTTCCTTCTCCTGTTTTTCTCCTGCAACAACAACCCTGTGAGGTGGGTTGGGCTGAGAGGGAGGGATTGGGTCAAAGTCACCCAGATGGCTTTCGTGGCGATTGCAGGACTAGAACTCCCCATCTCCTGGCAATTGGCCCAGAGTCATTCAGCTGGTTTTCATGCCTAAGCCAAGACTAGAACTCCCAGTCTCCTGGTAAATGTCCTAAAGTCACCCAGTCAACTTTCCTGTTTAAGGTAGGACTAGAACTCCCAGTCTCCCGGCGCTTGGTCCAAAGTTATCCTGTCGGCTTTCGTGCCTAATGTGATATTAGAACTCACCATCTCCTGGCAATTGGCCCAAAGTCACCCAGGCGGCTTTCATGCTTAGCACAGGACTAGAACTCCCAGTCTCCTGGTGATTGTCCTAAAGTCACCCAGTCAATTTTCCTGCTTAAGGCAGGACTAGAACTCCCAGTCTCCTGGCAATTGGCCCAGAGTCATCCAGCCAGCTTTCATGCCTAATGCAAGACCAGAACTCACTGTTTCCTGGTTTCCAACTTGGCGCCTGAATCTTTAGATCAAACTGGCTTTCTCTTTTATATTAACAACTACCATAATAAATCTGAGCACCCCGTCTTCAGCTTCAGATCTCCACCTTGCTAGTAAACTCAGTTCCTGGATCCTTTTCAAGTCACCCGTGACTGCAAATCTTGGTTTGGGGTGCCCTCATCTGGTCTGTCCCACCTCTCTTCTGGAAACTCAAGTCCATGTTGAGAACTAGACTTCTCTCTTTGCTGCTTTCCAGAAATGAAAAGTTTTGCTGTCTGTCTTTACTGTGGTGTCCTTGGAGCTCCTGGTGGTTTTCTTGCAGACATCTGGTGACCCAACTAGGTAACGTTATAAGTCCCGATTCCCTTCTCTCAATGTTGACCTAGTTGGGTGATGAGATGGCAGCATCAGACTTCCTTTCAGTCATATTGCGGTTTAGTCCTTGTTAACTCTGGCTGTCATAGGTTTGTATCTCCTATTTAGACCATAATTGACAGCTGCTGGGACAAGACCTGTTGGATCTGAGGGATAATCTTGGCACCAGATATGGGCCACCAGGTCTGACAATGACTTTGGTGCTCTGTTGAAGGATCACATGGTTAACTGGGTCCAAGGGATGGAGGAGACACCAAGAAATATTTCACTCCCCAAACGTGGGACTCTAGACCAGAGAAAACTCTCTAGGAATGAATGTTCCCTCAGAAGATCCAACCGAGACCCCAACCCACCAGAGACACCTTGAACATCTTGCCCAACCACCCCTTCATGAAGCTGGTGGACCTTTCAACTTACCTTGGCTCTCCTGGGAGATGCACCCATCTTCTCCCACAGCTTTCCTTCTTCGCTGAGCACGCCCTCCGGCGCCTGCGCACCGACCCCACACATGGGCCCGTCCCCTTTGTCCGACATCTTCTTCCTCACCACGTGGGCCTTGGTTCCTCCTGCCTGGTTCAGGGTCCCCCCTTTCAGAGGTTGGATGTGATATTCAGTACCCCGATATTGCAGCACCCCAATCAAAGAAGTCCCGTCGAAGTTGATTGCCACGATCGATTCCGGATCCGAATTGATTGTCCCGGTGAAGTAGTTGTCCCTTTCAGTTGGCGTGTCCACCACCGGCTTCAATCTGCCCAAATATTGGACGGTCAAGTCCTTTGAGAAGAAACTAGGGTCTTTCTCGAGATTGAGGAGCAGTTCTTCTCCAAACATCTGCAGTCGAAATGATAGATGTCGGTCCGAATCCATGTTATAATCGAGGGAATTTTCATTCTCAAAGGTGCCGGATGCGTCTTGACCCCCCAAAACAGAACTGGCATTCAGTTTTTCAGGATAAACTATTTCTTCATCATATCTGCTCGAAGGACCCGTTTGGGTTGCTGAGCAAGCCAGGTTAAAAGAGATGATGAGCAACAGAAGAAACATGGGTAATTTTGGGGGGGAGGACAGTCAACTTAAGAAGAAAAAGAGGGGCAACCCCCAAAATTTCTCACCCTTGTCGGAGAAAACTAGGAATAAATCAAGAAAAAAAAAAAAAAACGTACACCCAGCAGCCAAGAAGGCAGCCGATGATATAAGGTTTCCCCAAGGACAAATACAAAATAAAAAAATGAAGAAAGACACCAAATTCCTTCTTCTCTGAATTCTGAAATTGACAAAAGAAAAATTAACAAAGTGGGGGCAAAAAAAATCAGATCAAATGAGAAGTGATTCCGCTTTGATTTCTTTTTAAGTTGCCGAGAGAAACCATTGAAAAATGGGCTTTGACAGAAATTTGGTTTCTCCCCTTTTATTTTTCTTAGCTGCCAAAATTTTTTCCTCCCTTCCTGCAGCTGACTTGGGTTTTCTGCGGGATGCAAAGGAAAGCTTCAGTTCTTCCTTCCAGATCTTAGAAAGCACCAGGAAATCTGTCTATCTATCTATCTATCTATCTATCTCCTTATTGTCACCCCTCGTTTTTCTTCTCTTTTGAAACGAAGAGGGCAGAATAAAAGAATGAACTGGAAAAAAAAGAGAAGAAAAGAAAAAGGAATAAACTCGATCCCAGTGAGTTAGTTTTCTGTTGTAATCCTCGGGACTTTCTGAGTTTAAGATGTGTGGATGTATGCATGTCCATATATATATATATATTGAATTACTCTGCAATTAGCCCCACCTCCTCTGCCTTTCCATTGGCTTGCAGAGCTGAGTCAAAAAAAGGATGATTCCCAAAAGACGTAATGCTATGAATAAGAGATGAAAAAGGGTTCCCCCCCCCTTTTTAAAACTCTTTTCCTCTTTTTTTTTCTTTTTTTTTAAACATTGAGAAATGGATGGGCTGTGCGATGATTTAAGGATGGGAATTGCAGATGAGTTGGCAGAAATGACACACACACACACACACACACACTCAGGGAGGGGGCTGTTGATGTGTGTGTCTCAGTGTGTAAACGGGTATTTTCCTTTTTTTTTATTCCCTATTTCCAGTTTTGTTTTGTTTTTGTTTCCTGGCTGATAGTGAGAAATCTTGCAGTCAGCTTCCCTGCCTCTTAGTTCCCCCCCAATAAAGTGTTCTTTATTCTCACAAAGAAAAGCAATTTTTTGAGAGTGGATCTGCTCTGGGGGGAAATGCAAAACTCCCAACTTTCTTAAGTTGCTAGTCCACAAGGGTTTTCTTAGAAAAGCTTTCAAATCTTTGGAGGTTTTTGCGGGAGGTGGGAGCAGAAACACCATAAATCACTTGATTCCTGGACATCCGCCCAGCTCCCTTCCTCCTTGTCTAAGTCTTGACAACAGATGACAATAAATGTGATCAATTAACTTCGTAAATGAATGAATTAATTTAAAGTTCAATAGCTGGAAATTGCAACTTACAAAGCTAAACACCTCCTTGTACCTTACTTTTATATAGGCTTAGCCTGAAAGCCCACTGGGTGACTCTGGGCCAATCACCAGGAGGCTTGATTTTTCAATGGCACCCCACATTTTAGGTGTGTTCATATGGTTTTGATGGGGTGGGGATTGGGGCCCCCTGATTGTCCTTTTCCAAGACCCCCTTTTCTCTCCTGAAACAAAGAGAAGTGAGCTCAGAGACTCCAAAACACGTCAAAACATATGGAATCAAGTCATCCCTCTTGGAGATGCCACCGTCTTTGCAAAACCAGGAGAACGTCTAGTCCTTGGACGTTCCTGTTAACTTGGATTTTCATCGAAATGCCTGCGATTTTATTTATTTTATTTTTTTTCCCCTTGCCTAGGGAACATTTGTGAGAATCCCTTTCCAGGATTTATTTTTATTTATTTTTTGGGTGTTGTGCTTTCGTGGTTCTGGGTGACATGGCCTCGCAGTGACGTGGTGGGTGACGTGCCTTATGGGGACATCAGCTCGTCATTGGGGATTCTGACCCGTCCCGGAGGGTTCGGCTCAGATGGTGACCATGATGGGAGGGATGTGTCTCTTCGGACCTTCCCCAGAAACTGGCCTGCTGGATCTGCTGGGAACAGAGTGTCCCCTTTTCTCACAATCTCCCAAGCCAACTGGGAAGGAGGCCAAGCCAACTCTGGCTCCCAAGGCAGCTGCGTCCAGAGGTTAAGACCCCTGGAAGGAGAAAGAGGAGAAGCAGACTGTGCTCCAGGGAAAAGGCTCTCTCATCAAGCTTTGGCAGCTGCCTGTCCCTTTCTTTCTTCCTTTCTTCCTTCCTTTCTTCCTTTCTTCCTTCTTTCTCTTTCTTTCTTAATTTCTTCCTTTCTCTCTCTCTTTTTGTTCTTTCTGTTCCTTCCTTTTTTCTTTTTTGCTCTCTCTCTTTTTCTCTTCTCTGTTCCCTCCTTTCTTTCTATTTCTCTCTTCTTTCTCTCTCTTTCTCTCACTCTTCCACTATTTCTTGTTCCTTTCTATCTCTTCCTCTTTCCCTTTTTCTCTTCCTTCCTTCCTTTCTTTCTTTCTTTTTCTATTCTCTCTTTTCTCTTTGTTCCCTCCTTTCTTTCTCTCTTCCTCTCTTTATTTCTTTCTCCCTTTATTTTTTGTTCCTTTCTTTCTTTTTCTCTCTTTCACTTTGCCTTTTTCTCTCTTTGTTCCTTTACTCTCTCTGTCTCTCTCTTTCTTCCTCTTACCCTTCATTCACCTCCCCCCTTCTTCTTCTTTCTACTTCTTTCTCCTTCCTTCTCTTTCTCCTTCCTCTTCCTCTTCTACCTTCCTCCTCTACCTCTACCTCTATCCCTTCCTTCGTCCCTCCCTCCCCTTCTTTTTTCAGTTTTCCCTCTCTCTCCTTTCCTTCCCTTCCCTCTTATTTCCTTCAGCTGTTTCCTTTCAATCTTTGTGCTAACTATATGGCTCATCTTCCCAGCAAAATTCGGTATCCTTATGACCACGGGATCAAAATTCAGATATTGGCAAGCGGGATGCATTTACGACGGTTGCTACGTCCCTGGGTCACGCAACTGCCTTTCCTGCCACCTTACAAAGACCACGAAGGGAGCAGGATTTGTTTCCCACAGCAATTCACTAAGTAACTGTGGCCAAAAACGTGGCAAAATTGGGTGCCACACTTCCTGGACAAACCACCACCCCCCAAAAAAAATCTGATCCTCCCCCACTGTGGTCATAAGTTGAGGAATACCTGCAACAGGGGGGGGGGGAGAGGGGAAACGAGGGAGCGATGGGTCAATAGGTCCTTCTGTGTTTGGAAGAGATCCACTTTTGGATGAGTGGATCCTTTCCAAACCATGGAGATTCCAGCCCCACCAAAACAGCTGAACCAGCTGATTCGCGAGACCCCTGGTTTGTTGCCGTGGGGTTGAGCTGCTCTTCCAGCCATGAGTCACAAGCATCTTCTCAAAAGTCGTCTGACAACGCTGCCATCACAATAGATCCACACAAGAGTTCTTTCTCCTCCGCCTGGCTTCCCTCCCCCTCGCTCCTTTGTGTCCTTCTTCTCTTTGTCCTCCGCTGACCCCCTTGGCTCACTCCCTCTTTCCCTTCCAGCTCGGGTTGGTTCCGGCTGCACTCCCGGTGTGGAGAGGGTCTTCCAATAGTCCTCCTCAAGAACATTTTATTCAGGGTTGGGTGATCTTCTGGCCCTCTGGCCTTTGGAACAGCCCTCTGAGCAGCCACAGGGTTAAATCACGTCGGGGGTCTTGATATGGTTCTCATCAGTATCCAGTTTTGTGACCTCATCTTCCTTGCCCGTGTTCTACCTTTTTCTGATCCTCTTTGTCCTCCTCCTCCTTCTCTTCCCTCACTTACTTCTTCCTCCTCCTCCTTCCTCTACCATGTTCATTTTTCTCCTCCTCTTCCTCCATCTCCATCTTCTCCTTCCTCTCCATCTCCATCTCCATCTTCTCCATGTACTCCTTCACCTCCTCC
>BLBF01000081.1:7872675-7882913 GCA_015471245.1 Laticauda colubrina
GATAGATAGATAGATAGATAGATAGATAGATAGATAGATAGATAGATAGATAATGGAAGGACGGAAAAAAGATAGACAGACAGATGGACATACAGAGATAGACAGATATGGAAGGAAGGAAAGAAGGGAAGGAGATAGATAGATAGATAGATAGACTGAGATAGAGATATATAGATGATAGTTAGATATAGATGATAGAGATACACATAGATACAGATATAGATGAGATACACAGATATATATATATATATATATATAGATGGATGATAGACAGATATAGAGATACACATAGACATATAGATGATATAGAGGTAGATATACAGATATAGATTGATATAGACATATAGATGATATATACAGATAGAGATAGAGATGATAGAGATATAGATATATCTAGATAGATATAGACAGAGATAGAGATAGATGATACAGATGGATGGATAGATGATATGGAGATATAGATGATAGATAGATGATATAGACAGATATAGATAGGAAGGTAGGTAGAGATAAAAAGAGAGATATAGACAGAGAGTTAGACACACACACAGAGAGAGATAAATAGATATAGACATAGGGATATAGAGATATAAACAAAGATTTAGACAGATATAGACAGACAGAGATGAAAGTAGTTAGAGATGATATAGATGAGTGAGAGACAGACACTCTGGATAGTGTGATGGGTGCCATATAAGTGCAATTAATAAGTGAATTAATAAAATAATTTCAACGGAGGGACCGCTTTGCTTAAAGACCGAATCGTCGGCCGCATTTGGGTCGCTCCACGAGGACTGCCCTGTATGCTTCATTGGCTTGTTTTCGCTTCCCTCCCTGACCCGATGACATTCATTCACACCTCCAGGTTTGCAATGCTAGTTTTAATTCAAAAGTTGGCTTGATTCCCGGGACAATCGGACGGACTGCTGTCAGGTGTTTGGTCTCCTTCGCCGTCCTTGGAAGAACCTCCTTTTCTAGTTCACGGATAGAAATTCTTATTTATTCATTCTGTTGTTGTTGTTATTGTTGTTGTTTTTGTTTTACTGGATATTTAAAGCAGCCTCAAACCGAGCAGGGAACCTAATTTGGCAGAAACCGATCTTGGCGTTATGAATGGTGAAGAAAGAGCTTGAAGGAGTCCAGCAATAACACCCCCTCCCCATCCTAGCCCCCCCCCCGCTTGTCCATCGGGTTCAAGGTAGACTGCTCCTAAGCAGGGAGGTTCAATGGATCCATCTTCTTCGCCTAATAGCTACCCATAGCTCCCTCCTCTAATGGGGAGGGGAGGGAGGCTTGCCCTGGGTTCCTGCCAGCGCCGGGGATTAAAAAAGCCCCCACCTCTCTGACTTGAGCTCCGTTTCATGGTCTCCCCTTCCTCACGTGCCTTACAGGTCCTGCCTTACCAGGGTGAGCAGGACTAAAGGAACAGTGGAGAAGCTGGGGGATGGACTAGAAGACCTCCAAGGTCCTTTCTGACTCTGTTTTTCTGCATTTCCATTGGCTGAGCCTCTGAGCTTTCCTTCCCTGGTTTATTGCCATTTCTGTTCTGGGTTTTTTTGTTTCTTTTTGTTTTTTTCATGTTCCTGAGCCCTTGTGGGAAACACTCTCCCATTCTCCAGGATTATTTCTTTCTTTCCTTCCTTCTTCAAGTGAAGAGTTCAGCAAAAGAATTCTGTGTTAGAATACTGACTTGGAAACTCATGTTTTCTGAAAATCTGGGACTTCTTTCTCTCTTTCCTTCCTTCCGTTTCTTTCTTTTCTTCCCTCTATTGCCTCTTTTTCTTCCCTTCTTTTCCTGCTTTTTCCTTCCTTCTCTCTCTATTCCTTCTTTCCTTCCTTCCCTCTCTATTCCTCCCTTCTATCCTTTCTTCCTTTTCCTTCCTTCCCTCTCTATTCCTTCCCTTCTCTCCCCTCTATTCCTCCCTTTCTTCCAACCCTCTCTATTCCTTCTTTTCCTTCCTTCCAACCCTCTCTATTCCTTCCTTCCTTCCTTGCATCCCTCTCTATTCTTTCCTTTCCTTTCCTCTTTACTCCTTCCTTCCTTTCCTCCATCCCTCCCTCCTTCTACCAAAGAGTCAGGCAAAAGAATCCCATATCTGAACCTTGGCTTAAGGGGCCTCTCTCTCTTCCCCCAAACTCACTTCCTTAGAAGACTGTAATGTCGGCCAAAGAGCCTTGCAGTTGGGTTAATGGGTTAGATCTTGGCTCAGGGAAACAAGCCAGAGACGTTTCTGTCCTGTGTTTCTCCCAGGGAACTTCAGTTTCCACTATCCCTCCCCCACCTCCCAGTTCACAGTGGGGTTCCTTGACCCCTCCCCACCAGCCCGGGCCTATGCCCGTTGCGCTCACAGCCTTCCCCTCCATGTACAATCAACACGGGAAAGTACAGTGCATCCTGGTAGCATGGAGGGCTCTCCAGCGGCTCTGTCTCGGTGTTGTTGCTGCCCACATGGCTCCCACTAAGGCTCCGGAGAATCCCCCCACACCGCCGGGCGCCACTCAGCGAGAAGCGGCTGCAGCTGAACGGCAGGCGGGCGTAGAGGGCCCGGGTGCCCCGCGAGGGCAGGGAGTTGCTACTGACAGTCCGCCGGCAACGTTGGCAGCTGCGGAGGTACGCTGCTCCTGCCACTGTGGTGGCATCCATCAACACGGCCTCAGAGTAGCTGGGCACCAGCTGCTGGTTGGAACGGATGTGCCATTCCAATTCGGTCATGTCCACCGTGTTGACGCGGGAGATTCGCCGCCCATATGTCCCCGCAGCGTCCAGCGGGCTGGGCCCATCGTCCGCCCCAAAGAGTTTCTCCACGTGATAGTGGACGTTGGCTGTACGGTATTCAGACAAGACTCTCAGCGGCCAGGACAGAAGGAGGAAAGAGGCCAGCCAGAAGACACTCCGTCGTGTGTACCAGGGTGGCCGCCCTGGATCTGGGAAGACTAACATGTGCTCCTTAAAGTCCACGTTCTTCAGGTGCATCCCTTCGCGGGCCTCCATGTAGTCGTCCAAACCTTCATTCTCGCCGAAGAACCGGGCCCGTTGAGTCAGATAGGCGGCTTCCGCCTCCCCCGATGCAAAGCTGAAGCATTTTGTGAAGCGGAGTTTGGTCACGGGGTAATCCGAGAGGCCCAGCAGCTCCTTGGAGACGTCCTTCACCCCGTGGCCTGAGTAGTCGAACTCCGTCTCTGAGACGTGCGTGTTGACCCGCTCGTGGTAAACCTGGGTGGTGGTGTAAGCGTCCCCGTTGCGGTAACGGGTGACCTGCCTGGTACGGCGAATGTAGTGGTAGCTGACGGCCTTCCACCAGATGCAGGGTGTGGCCTGCTGCATGCGCTGGACTTTCTCGTAGACGCTGGCTGTGTCCACGCGGTATTGCATCTGCCCCTTGGCGAATCGGTGCCAGCACTCCACCAGGTACACCACGTACAACATGCCCAAGAAGGCCAGCGGGATGTAGATGTATCCGTTGGAGCACGGGCTGTCATGGTACACCAGCGATGCCCCTCGGTAGGACCCATCGTAGTTCAGGCGAGTCACCGTTGAGAGGCGGCACCAGGCCATGACACCGAAGCACCCGAACATCAGGAGGGTGAGCACCAGGCATTTCCAGTGGGACTCACGGCAGAGCGAGCTGCTCAGAGACTGTTTTAGTGGACGTTGCTGCAGGGTGAGGGAGAGAAAGGGAAGGAAAACCAGTTACAGTCCTGCCACTTCCACACAAAGACCACCCCACCATGCCACCAAAACAGTAAGAGGCAGTCCTCAATGTGTGACTACGACCGAACCCGAAATGTCGGTGAGAAGTTCATGGAAAGCCCCGTTTTTTACGACTTTTCTTGCCGCATTTGTTAAGCAAATTGCCGCGGTTTGCTAAATGAGTAACCTGGGGATTTTAAGTGAATCAGGATTCTCCGCTTGTTGGAAAGGACACCAAAGGGGAAAATCACGCGACACCCCCTCCGTCATAAATGCAAGCCCACGGTCCAGCCTCCAAAGGTTAGTCCTGTGAATGTTAGGGATGCTGGAACGGTCGTAGGCCTGGAAAAAAAAACGGTCCTTTTTTTTCCAGTGCCACTGTCACTTTGAACACAGTCACTAAGCGAACTGTCATAAGTGGAGGACTACCTGTAACTTGAACTCCATTTTACAACCCCGCTCCCCATTTCTAACACAGAGAACAGAAGAAACAACAGCGTGCAAAAAGGAACCCTTGAAACGGTGCCAGTTTTTTCGTCCTTTCCGTATTCCAAGGATCACAGCAGGCGGGGGGAAGGGGGCCTGGGGCCGACTTAACAACCAGCTTGGGGTTGAGATGTCAGACACCCTGCAATTGTGCTTTCAGACACACATTGTGCCATTCTCACTGGGGGCGTGGAGTCCAGACACTTAACGCTGCCACATTTTAGGGATATATAAACAGGACGTCGGAGGCAGACAAAATAAGGCTTTCGCCGTCTGTTTCCCAAGGAAGCCTTCGGCTCTCTGGTCTGCTGCTTCCTCACGCCAGGATAGACTGCTCCGGTATAGGGAGGTTCCATTTCACTGGGACCACCAGCTAGGGCATAAGGAAGCTTGGAGGAAAGGATTAGGGATACGCTGTATTAAACTGTTCCTAGGAGCCTCTAGCTAAGAGAGAGAAAGACAGAGAGGAAAAGAAAGAAAGAGAGACAAAGGGAGAAAGAGAAAAGAGAAAGAAATAGAGATAAAGAGAGACAGATAAAAAGAGGAAAAAAAGAAAGGGAAAAAAGAGATGGGGAGAATGAGAGACGAGAAAAAGAAAGAGAAAAAAAGAGAGAGAGAGAGAGAGAGAGAAAAGAGAAAGAAAGAGTCTGTGTCCAAGGGAATTCCAATTATTTAATTCCAATGTTTGAGAATGCTTTTAGTGTTTTAGGGGTTGTTTTTTTTTTTTACAGGTTTTAGAATTTCAGGGTTATTTAGTTGAGCGACTCTAGAAACTGAACGAAAGAATGAAGAATAAAATGGATCTGGCCCTGTGGGGTCGGGTCGGGTGGGGGGCAGCTGGGAGGGAGTTCCATCACTTTTACACACACACACACACTCACTCACACTCAATCATCACCTCTCCCCAGAGACTCCCCAGGGAGTTTTGGGAGCCTGCCAACAGCAAATGGCTTTTAAGATGGGGTGGGTTTCTTTTCTTTTTTTTAAAAAGCTCTGTGTGTGTGTGTGTGTGTGTGTGTGTGTGTGTGTGTGTGTGTGTGTTTCAATCTCAACCCTCTTCTTCCTTTTGCCTTAATGAACTCCAAGAAAGACTGGAAAACACCCACAAATGATCTCTTTATCCTCCCTGACATTCGGCAATCAAAATCCTTGGGCAGTCATTCTTAACCCTGGCAATTTCCAAGTTGCTTGGGTGCCAACTCCCCACCCACCACCCCAAATGCCCCCTCTGGCCTCCCCAATATCATCCTTCAAAAGCCTGGAAGAAATGGGTCAGCTTTTTCTCTCTACTCTCTTGTCTCTCTATAACCAGCCGGCCAGAAGGGCTGGACTACAGCTCCCTTCATCCCCAGCCAGCCAGGCTGCCGAAGGGGACGCCTTGCCAGGCGAAATAGGGGAGACCCTATCTTTGCTCTTAAGCCTTTTTCGGGCAGGGAGGGGGCGGAAGAAATAGCCTTTGGTGTTTTTTTTTTTTCCCCTGCAGAGAAATGCAGTTTTTTTTAAAAATAAAATAAAATAAAATAAAATAGTCAGACATGGGGGGGGGGGGGGGGGGGGGGGGGTGACGAGTCCCAACCAGCGTCGGAATGATTTCCAGCCCCCCTCCCTAAAAATCCTCTTCCTCCCACCCCACCCCCGATCCGGTTTTGCTTTGTTCCTCCGCTGACACCGAGCAGTGTCGCTCGCTCGCCCGCCCGCCTGGAGCATCCGACGCGGAGAGGAAAGGACGCGCGGCCGGGCGGGCTGTGGTGCAATGCAGAACTTCACGCGTGCCCTCCCCTCCCCTCTCTCTCTCACACACACACACACAAGCAGCTGGTCACGCAAAACGCTTCCCTGCAGAACCCCCCCTTTCCTTCCTTCCCCCCACCCCCCCCGGGAATCCCTGCGAAAACCTCGGCGGCTCTTTTACGCACGGCGGGCGCCCTTTTGCAAAGCGTGGGACCCCCCCCCCCCAGTTTTTGCTCTAAAATTGGGGAGGGGAAGCCGGAGGAGGAGGATGCAAGGGGCCCGAAGGAGAGATGCCACCTTTCTCCCCCCCCCCACCCCAACTCGCGCAGAAACTCAGGTTTATTTTTAAACCCCGTAGAGCTATTAATAATGCACAAAGGGACACGTGTTCGCTGCAGCAAAATCACTCCTGTTTCTTCCCCCACCCCCGTTCACGCCCCCCCACCCCCGTTAGGAAAAAAGAAAAGGGGGGAGGGGACCCAAAAGCAGGGGCCCCCCCCCCCGGGGTTACACCCCCCAAAAGGGGTTCCCCCCCCCCCCCCCTTAATCCCGGATTTTGGAGGCGCCGCTTGGAAAAGGGAAACTGGTCTCCAAGCGGTGCGCCCAGGGCGCAGCGCAAAAGCGGTTCGGTTTTTTTTTTAAAAAAAAATATATATATATCTGTCTTTCCTTCTTTTCCTTCCCTTCCCTTCCGTTCTTCCTATCCTTTCTTTTCTCCTACTCACCTTTCTCTTTCCCTTTTTTCTTTCCTATTCTTTCCTTTCCCTTCTCTTTTCTTCTTTTCTACCGTTGTTCTCCATCCCTTTCTGTCTCCATCTCCCTTTTCCTTTCTCCTTCCCTTTCTCTCCCTCCTTTCTTTCTCTCCCCATTCTACCTCCTCCATCTACCCACGCAGGGTTGGACTTACCTCTTCCCGAGGGGGCCCCCCAGCCGGGGTGAGCGTGGGCAGCTCCCCGGCGCCCGGCTGCTGCCCGCCGTCTTCTGCCCCCACGCCTGGCATGGTTCACGCCTGGCGCCTCCAAGCAGCCGGCCCGGCCGCATCTTAGGCTCGGGCGAGGGGCTGGCCGGCCCCGCAGCGGCTCCAGCTGTGCCTGCCCCCGCAGTCCCCGCAGCGGGGCATGGGGAGAGGCAGCCACCGATGCGCCCTTGCCTGGCACCCCACCTGCCCGGACGCCCGGGGGCTTTTGGCGGCGGCGGGGACGGCGGCTCCGCCCTCCACGGCGGGGCTGGAAAGCACAAAGCCCGCCGGACCCCCCCAGCCCAGCCCCCGCACGCCCACAGCCCCGTCCCCGGTTGCCCTGCCTGGACCGTCCCGCAGCCGGTTAAGGGAGATGCCCAGCCCTGCCCTGCCCGGCGGCGACGCTCATCTGGCTCCTTCGCTCGCTTTCTTTCGGCCCCGATGACTCGGCAGGCAGGCTGATCCCCACGTGTCCCTCCCCTTCCCCTTGCACGCACGTCGGAATGCAAACCTGGGTCGAAATAAACTCGCTTTTCTGAGCCACCCCCCCCCCAAGGATGCTATTTTTAGTACCCCCCCCCCCCCCCCCGAAGTAAAAAAAATGCCTTCGAAGTTTGCAAAGAAGAGGCAGATGCGACTGCCTGGGAGAAATCTGGGTTTATATCAAACCAAATTTGGTCTGTGAAATATGAGACCCCCAAATTCTCCCCATTCCGGAAGACTTTTGGGGGCATCTTCAGGGGTCGCCATCAGTGGATAAGTAGCCAGGTTTCTAATAGCCTTCCTAAGCTATGTGAAGAACAGCCTGGCCCGACTAAACTGAGATCTGACCCAGATCTAGTCAAACCACAGGTACAATCAACCTACAAAGCAGAAGGGGGGCGGGGTTTAGGTGAGCTGGCCTGTGACATTTGGGGTACAATTGCCCACAATACCTCTGAGAGCATGGGGAGCATTGCGGGTAATGAACAATACTTGATAGGGTTGACTTGGTTAACCGGAACAGGGGCAGCAAAAGTATTTAAAAATAAAAAGGGAAACAGAATCAGGGAGTACCAGTAGACACAGGGTTGTTTTGATATGTTATTGTGCAATACACGCACACGCACACACACCCAAATGCACATGTGTGGCCATGGCTTATTTTAATAGGCCATTGTTTCAGCCTTAGGAATTTTTCGTATTGTGGATTTCAGCTTTTGTATGATGGACTTCAACTCCCAGAATTCCCCAGTCATCATGCTTCGAGACTTCAACTCCCAGAATTACCATGCTTTTACCCCTGTTTTTGTCCAGCGGAATGTAATCTTAGACCTGTTATTTTTCAACCTTGGTAACTTTAAATATAGGTGGACCTCAACTCCAAGAATTTTCCAGCATGCTGGCTGCAAAACTCCCAGAATTCCCCAGCTGTGGAATTCCTGACTGGAGAATGCTGGGCGTTGAAGTCCTGCCATCTTAAAAATCCTGAGGTCAAGAGAGAAATAAACTGGACATGTTCTGAAAACGCAACCCTATTAAAACTGGGTAGAAATCTTATTGTTTTTCAGTTCAAGATGATCGATCTCTGGTGGATCTTCAGAGGGTCAATTGGAAAAAAAATGTGTTATTTCTGTGCATATCTGCTTTTTACGCCAGGAACATTTAATGACGACCATCAATGAAATGTAATTTTTTAAAAAAAAAAAAGATTCAGTTTGTTAATTGTTTAAAAGGGAGCAGGGTTTTAAACAACAACAAACTGGATCTTTTTTTTTGAATTACATTTCATTGATGGTTTAGACCTGGCTTATAAATGTGATCACATTCTCCGCAGGCCTCAGATTTTATTCTAGTACTCAAGGAAGGTTTTTAAGGGAGAGGAGAGCTGGGGAGATCCACAAATTCTTGGATGGGACCAAAAAGCTAGAAGCTAGAATTCCTGCGAGATGTTTGAATAATCGTCTTTCCGGCGACGTTCAATAGATGGCAATGTCGGGTTGCCACAAATCTGGGTTTAGATTCGGAAATGGATTCATTAATTTAGGAGGGCGAGAACTGAGTGTGTTTAGGGTGGCTAAAAAATATCAGGAGGCGAACAGCTAATACCTCTGGTTTGGTTCTGCAACCCAACAGGACAGACACAGACTCGGGAGAGTAATTAGGATTGCAGAAAAAACAATTACTACCAACCTGCCTTCAGTCAAGGACCTGTATCCTGCACCCTGAGTCAAAAAGGGGGCTGTGAAAATATTTACAGACCCCTCACATCCTGGACATAAACTGTTTCAACTCCTTCCCTCAAAACGACACTATATCAGAACAATTAGACATAAGGAGAGTTTTTTCCCAAACGCCATCACTCTGCTCAACAAATTCCTTCAACATTGTCCAGCTATTTACTAAGCGTGCACTACTATTACTATTAATCTACTCATCACTCCTTATCACCCATCTCCTCCCACTTGTGACTGTAGAACTGTAACTTTGTCGCTTGTATCCTTACGATTTATATGGACTATTTCCTAGTATGATTTGATTGCTTATTGTACCCTGTGACTATCATTAATTGTGGTGCTTGATGATTCTTTATTCTTGATGAATTTATCTGTTTTTTTATGTACATTGAGAGCATTTGCACCAAAGACAAATTCCTGGTGTGTCCAACCACACTTGACCAATAAAAGAATTCTATCTTCTATTCTACTCTATTCTATTCTGTTCTGTTCTCTTCTATTCTGTTCTAGTGTCTTACAGCTATTTTTCATGCTTATGACCATTGCAGCACGCGGTCAAAATTTGGATTGACAAATGGTTTGTACTTATGACCATCACTGCTTCCCAAGATCATGAAATCTCCCTGGGCAAGCAACATCAATGGCAATTCAATTAACAACCATGTTGCTAAGTTTACACTTAACAACTGGCAACCAAGAATAAAATGGAGCAAAAGTCCCCATTATAAATGTCTCACTTAACAATAAACTTTTGGACTCCATTGTGGTCGTACGTGGAGGTTGCTTGTCGATACATCCATTGGTGAGTTAGGCAGTTGTTAAGGGGCACGTGGTATTACAATGTTTTTTTGCTGTTGTTTTAAGTGAATTATACAGTCATTAAGTGAATCCAGCCATTGACTTTGGTTGTTGGGAGCCGGCTGGGAAGGTCATAATTTACACAAATTCCAGCAGTTGTGAGTGCGAGTTATGAGTCACTTTTTCCAGCACTGTCCTCACTTGAATGGTTGTTAAATGAATGGTCATAAGATTGAGGACGAGATGTGCAGGCTCCAGAATGGATTGTCGTGAGATAGAAGAAGGCTATCTCAACAAATGCGGTTATAAATTCAGTGTTTTACAAGGGGGAAAAATTATATATATATATATATATATA
>BLBF01000081.1:7887913-7898087 GCA_015471245.1 Laticauda colubrina
ATAGATAGATAGATAGATAGATAGATAGATAGATAGATAGATAGATATATTTTCAGCCACAGTGAAGAATTTCATTTTGAAAACACGTCCAACACAACAACAACAACAAAATGTCTGGATTATGATTCCAAAATTGGAGTGGTGCAGTGGCCTAGACGAGAAACTGTGAGATTGATCCTAAGCAGAGGCAGATATTGCTGTCTCTGGGCACAATGAAAACATATCTGCTGAACAAAACTCCGCATTGGTGACAGGAAAGGCATCCGGCCAGTAAAAACAACTCAGCTCCATTCAGTCTCCCAGACTCCCACCCCAATGCAAGGGATTGGGGGTCCTTAAAAGATGATGATGATTCCAAACTTGGTTGCTTTAAGAGCCATGGACTTCAACTCCCAGAATTCCCCAGCCAGCCATGGCTGGCTGGGGAATTCTGGGAGTTGGAAGTCCACGGCTCTTAAAGTTGCCAAGTTTGGGGATACCTGGTCTATAAGAAAAAGCTTAGTGAATTATGGCCTTGCTGAACTACAACTCCCAGCACCGCTCGGGATCGGCCATATTGCAGGGACTTGCGTCTCAGCCAATCAAAGCGAGGCTCTGTAATTATTAAAAAAAAAAAAAAAATAACCACGGCCGACTCGACACACCTTTGCGCATCCCGCCGCCCCTTCCTACCTGTCGCTCTCCCAGCTAGACCACAACTCCCATCATCCCCTGCCTCGCCTGCCATTCATCAAGCTCCCGGGGTGGGGGGGTGGGGGGTGGGGGGCAACGCCTTTCCCAACGTCGTTTCCAACCCCCCTCCCTCCCCGCCAACCCTTCCTGCGCGTGCGCCCGACGGGCTGCAAAGCTCAGAACGCCCGCGGGGCCGACTCCGCCCCTTTGGAACCTCCGCGGGGCGAAATGGGTATATGTCTCCCGCCAATCAGCGCGGCGGAGGCAGCGAAAGGATACAGCGGGTCAGCCAATGGGAGCGGCCGCTTGGGTCACGCCGGCGCCTTTGAGGACGTGGCTGGAGGAACCCTTTTTTCTTCTCTTTTTCTTTTTTTGATCTCTTCGCAACTTTGTTGTTGTTGTCGTTGGTTTTTTTTTTTTTTTTTTTTTTTTTAATTTTTTTTTTTTTTTAGGGCCTTTCCCCCCCCCCCCCCCCCCCCCCCGCGGGGCGAGTGGATCGTGGGAAGCGGTTCAAAGGGGCCGCCATGGCTTATCCCCCTGGATATGGGGGCCCAGGTAGGTAAGGCGGGGGTGGGGGGTGGGGGTGGGGGGGAGCAGGCCGGGTGGATCCCAGTGGGGATCGAGTGGGGGTAGAAGTGGGGGAGCGCGCGAGGAGACCCTTCCCGCCTGTTGCTTTAGGAGAGGCAGCCTTCAAACCCAGGCCCGCCCATTCCAGGGGGGGGGGGGATCCAGTGGATCCCAAGATCCTTCTGGATCCCCAAACCCGGCTGGCCGAAGGGGAGCCAGCGGGCCCCTGCCGGGGTGCATTTTTTTTAAAAAAATTCGATTTGATTCCAAGCACCCCGCCCACTTGAACCAATGAATCCACCCTAATTTTTTTTGGGGGGGGGGGGTGGAGTTTGCAACCCCCCACCAATTTTTTTTTTGGGGAGGGGGATCCCGTCCGGGGGGGGGGGCCAAATTACATTTGGGGGTGGGGGTGTGGCTCTTAGGGGGGGGTTTCCCCTGGGGCGGGGTGTTGCGGGGGGGGGGGGGCAGAAGGGGGGGGGATAAATAAAAAGAAAATACATTATTTTGAAATAAAGATTAAAAACGTTGGTGCTTTTCCTGCACTGTGAGCCACCCAGAGTCCCTTGGGGAAAGAGGAAGAGGCTTATGGATTGAATAATGAATAGAGACTTCAAGGCGGAAGGGTAGATTTAGTAAACTAGACATGTTCAGTCCTGCACCGAGTGCGAATCTTTGATTGTACCCTATTAAAGCTAGTTCTTGACTTACAACGGTTCCTTTAGTGACTGAAGTTACAGTGGGGGGGGGAAAAAAAGGCAACTTGGGACCATTTTCACACTTAACGACCATTGCAGGTCAAAAATTGGCAACAGACTCATATTTATGACTGGGTTCTCAGATCACATGATCCCATTTGTGACCCATTCGACGGGGAAAGCCAGATTCTCTTTAACAACCGCCTTTCTAACTGAACGATCAATCGCAAGAGTTCGCTTCACGATCGTGGCAAGGAAGGTCGTAAAACGGGGCGAAACCCTCTTGACCAATTTCTTGCCTGAGCCGCATCGCTTCATAACTTGTCTCGCTTAGTGGTGGAAATGTTGGGCTGTTAAGAAGTTGCGGTCGTTAAAGTCGAAGACTTGCCTGTAACAGGTATATTCGGCCCTGTACCGAGTGCAAATTCTGGGTTGTATCCTATTAGTTGGCTGCTGGCTATGCGGTTCCTTTCTGCTTCTTCCTAATTTTCCGGGCCCCCCAACAGGCTCCAAACACAGGGCCAGGATCCCCCCTGTGCCACAATCTCCAGATGCGCCGCAACTCTTCGACGACACCAGCTCAGGCTACGGGCCTCCCCAAGCGGGATACCCCCCTCCTGGGATTGACATGAGCTTCAACCAGATTTTTGCCGACCCGGTTGCTAATGTCGCCATGGCTTACGGCTCCTCCATTGCATCCCAGGGCAAAGACATTGTCCATAAAGAGGTAAAGGAATAAAAATGTGAGAATCCTCTTAAAAAAAAAATAGGTGAAGGAGAGAGTGGAGGCCACAATTGTTACAGTGGTTGAACATCCTTTATTTTAGAAAGCGTTCCTTTAGATTTATCTAATATACTTTTCCAAACCTCCCTTTGATCCTTTATTTTGGTCCTTTCCTATATGATGTTTATAGAACATGGAATAATAAAAGAAATAATAATAGAATACATGCAAATACATGGAATACAGAGAAAACATAGACCATAGAATGATAAGGATAGATGGATGGATGGATGGATGGATAGATAGATGATAGATGGGTGGGTAGGTGGATAGATGATACACAGATAGACTGACAGATGGATGGATAGATAATATAGAGAGATGATAAATACAGATAGGTGAGTGGATGGATGGATGAGTAGGTGGATAATTGAATAGATGATAGACTGACAGATAAATGAATAGATAGATGATAAATGGATGGATAGAGAGATACAAATAGATACTGATAGATTGATAGATGGATGGGTAGGTGGATAGATGGATGATAGACATGGATGGATGGATAATATAGATAGATGATAGATACTGATGGATGGATGGATGAATAGATAGATGATAGATGGATGGATCTTTATTCATGTGAGAAGCATCTACAAACTATAGACATGTAACATTCAACACTGAGCAAGTAAAATAGTCATAAAATAGGTTATAGCACATTGAAAAGTATGTAAAATAAGTAGCATTAAAACTAAACGACATTTAGTGTTTATACAATTTTTATTATATTTTTGGTCCTGCGTAAAGTTGTGTGAAAAACAGGGATGTTGACTTTTTAAAATCAATTGAAATACACCGTTCGCTTTTCAGCATTTTTTTTTAAACTGGTGCTTTGTATGTGTTACTTGGGGCTTGGTCTCAAAAGCAAAATATATTTGTTTTTTCCATCCGACCCACGGTGTGACTTTTCTTGCAAAAACTAAAACACAGATCTTGAAAGAGGACAAACCAGAATTTTTCGCTTTTTCAAGACCTGTGTTTTAGTTTTTCCACACACACACAAAATGTCACATTGTGGGTTGAATGGAAAAAGGCAAATTTATTTGTTCTATAAAATTTTGCAAGGGAGAGCTTGAAGCGATTCAGCCATCCAAGCCCCTCACTCGTGCCCCTTAGCAAATATTCTTTGAAGCCTCATTTCGGTCAGATGTTACAAAAATAAAACCGCAAATTCTGGTTCCATGTGGATAACTTGATCCCCCTAGTTGAGATGGATGTCCTGTAATTTTCATAAATAAATCTGGTTGTTGTTGTTTTTTGCAGATTCACAGATTTGTTTCTTTAAACAAGCTTAAATACTTCTTTGCGGTGGACACCACGTACGTGATGAAAAAATTAGGTCTATTAATCTTCCCCTACATGCACCAGGTAAAAAAATAAGAATATTTGGCAGTACTAATTTGGTCTGAATTTGGTGGGTTGTTTAAAAAGAATTTCCATTGTTGTTTTTTAATTACTGTTTTTATTTTATATTATACAATAATTCCATTTCATTTCAACCATGTGTCGACTTGGGTACATATATCTTACAATTATAATGAATACATTTCTTACCAATATAACAATAATCACATTTTCTTATAGCTATTATTCAATATATCTATTATTATTTTTTAAGCAGTCAACTTATTCCTTTATATTCATCTATTTTTTTATTTTATATTTTACAATAATTCCATTTCATTTCATCATTGTATGTCTTACAATTATAATGAATACTTTCCTTACCAATATAACAATCACATTTTCTTATAGCTATTGTTTAATATATCTATTTTTTAAAAACAATCTTAACTTATTGCTCTACATATTCATCTGGTCCATTTTAATTTGTTTTATTTTCTAACCATTGATAAAATAAATCCTGTACCATATAATGTTCTGTTTCTTCTTTTTCTTTGATTCCCAATGTTAGTCTATTCATTTCGGCACATTCAAACATTTTCTCAATTCCTTTTTCCCTCTATCAGTATCTCATTACTTTTCCAATGCTGAGCAAATACAGTTCTGGCTGCTGTTAATATATATATAAGAATTTCCATTGTTAAGCAAGGCTGTTGTTCCTCCATTGGTTTTATTGGAAGCTGGCTGCTGGGAAGGCCACAAATGGTGATCCTTTGGATGCTGAAAGACATGTGGGTTGCCAAGCAACCGAGTTTTGATCACATAACTGTGAGGATGCTGCGATGGTCGTAAGCGCGTGGACCGGTTTTTTTTCAGTGTTGTAATTCCGAATGTTTGTTAAATGAATGATGTATATATAGGAAGGATGTTAAGAGTCAAAGTGAACACCTGCCTTTATTTCAGAGTTCGAGTCTCATCAGATTCAGCCAGCAAATACATATTTATTCACTTAGTTTGGTTAACCTGGGGAACTCATGGCTACTGGAAAAAGAAAATCAGGAAGATAAACGCATTTGAGGAACCTGTTGAGAGCTAATCGGATAGCCGAAGAAAGATTCCTTTTAGGGAAGACCTTCAGGCTGAAAAGTTGAACTAAAAAAACTCTTTAAATTTGATAAAAGTAAAATCCACAATCTTTTAGTAACAATTTTGGGAGGGGAGGGGAGGAACTATAAGACCAGAATTTCCAAGCAGGACTTGATTGCAAGTAACTACTGAAATGCAAATGCATAAATAATAATAATAAATTTTTTTGTAGAATTGGGAAGTTCGTTATCATCGCGATATTCCTCTTACTCCTCGCCAGGACATCAACGCTCCCGATCTCTATATTCCTAGTGAGTTTTTTATTTTATTATTTTACTAGTTCTGTACCCGTGCTTTGTGGTCGGGTTTAGTTTTTGGGGAGGAAAATAAGGGGGGGAAAATTCTGCCTCTGCCTACCAGCATCCATCGGTAATTCATCTGGCTAGTGTCCTGTCCGTGTGTGAGAGAGTTGAGAAACTGAAAGAGTATTTGTTTTGTGAGCAAGGAGACAGCAAGGAGCCTGGGCGTGGCTTAGCTCAACTGTTCTGTACTAAAGCTGCTTGGTGCTCTGAAACTGAAACTCCTCTGCTTGTGTTTTGCATTTGAAACAGATTTCTTTTCAGGTGGGGAAAGGGAATAGAACTCCTTTGCATCAGAGCATGATAATAATCATAGTAATAATAGTAGTAATACTAATACTAATAATATAGGAAATACTCTAAATGCTCTGAGGGTCATTTGAAAAAAACCTTTCTTAGTGAGCTCCTAGGAGCCAAGTTTCAAGTTTGTAGGCTTTACGATGCTGGAGATTTTGTGATGATGTGTGAGGGATATTTTGCTTTTATATACGTATATAGATTTTATTTTTTTATTTATTCTGATACCATAATAACTCTAAATGGTTATGAAATGACGAGTTGTAAGTCACAGGCTATGTGGATATTTATTAGGCTTTTATGATTATTAGATTTATATATTATATATTTAAGCACATGAGTAATTTTTTTGACATTTGAATAATCATTTCTTTTTTTAAAGGTTATGCTATGCAGTATTTTGAGTTGGGTTGCCCTGAACTCTCTCAAGGATAAATTGTGTAAAATGGGTTTAATTTAGGAATCAGATTAAATCTGTTGGGTAAGTGGCATTTACCTGCCAAAAGATAGAATTGCTAGTTCAGGTTTAGTGGGAGGAATTGTATTTATTTTTTAAAATCGTGACTCATTTAATGGGACAAAAAGATACCGCAAGGCTCCATCTAATAAAGTCTTTGGTTTTGTATTTTTAATTAATGAAAGTGTTTGGGAAATCAAACTGATAGAGTAAGTTCTAAGACATACTCTAAAAAAAAAATCACAATATTGTAGCTTTTCTATTTTTTTTAAAATTCACACTCCAAAATCTGGGGACTTTATTTTTAAATTAATATTTTCTCTTCCACAGGTATGGCCTTCATTACGTATATTTTACTGGCTGGAATGGCCCTTGGGATACAGAAAAGGTAAGGAACATTCTTCCCGCTTCCCAATTTTGCATCTTACAGAAAAATGGCAGAGGTTAGGGGTGAATTTGGCAATTTGGGTGTGGGATTTAAGGCTGGGCATAATACAGAATTTGGCAGGCAATGGATTACAGGCGGACCTTGACTTATGACCACAATCGAGCCCAACATTTCTGTTGTTAAATAAGACAGTTGTTAAGTGGGTTTTACCCCATTTTATGACCTTCCTTGTCAACATTGTTAAGGGAATCACTCCAGTTCTTAAGTGAGTCATACGGTTGTGAAGTCAGAAGATTGCAAAAGGGGGTTTCGTGACCCCAGGACACCGTCATAACTATGAAGCAGTTGCCAAGTGGCTGGATTTGGATCATGTGACCATGGGGATGTGGCTTTCCCCCCCCCCAGGAGTAGGCTGCTGGGGGCTTGCAGGGGCTCAGGAGAGTCCTTAGCTAAGACTGTGGGACTCAGAGAGCCCCCAGTAACCTGAAAAAGACAAGCAGCCATGGAATGCTCTTAATAGGCTTAATTGAACTTCTGGGCATTCAGCCAAGAGCATTTCACACCTGGTAAAAGTGTGGCAAGCTAGATAAACAATCCACTCTGCACTTACAAGGGAGAGCCATGGAGAAAATCAGATAACATAGCCACTAGCCTCCGAGGGGATTAACTCCCAAATAAGAGGAATCATGTAACTCACCAGAAACTCTCATTGTCACTGCTATTAAGCCTATTCACCCAGTCTTTTATTTAAGTATTAAATGCACGAAACAACAAATGTGTGTGTGTATGTATATGTATGGTAATTAGGGCAAAGAAGAGATGCCCACCCAGCCAGTCATTAGAGCGGAAAGCCCCTTGCTAAAAAAATCCACCTCTGCTTCCCCCTCATTTACTTGGCTTGTCAGGCTGGGAAGGTTTTCCATTGGTGACTTGGCGATATCGTTGGCGTTTGCACAACCGTATTGTCAGACACGGATGATTGTGGGTTGTTTCTTGTGGATTGCCTGCTGGTTTGCTGGAAGGCAAACCATGAATCGTTTAGGCTTCACCTTTTCTGCCAGGTTTTCCCCAGAGGTCCTCGGGATGTGCGCCAGCACGGCCTTCGTGTGGATGGTGATCGAAGTTCTTGCCCTTCTCCTGGGTCTCTACCTTGCTACGGTCCAAAGTGATCTGGGCACATTTGATCTTCTGGCTTACTGCGGCTACAAATACGTTGGGTAAGTTGGGAGGGACCTCCCTGCTTCACTGATTAGCCTCCATTTCCCAGAAGCCCCGACTGACCCAAGTTTCCTGAATTAGACTCTTGTTTCCAACCGGCAACAAATTCCTGATTTAATGGACTAATTAGGAAAGAGAGTCCGTTAAATCCCCAAGATACCTCCCAGCGGCAAGATGTTGTTGTGCCAAAAACCCCAACAGGAGGAGGACATGAATATGGCAAAAATTAACTTGATTAAATTAAGAATTAAAATTAAGCACCCCTTAAGACAGTGATTGGATACTGTCTGTCATTTCAGAGGGATTTGTCCATTACATCAGATGTCGGGTAAATAAAGAGCTTTGCTGTAATTTAATATTGGAAGAACTGCTCGTTCTTTGCTCCTGGGTGTTAAATGTTAATTCCTGCCCAATTTGTTAGGATGTGTTAATGGCACGCAGAAATATATACAAACTTTTGTTTTTCCTCTCCAGGATGATCCTCACTGTGGTCGGGGGCTTGGTGTTTGGCCTCAATGGTTACTACATCAGTCTGGCATGGGCTTCCTGTTCTCTTATGTATTTCATGGTGAGTATGGATGGTCATGTTCAGGGTGATACAAATGACTTTTGGTGACTTTAGGGCCCAGTCCCTCCCTCTCTCAGCCCAACCCACCTCACAGGGTTGTCGTGCAGGGGAAGGAGGAGGAGGAAGGAAGCAGATTAGGTAGGTAGGTCACCTTGAGTTATTTAAAAATAAAAAAAAGCAAAGTTAAAAACAAACTCAAGGTGAGATGGATTTCGTATCCCCCATCCCTTTGGTGCATGGGAATTCCATGCTCAGAGCCAGCCAGGCACTGAGAGATGTAGTTGAGGAACCAGGTGCTGTGTTGACCCGAGGCGTGACACAAAGGCAACATAGTCACACAAGTAAGAAAAGTCCCTTTAATACCTCCAACTTTGCCCCCAATGTCCAGTTACCTTCGGCTGGACAAAAAAAAAAATCTCTCCCAGGAACAGTCTTTAAGTGGAGGAAATTCAGTCCGAAAACAAAGTACATATAAACTCTAAATAAAAATCCACACAAACCACACTGCAACAATTAACTTGACAGGGCAGGAGAAGGAATTGCAGACTTGAAAGGCCAACAAAACACACACAGTTGGGAAGATGCCAGGAACTCAGATAAGCCTCGACAATAAAAGATAACTCACAATTTGCTTCCAACAAGTTGCTGTGTGCAAACTCCCTTTTTAAACACTGTGTTCCCAGCTATGGCTAATGAAGGAAATCAGGGTCTTTTCCTCCCCCGTAAGCCATGCAACCCACGTTGCTCCCTTCTCCGTTCCTCCCTGCGTGCGGTAGGATGAAGAGGGGGTGGCCCTGGGTCTCCCTCTGAACTCCCTCTCCCTTGTTCTACCTCTCCCCTGCTCTGCCCAGCCGGACAGACCCTTCCCCACTTTCTTCCACAGCCAACGCTCCCTGTGTCAGCTGCTCGGCCTCCCCCTCCGAATCAGATTCCGACGGGGGCATGACAGGTGGCCATTTGAACATGCTTCCCATATCTGTCTGTGCCCCTCCCAGGTTCGCTCTTTACGGATGAAGATCCTGACTTCCGTGGTGCAAGACGGACTGAGCCGGACCACCGGCCGGGCGCAGATGTACATCACACTAGGCGCTGCTGCCTTCCAGCCCTTAGTTTTGTACTGGTTGACGGCCCAGTTGGTGCATTAAACGGAGGAGATGAGACTTTGGGGGGCGGCGCAATTCCTCCTTTTTTTTTCTGTTTTGGTTCACATCCCCTCCCCCAAATTTCACCACTTCTCCTAGTTCTGTCTCTTCCTGCCCCCTCCAAATTCCAGTGTGGGAGGGGGCTCTCCATGGAGAAGGACAAGTGGGGATCCGTCCCCTTCTTGGAAGAATGAAGCGAAAGGCAGTGGGTCAGTTCGCACTTGGGACTCCCTCCCAGGACCAGCGGAGGCAGGCCAGCTGTCAAGAGTTGACGCTTGTCCACAACTCCGAAATCGGTAGATTTGCAGTCTTACTGGTAATCTTACTGGGTAGATTCGGGGTCTTACTGGTAGAGACAGGTCTGCTATTGGGGATTTACTTGAGTTGGGTGAATTTGGATCCT
This sequence comes from Laticauda colubrina, assembly GCA_015471245.1. NCBI lineage: Eukaryota > Metazoa > Chordata > Lepidosauria > Squamata > Elapidae > Laticauda > Laticauda colubrina. The sequence continues at coordinate 7,897,900 of BLBF01000081.1, forward strand.
TCCTTGTGCAAAATTTGCAGGTTTTCCATTCCTGCGGTCTCCACTGGTGGTCTTGCCAGGATTGGGTATCTAGAACGGTGTTTCTTGGTTGCTTGGGGTGGACTTCCAACTCCCAGGATTCCCCTGCCAGCTTTTGAAGATGGATGGACTTCAAGTCCCAGCATCCCCTGCTGGCTGAGGAATTCTGG
>BLBF01000081.1:7949953-7973194 GCA_015471245.1 Laticauda colubrina
AGAAAGAAAGAAAGAAAGAAAGAAAGAAAGAAAGAAAGAAAGAAAGAAAGAAAGAAAGAAAGAAAGAAAGAAAGAATTCTTTATTGGCCAAGTGTGATTGGACACACAAGGAATTTGTCTTTAGTGCAGAAGCTCTCAGTGTACATAAAAAAAAATAAAATACATTCATTAAGAATCATAAGATACAACAATGAGTGATAGTCATAGGTTACTTATAAGCAACCAAATCCTACTAGGAGACAAATAAAACAATATAAGTTGTAAAGATACAAGGCAACACGGTTATAGTCATAAGTGGGAAGAGAAAGGTAATAGGAAGGATGAGAAGGATAATAGTAATAGCAGTCTTCCAATTTTTTAGGGGTTGCCACAAATAGGAGGGGGTCAACTTATTTTCCAAAGCACCTGAAGACGAAGAAACAATGGATGGAAACTAATCCAGGAGAGAAGCAACCTGGAATTAAGGAGAAACTTCCTAACAGTGAGGCCAATTAACCAGGGGAACTGCTTGCCACCAGAAATTATGGGAGCTCCATCACTGGAGGCTTTTAGGAGATTGGACAGCTACTTGTCTCAAATTGTATAGGGTCTCCTGCTTGAGCAAGCAGTTGGACTAGAAGACCTCCAAGATCCCTTCCAGCTCTATTCTGATTGAAATCCAGACGTACTGTGGATGCTGGAGATGGTTTGAACATCGCCTATTTCTATCTACCATCATGAACTGGAAGAGTTATAGGCCAGAGATTCGGGAGAACGTGAGGTGGCCTAATCATTGCTGGTAGGTAGGTCTGCTCATCGGTCATACAATCCTGGTTAGAAAGAACCACCTTCAACAACCATGGATGGGAGTTTTGGTTTTGGAAAAGGACACCTCGCAGAAGTGTAAGCCTCGTTCTCAAAGCAACAGCAAAAACCATCCTGAATCAGAGCTTGCCACCGAAGATAGTGGAACTATGGCAGAAACAGCCTAAGATTCCACTACAGGTAGTTCTCTACTTATGACCACCAACTGAGCCCCCAATTTTCTGGTGCTAAGTGAGACATTTGTTTAGCGAATTCTTGCTCCCTTTCTTGCCATAGTCGTTAAGCGAATCCCTGCAGCAGTTAAGTTAGGAACACGGGTCGTTAAATGAGTCTGGCTTCCCCACTTCCTTTGCTTGTCAGGTGGTCACAAAAGGGGACATTGTACACTTATGGAAGAAAGTTGGATGTTTTATGTTTTGTTTGTTTTTGTTTGTCCGTAAAAATCAATAAAACTTAACCAAAAAAACCCAAAAGGGGATCAACGTGGACCCCCGGGATACTGCAGTCGTCATAAATATGAATCAGTTGCCAAGACTCTGAATTTTGATCCTGTGAGAGACGCTTGCAATAGTTGTAAATGCAAATAACGGCCCTAAGTTATTTTTTTTCCAGGGCTGTTATTCTTACTAAAATATGAACCAATTGTCAAGCCTCTGAATTTTGATCACAGGGATAATGCGAAGGTTGTAACTAACAGTCATAAGTCACTTTTGCCAGTGCTGTTGTAAGTTCGAATCATCACTACATGAACCAGTACTTAATTATGATGTTCTGAGAAGCGCCTCTGCAGTTCCTGAATTTGCTTTATGACGCCCAAGTCCTCCCTGCCCACCTCCAAATCCATCTACTGTGCCTCTAAGCTCCTGCAGAGTGCTTGCTCTGCCTCTTCCACATAGTGAGTAAAGTTCAACTTCCCCTCACTTGGCATTAAGCAAGGACGGTGGTGAGTCAGACTGCTACTGGCCCGATTGAATTTGCAACATCAGAGTAACCTTCACCCATCTATCTGATGGCCTCTGCTGATTGAGCAACTCATCTCCCGCAGCGCCTGACCAGAGACAGGCAGCCCTCGACTTACGACAACAACTGAGCCCAACATTTCTGCTGCTCAGCGAGACAAAGTGAGCTTTGGCCTGTTTTTAAGACCTTTCATGCCATGGTGGTTAAGTGAAATCACTGTGGTCATTAAGCGAATCGTGCTTTCCCCATGGATTTGGCTTGTCAGAAGGTCACAAAAGGGGATCACTCTGGGATACTGTGCCCTTCATAAATATGAACCAGTTGCCAAGGGACTGGGTTCTGATCAGGTGACTGCGGGGATGGTTCAACGGACGTAAGTGTGAAAAATGGTCCTAAGTCACTTTTTTTCCCAGTGATGTTATAACTTTGAACGGTCACTAAAGACTGTCATAAGTCCAGGGCAACCTGTACATAACCGTGGACGGCTCTACTACATTCCAGTCACTGGCATTGCCTCTGATAATGACAGGTCAAGTATCACATTACAAATAATAATTATCAACTTGTCCGCAGCCATTCCTGTTTGTTTCACAATTTGTGCATCTACCCAGGACCTGCAATTAAGAAATAGATGGGGGGGGGGGATATTTTGTAGGTCTGCAGTTGTTAAAAAAAAAAAATCACTTATTCAACTATTTCACTTTCATTATTAACACTGGTTTATGATCTTCAGAATTCACACAAAGGTGGGGCTTATAAAAGAGCCTTGTGTTCACATTTAATAATGACTACTTGAAGTTAAGGCTTGCTTAAAAAAAGGTACTTACAACCCATCCTCAAACTTACAACTACCACCCATCCCTCATGTCTTGAAGTTTTGACTACACATGGACAAAACACACAGTAACATGATTCCCTTTGGGGCACTGGGCAATTGGCTCATGTTTACGACCAGATTGGAGTGTCCTGCAGTCACGTCACTGCAATTTGGATTTGAATGATCATTGTGCCTGGCTTTACGACCATCGTAAAAGGAGCCATAAAATCAAATCCAGTCAAGTGGCGTCTGGACTTACAACCTACAACCGTAACACCTTACAACCAAAATCCCAGGCTTTGTTGTGGCCATAAATTTGTTGTGGCAAAAATAACAACCCTCTACCGCTGATACGCAAGTGATTTACACAAACGAAATAATACAAGGAATAGCTTTGAATAATCCCATCCGGTGGCGCTAAAGGCAATTTTTAGAAGGAAACAGACTGAATTGTTTAATTTTGGTTTGGCCTGTATGATGAATTTGGTCCCTGTGGTTTGCAAAAATTAACACCATGGCTTAAAGCGATGTGTCAACACGCCAGTGCTCATCAGAGGGGCAAATTAAGTCCCACAGAAGCTGACTTTCAAAGAGGGGATGGCTTTTATTTTGTCACAACAAACCTCTTAAGGCATCCTGTGGCACCTTAAATGAACTTTGTAGCTCATCCTTTCCTAAACCAGAATGTCAGGAGGACCAAATATGTTAAAAACAAGCAAATCCTGTAAAAACCTCGAATTACAGAGCATTAAATATCCATTCGCTTCACACTTGTGGGGGGTTTCCTCTGAAAAAGCCACATTAAGGGTAGCCCTTAACATGAGGGGCAAGCTAAGGGAAAGAAAATAAATATTTACATTGAAATGCAAGGTGTTTAATAGAAGGCCCAGCAGGACCAAGGATTCCACAATCTGGTTTTCTGCATCTCAGGACAAACGCAAATAATGTCAATGTCCTGATTTTTGCAAAAAAAACAAACAAACACAAAAACCACAAAAAAAGAGCAGAAGAACTTGACCAATGTGTGAAAGAGTTTGGAATGATTAAAAATGTATAATGGGGGAAGGGGGTTTCCTGGGTGGGGTAGGGTAGAAATAGCAATGGGGAAGTTGGAAAACATGAGTCCAGAATACAGAATAACAGAGTTGGAAGGGATCTTGGAGGTCTTCTAGTCCAACCCCCTGCTTAGGAAGGAGACCCTATACATCCTTCTGGTATATCAATCCAAGGGAAGGGAGAAGTGAAAAGTGGCTTTGCTAAATGGGGAAGGGGCTTTGTGATATTCCCACCTTATATACTAAAGTGTTCTCCAAACTTTGCAACTTTAAGACTTGTGGACTTCAAGTCCCAGAATTCCCCAGCCAGCCATGATTCATTGTTGTTAAGTGAATCTGGCTTCCCCATTGACTTTGCTGGTCAGGAGATTGCAAACAGGGATCATGTGACCGCAAGACACGGCAACCGTCATAAACATGAGTTGCCAAGCCTCTGAATTTTGATCACGTGACCACGGGAATGCTTACAACGGTCGTTAAGTGTGAAAAATGGTCCCAAGTCCCTTTTGTCAGGTCCCTTGTGACTCTGAACCATCACTAAACCAACAGTTGTAAGTCGAGGACTACCTGTGTTACGTTCATAAACCATCATTTGTGATTTGAAAGGGAAAAAATGTAAAATACACAAGATTTAAAAAAAAACACTTTTAAAAGCTGAAAAAAGATATAAAAACAAATATATATATTTGTGTGTGTGTGTGTACACACATATATGTGTGTGTGTGTGTGTGTGTGTGTGTACGCTGTTCAGCTTCCTTCGGGTATTATCCCATGTCATTGTAGTGCTTTTAAAGTTGTATTCTCACTCACAGTCTCACTTACAGACGAACACAATACAGAAGCCTGATGATGGCAGATGAGATTCTGCCGAAACATCGCTACAACTTTAAAAGCACAACTAAAATGACGTGGGATAATACACGAAGGAAGTTGAACAGCATACATGTAAGTACCCGCAAAAACTTAAGAATGAATATATATATATATATATATATATATATATATATATATATATATATACATACATACATACACACACACACACACACACACAACGCCTTATCTAATTTCTTGCAGTGTTTGGTCTCTAATATTTCTGTCACTTTTGCCATCATTGAAAAGAACCCAAATATTCCAGTTGTTTGAGTAATAAGTTGCTTACACCAACTTGTAAACAACTTGACTTGGACTATAAATCCATAAGGCTGGGTCAATCGGGAATGATGGTTTTCTTTAAAATAAGTTTAATGTATCCCTTTTTCGGGGGAATCAAAAGGGACCAATGTTGGGAGAGAAAAATTGGCCTTGCTGTGGATGATGTGGCTGGAATAGTCTTGAGCCACCCACGAGGGGGTGGAGTTTGCCCAGCTGGGGATGATGGGGTTATAACTCCACAAACTGAAAGCCAAAAAATATGAGGATTTCATTATTTACTGAAATATTGTGGCCGCCCAACTCCAGCGGAGAGGGGGTGTGGTGGTGGATGCTGGGGCTGTGACCCCACCTCCCAGCAGGAACCTCTCTGGAGGGGAAAGTCATTTGGCTCTGCTGTGGACCATCGGTCTACAACCCCATTCTCCCAACAGGGGGTGAAAACTCCCTGGGGGTGGAGGAATTGGCTCTGCTGTGGATGATGGGTCTACAACTCCATTCTCCCAACAAAAAAAACCCCCTCTTCCTGCCTGCTGTGGAACATGGGTCACAAGTCCACGATTCAGAACCCCCCAACTTTTGGGGGGGACGGGACGACACTCCCCCTGCTGTGGACGATGGAGCCCACAATTCCACCCCACACAGAGGAGGGGGTTACAAAGCCCCCTTCCCTCGGCTGGGGATGATGGGAAAACGACCCCCCCCCCTAGCATCCCTCAAGCCCTCAACTCTTCCGGTTCGGGGGGGGGAGGAAAGCGACTGATGGGGCGTGTAGTCCTCCCCCTCAGGAGACACCCCCAACCCCGGACAGGGCGGATAGGACTTGTAGTCCGGCTGTCAACGAGCCAGGCGAGGCCGGCGGGCGTCCTTCCCGGCTTGGCTGAGGGAAACTGAGTTAAAAGCAGCCCTTTTCCCTCCCTTCTTTCCCTCCCGGAGCCACCCCGGTGGCGGACGACACTCACTATTCGGGGTTCATGGCGGCGGCGGCGGCTCCTCCTCCGCGGCGGGGCAGGCGAGCGGCTCTGCTGTCGGCTTCTCCTTTTTTCTTTCCTTCCTTCTTTCTTTTTTTTATTCCTTCTTTCCTTCCTTCCTTCCTCCGGCCTCCTTCGGGGCTTCCTGCCTGGCAGCTCCGGTCGCTCCTCGCACAAGATGGCCGCCGCCGCTCCCCCCGCCCTCACCCCGCAGGGGCGACTTGATCACTGCACACGCGCAGTCTCGCGCGGGGCACGCCGGGAGGCGTAGTTTTCGCGCTGACTATTTTTTTTTTAAAGAGGAACCTTTTTAAATCAGTCTCTCTCTCTCTCTCTCTCTCTTTCTTTCTCAATCCAAGCCGCGCGCGGCCTGTCGGGAAATGAAGATTTCGACTTCCGGGTTTTGACGTCATCCTTCTCTCGCCCCACCCTCCCTGGATTTGGCTTTGTTTTTTTTTGCATCATCGTGGCCACCGAGGCACTCTGGGAAATTGAGTTCTGGCCGCGCTAACCTCAGGGCCGTTAATATTATAGGGGGGGCATTATAGAGCAGGCACCATGTAATTAAATTATGTATTTGATTAGTTATTAAACATTATATTTTATTAAATAAATAAGATCGAATTATACAACCATTCACACTCAGTTTATATGTGTGAAATATTTAAACAATTAGGCCTTAAGTGCCCTAAATTACTTTAATATTTTGCATTAACTGAATCTAGTGGCACCTGTATCATTTACATATGCAAACTTTGTACTATTTTGTATATACATATACAAACAAAATTTGTACTATTTATCGTAGTGTAATAAAATGTGGTGTTGTCTGTTTTCCCTCCATCAGATAGTCCTCGACTTATGATTGGTTTAGTGGCCAAAGCTACAACAGCACTGAAAAAAAGTGATTTATGGCCGCTTTTCACACTTACCACGGTTCCAGCATCCCCACGATCTTAATTTGGATGCTTGGAAACTGAGTCATACTTATGACCATAGCAGCATCATGTGGTCACATTCTCTCCACAGTAACATGGGTGCATGTTCATAAGGGTGTGTGTGTGTTTGTACACATCTAAAAACACAATCGCAAATTTAAAAACACAAATTTAAATAATGGATTGGCTTCCTGCATGGAATTTGGGTGCCAAGAGGAGATTATTTAGTCAGCCTCCCAAAAAAACAGCCTTGGAAGATTCATACGACTTTCGAATCGAATAGAATAACAAGAGTTTGGAAGGGACCTTGGAGGTCTTCTAGTCCAACCCCCAGGAAACCTTACACCACTTCAGATAAAATGGTTGTCCTATCTCTTCTTTAAACACTCCAGCATCAGAAGAAGGAAGGGAGGAAGAAAGGGAGGGAGGGAAGGAAGGAAGAGCAGAATAACAGAGTTTGAGAGGGACCTCGGAGGTCTTCTAGTCCAATCCCCTGCCTAGGCAGGAAACCCTACAGCAGACAAATGGTGACTTGTGATTTTTTAATTTGCAGGGCCTCCAATAGGACGTGCTTAAATGGAAGGAAATAATAATAATTTTAAAAAAGGATGGGAAAGAAAAATAAATAAATAAAAAGACCATACCAGAGAATATTCCTCTTGTTTTATTTCGAGAGCAACATAATTAAATACAGAACACAATTCCTTTCGTTTTACACCCTCCACCTCCGACGTAATCGTTAACCTCTTCTTCGCACACAGATCCTCCTGTGTGCTCTCAAACACACACGCACTATTTAGGTCATATAAGTTATCGGGGCCCTGCCCTTCTTGAAATCCTGGGAAAGGGAGGTGGGGGAAATAATAATAAACTGAAAAATTACTGAACCGTTGTCCCTACGGGCTTGCAATAGAGTGAGGGGCTTAGCTTGGGTGGGCCCTTCTTCCTGCCTCTGGTTTAGCGAAAATAGTACTTTTTTTGTTTTTGCCACAATGCAATGGTTGAAAAGCAGAATTTGAAACAGGAGGCATAAGCAATGGTCCCCTCCAAAAAAGGGGGGCTTTATTTCCTCTCCATCAGCCCCCCACTCCACCCCCAGGGGACACATCAGGAACGGAGAACTGGCATCGGATATAAATACGCCGTTTGGAAGTGTTTCTCCGTCCCTACAAAAGCAGCAGAAGGAAGAAAAAAAATAGCATTTTGAGTGCGGAGTGAGGAGGCAAGAATAGAGAAAATCCATTTGGAAACTGGTTGGGATTTTCTGCTCAAGCCCAGTTTTCTACCCTTTTGGCTTAAATCCTTAGCTATTTATGAGGATGTTGTTTATTTGAATGGATGCCCAAGCAACGCGGGTAGAGAGGAAAAAGGAGTTGTTTTATCTTGCCAAGAAGGGATGCAAAGCATCATGGCTGGGAAGGTTGTCAGAGGAAGAGGCTGAGATTGGTGGGCATCAGAGGCGATGGTCTACAAGGGGTATCTACCACCCCCCTTGAGATGAGAGCCAGTGGGAATTTTATTAATAATCCACCTTGCTCAGGCCCCCTGCACCCAAATTTGGAAGGAGAGACAAGAGAGAAGTAGGGAAGAACGAGAGGAAAGATGTTGGCATGGACACAGGGTGTTATTCCGTTGGTAAGCGAGGCCCTGAATCAATGAGGCTGCCAGAACAACGTATCGTAATCCAGGCAGTCCCCCTCAAAATAAAAATTAAATAATAAATAAAAATCCAGTGCAGATTGAGGAGGGAAGGGATTTCCAGACAGGAGGAGCTGGGTGGGAATCTTTCTCTCTGAGCAGATCCTAAACAGAAAGGATCCACTAATCCGCAAAGGGTGGGAAGGGAGCCATTCAAGGGGTCCCTAATTCTTTCTTTGCTAGAAGAAGAACACATTTAAGGTGGGTTCAAATCCTAGCTTTTGCTAGTTGAGATCATTTTGCACCCCGTTGTTTGCAACAAAGGAGCGCAAAAGATGTCACTAGGATCTCCAGGAAATTATTATTATTATTCTTGTATTTCCTTTGGACTTGACAGCTCCTTTCCCGCCACATTCCCGGGAAGAGGCCTTGACAAATCATGCAGCTTCGTGTGTGTGTGTGTGTGTGTGTGTGTGTGTGTGTGTGTGTGTGTTTGTGTGTTTTGTGTGTGTGTGTGTGCATCCCTTGGCCCCCAACAAAATGCAGTTCAGGTTGTGTCGTGGCGACGCATCATCAAGACATCCTGCCTTCATCTGGACTTAAGAAGTAGGTGGCCAGAGCACTGCGGTGACAGCATGCTGGGGGTGGGAAGGTGGGGGAGGAAGACCGTGGATGTGGGGGCTACGGCGTGCTTGTGGGGTGCCCGGGAAGGGGGAAACATGAGGTACCGCTATGCCTCTGGGCTGCAATGGTGGGAGCTCAATGTTGACAGGATGGGGAATTGTCAGAGGATGAGGCTTCAGGCAGAAGCTTGAAGCAGCCCTGACGTGGTCCCGATTTCCAAACATCCCCCTGACCCAGCCCGAGCCACGGGGGGGGGGAGGGGGGGGAAGAGACACACGTCACGCCATCAGGGACCTTCGGCGTGGCAGGTCGACGTTGCTGGAGCTTAAGCCTCGGCTGTCGCAGAGGTTGCCGGAGACCTAGAGAGGGAGGATGAGGGAAGAGTATTGAAGCGGGCAGGGATGCCAGCATCGCCCATGTTTTGGGGGTTTTGTGTCCCTCCTTCCTTTTCTTTCTCCTCCTTCTTCCTTCCTCTTCCGTCCCTTCCTCTTCTCCTCCGCAATTCCTTCCTTTTTCCTTCCTCCCAACTTCCTTCCTTCTTTCCTCCCCTTCCCTCTTCCTTCCTTCCTTTCCTCCTTCCATCTCTTTCCTTCCTCCTTTCCTTTCCCTCCTCCCTCCCTTCTTCCCTCCCCCTCCCTTTATCTCCCTCCCTCCTTCCCCTCTTCCCTCACCCTCCCTCCCTCCCTTCATCTTCCTCCCTTCCTCAATCTCTCCTTCCTTCCCTCCCCTTCCTCCCTCCCTTCTTCCATCTTCCTTCCTCCTTTCCTCCCCCTCCTTCCCCTTTTCTCCCTTCCCTTCCCTCCCATTTTTCCTTCCCCTTCCTCCCTCCTCCCATCTTCCTTCCTACCTACCCCTCCCTCTTCCCCTCCCTCCCTCCGTCTCTCCCTTCCTTCCTCTTCCTCTCTCCAGTCTCTCCTTGTCCTCCCTCCCTCTTCTCTTGCATTCCTCCCTCTTCTCCTCCCTCCCTCCCTCCCTCTAAAAAAACAATCCAGCCACTCAGACCAGATCATATTGTCATCAGAAGACGCTTTTGTTAAGGGGGACAGGCCACAACCTGCTCCCCAGAGTCTTTGGCATTGTTGGAAAACGAGTCTTGCTGCTCCCCTCCCGCCATGCCAGCTTCCCCACAGGAGCCCGATCCGAAAGAGAAGGTTGGGCAGCTTCCCCACAGGTGAGTTACCTGGCTGGGCTCTTCTTCTACACTTTTGTTCAGGAAGTTGAGCGAACTGGCCCTTTTAATCCTGCAGTGAGAGAGAAAAAACAGTGGTGACTGGCATTCGAGAAGCCCAAATCCCTCTTTCAACCTGATTTTGGTCGTTTTGTTTTGGCCAGCAATATTTGCACCACGCTTAGTGCAAACAACTCTTGTTTTATTTCAACGCTGGGAATTAAGTTCATTCCCAGCCCATAATGAGTCCCAAACAGTCCCTCGAGATAAGCACCCACCTTTCTCTCCTTTGAATGGCTGCCAATAACTAAAGTGCCAAATGAACTATTAAAAAAAAACCAACCAAAGTACAAAGTCCACACAGAGCTTCAAGGATTAATCTGAACAGAATGAATGACCTTGCTTCCTGCAAAGGTTTCTTCACCTTTGCCTGTCCTTTAGACCTTATGGGAGAGGCAATCACCTCCCAGCCTTACTCCCGACTTGCCCTTTTTGTTTTGTTCTTGCCTTCTGGCAGCTCTGCACGCACTCACACGTACACTGGGAACAAGCTCCCCTTATTCCTCTGCCTCGCTGCTGTCAGATTCTGGAGGCTCCGGATCCCCCCAAATTGGAAACTCACCCAGGGTTCCTCGGTTCTTGGGGGCTGCTCCCTTGAAGCTTCTTAACCAGCATCTCGCTGCTCCGTCGCAAAGCGTCTCGCAGTTTCCCGAAAGAGCCACTGCGGCGCAGGGCTCCGGAGCCCACCTGGGAGAGCAAAAGGCACACAGGTTGATCTTTTAAGGCAACAAGGGAGTTGCTTGAGCCAGGCTGTGGGAGATGGCAGTCCTTTCATTGGATCGAAGACTGCTGCTCCCAGAATTTCCAGCCAGAGGGCACAGGGTTTGGGGAGTTGTAGTCCCAGGTAGGGGATACTTTGGAGGACAGCTGGGTTTCCAGATTAAGCTGTTAATATAACGCACACTGAGGTGGTATGAGGGGCCAAGAAATTTTCATGTGTTCTTCCTGCTAAGCCTGTATTTTTCAACCTCAGCTGCTTTAAGAGGGGTGGGCTTCAACTCCCAGAATTCCCCAGCCAGCAAGCTCTAAGACACGTGGATTTTAGCTCCCAGAATTCCCTAGTCAACTTGCTTTCAAAGAGCTGTGGACCTCCAACTCCCAGAATTCCCCAATGAACTTGCTTTAAGATGGCTGGAATTCAACTCCCAGAATTCCTTATCCAGGATGCTTTAAAATATGTGGACTTCAACTCCCAGGATTCCTCAGCCAGCATGCTGGATGGGGAATTCTGGAAGATGAAGTCCACACCTTTTAAAACGTCTGAAGCTGAGAAACTGTACTAAGCCGTAAGGCGGTTTGAATCTTTTTGGCGGTTTAACCCAGTTTAGTGAGTTCCGGAACTCCAGGCCACGGGACTTTAAGCGAACCTGGGTTTTTTCGCAATGTGTGAACAAGGCAACCATACACAGACAAAACCCCTCAATTCTACCTTTGTTGAATTTTCTTCTGCTCTCCTAATTTTTACAAGCAAATTCTGTAGGTTAGGTTTCTCTCTGTGTCTCTGTCTCTCCCTCTCCTCTCCATCTGTATCACTGTTTCTCTCTCCTCTCTCTCTGTCTCGGTCTATCTCTCCTCTCTCTCTCTCTCCTCTCTGTCTCTCTCCTTTCCATCTCTCTCTCTCTCTCACCCCAGACCATTCAGCTACGCTTTCTTCTGATTCATTCTCGTTCTCCCACTTCCTGGTGCCGGGAGCCCCATTGCGGTTCGGTCGCTGTTCGGCACGGTTCCCATCCTTTAGAAGCTCCACGATTTTGCTCTGGTTGAAAGCATCCATGCCCTGGGAAACACAGGAAAGGGTTGAGGTATTTAATCTGTGTTGTTATGATATGTACAGAATAACCCTTGAGTAACAAGGATATCCACATGGAAACCTTTATGAGAGTAGTTATGAATAACTGTTCAGTCACACTCAGATACACTAAATTGAGTTAAAGTTCACTTTAAGAAATAGCATAGTCCAGGTCATATACGTTTTACAGTTCAAAGAATATCCAATTACAAAGTCTTCTTACCGGTTGCCTTTGTCATTTACAGTATGAGGTGATCCCATTTTCATCCCATGGAAAGAACAAAACGGCCTTTTACCTGTTTACGTGACTTTTGGGCACATTCTTCCAGCGTTTCGGCAGCTTCCACTTTGCCCTGGCGCCGATATAGGGACCCCAAACTTTTTAGGGTGGAGTTGACGGTCAGGCTGGGAGCAGGGGAGGGGGGAGAGAGAAGCAAAGGTAGGGGGAGGTCAGGGAAGCGAGTTCCGTTGTTAAATGAATGGAGCTACAATGGTTTTACAAAAGTGAGCTGCTTGCCAAATGCCCAGATCACCAGAACGCTGGAATGGCTAACACTGCTCAAGCAGGAGACCCTATATACCATGTTGGAAAATGGGCTGTCCAATCTCTTCTTAAAACATTTCAAGGAAGGAAGGAAGGAAGGAAGGAAGGAAGGAAGGAAGGAAGGAAGGAAGGAAGGAAGGGTGGAAGCAGGAAGAAGGAAGGGAGGGATGGAGGGAGGAAGGGAAGGGAAGGGAAAGGAAGGAAAGAAGGAAGGAAGGGTAGAAACAGGAAAAAGGAAGGGAGGGAGGGAGGAAGGAAGGAAGGAAGAGAAGGAAGAGAAGGAAGGAAGGAAGGAAGGAAAGGAAAGAAGGAAGGGAAGGGAGGAAGGAAGGAAAGGAGAAAGGAAGGAAGGAAGGAAGGAAGGAGGGAAAGGAGAAAGGGAACGAAATAATTGGAAGGACCTTTGAGGTCTTCTAGCCCAACCCCTGCTCAAGCACAAGATCCTATATATACCATGTTGAACCAAACGGCTGTCCAATTGTTGTTTGCCACCCAGCTCAAGATTTACGGCCACTCCAAGCGGCGACTACATCACCAGACGGAGCCCGAAGTCGGCTTATTGGGATGGGACGCACAAACAGACAAACCTCATGGTTCTGACGCTTCCGTCCACCCACTTCCTGAAAAGCCAATTCTCTCCCATCCGATTAAATGGTCTGCTTTTCCCACTCACCTGTCTACCTTGCAGGCTTTATACCAGCTGCCGTACTCTCTGTAAGGGGCGCTGTTTTCCCGGTACTTATCCTGGAGTGGGGGAAATAAGATTAACAAAAATAGATAACAGATCATCAGTGTTGGAAGGGACCTTGTAGGCCATCTAGTCCAACCACCACCACCACCCCCGGCCAAGCAGAAATCCCCAAATCCTGGGTTAAAGCAAGCTGGCCTTTGAACTCTATGTCAAACCCCAAACTACCTTACATTCTTCCCGTTCCTCCGCATGCATCCAGATGGGTTTATTGTCACCTGTAGACAAGCAAAGAAAATGGGTTCAAAAATTTGAGACATCGACACTGTGATTGGTTCAACGGCGTGATAAGACTTGCATTGGGGAGGCTGCTTGACTTTTAACCTGGTTTGCTGCCTCAGCAGGTTCATTTCTAACCTGGTTTACCTATACAAACGCTCGCTGGTTTAATGATTTATTGTCTGAACCGCCTTTTGGCTAGGTTAGCACGGAGTCCTTCACTTACGACTACAGTTAGTTTCAGGGTTTCTGCTTCTCAGCACAAACTTGGTTTTTAAGTGAATCACTTCTAATTTCACAGGCTTGTTTTTGCTGTTGGTTTGCCACGGCTGTTAAGGGAACCGCTGCAAGTTGTAAAGTCAAACATACAGTCATTAAGTGGATCTAATGCCCTCCCAATTGGCTTTGCTTGTCAGAAAGTTGCAGATGGCGGCCCCGTGCTGATATGATTCTGCAACAGTCATAAATACAGGCCAGCTGCCAAAATGTCTGAATAATGTGAGTGGGGATGTTACGACGGTCGTGAGAGCGAGGACCGGTCCCAAGTCACCTTTTTCAGTGTCAATGTAACCTCGGTCACTAAACAAATGGTTGTAAGTCGAGGCCTCATCTATAACACTAAACCATAATTCTGTTCTGACCAAGGCCTGTTTTGACCAAGGTTCTGACCGAGACCGTAATTACGCACAAGCTTATTTTAAAAACAAATCCTGTTTTATTGTAATGCTGGGAATTGTTTTCATTCCCAGCCGGTAATGAATCTCAAACAGTCCTTGAGATAAGCACCCACCTTTCTTTCCTGTGAAGTGCAGCCAATAATAGAAGTATCAAATGAACTAGAAAAAAAACCAACCGAAGTACACAGAGCTTCAATAAAGACTCTGAACCGATCGAATGACCTTGCTTCCTGCAAAGGTTTCTTCACCTTTGCCTGTCCTTTAGACCTTATGGGAGCCGCAATCACCTCCAAACCTTACTCCTAAGTCACCCCATTTGTCTCAGCTGCTCTTGCCTTCTGGCAGCTCTGTGCATACGCACACTGGGAACAGGCTCCCCTCGTTCCTCTGCCTTGCTGCTGCCAGATTCCAAAGGCTCCGGAGTCAGCCCCCACCCCCAGATGGTCCTGGTCTCCTCTCTGCATTGAATGCAGGACCTTCATCCGAGTCCTCTCCAGACTCCTTGCCGGTCCCCGTTCTTCCCCACTGTACAATTTTGCTGCTGTCTGCACTGGCTGCCCACTTGGTCTGTTGTGTGAACCTGGATGGGAAGCTGAACCCACAATCTGGCTGAAATTCGGGTTGCGCAACATTCCCTTTGAGCTGAGCTCATCGAAGGTTCAGGATGTGCTCACCAGGGATCAGCACACCTAAGGCAGGAAAATGACTAAGTGAAAGAGACCGTGTAGGATACGGCTGGGTGAGTCATCCTGGCTGGAAAAACAGGAGTTTTCGGCCCAGCCCAGGGGATATCAGAATTCACGCATCAGGTGTTCCGACCCAGATCGGCCCAACCCATGTTGGGAATACGCACACCATTATGTTTCTTCGGGTAGCAGAGCCCCTTGCAGGAGGGGGTTAAGAGAAATCAGACATAGAGAGAATGAGAAAGAGAACAAGAGAACGAGAGAATGAGAGAAAGAGAAAAAGAGAAGGGAAAGAGAAAGAAAGAGAAAGAGAAAGAAAGAGAGACAAAGAGAAAGAGAGAAAAAGAGAATGAGAAAGAGAGAAGAGAAAGAAAAAGAGAAAGTGAGAAAGAGAAAGAAAGAGAGAGAGAGAGAAAGACAGGGAGAAATCGAAACAGTAATAGAGAAGAATAGAAAGAGAGAAAACAGAGAAAGAAAAAGAAAAAGAAAAAAAAACAAAGAGAGAAAGAGAGAGAGACACCCTTCCAGAATTAAAATTCAACCCATATCCTTCCAGAGCTAAAAGTGTGTGTGTGTGTGGGGGAATCTAGTGTTTTTTTTAAAGGGAGTGCACTTTTGACATGGTTAGGAAAGGTCTTTGCTAGGGAAAAACTGAATATCGGGGAGAGGACTGTCTCATTTGATTTTATATCCCGACTTCATTAATTTTGTAAACAAGTCAAGGCTGCAAACGTATCTAGTATTCCTTCCTCCTCCTCTTTTCCCTGGAACAACCTCCCTGTGAGGTGGGTAGGGTTGAGAAGGAGGGATGGGGGGTGGTGTTTTGTCAAAGTCAGCCAGCCAGCTTTTGTGTCTAAGGTGGAACTAGAACTCACCGTCCCCTGGTGACTGGCCCCAAAATCACTCCCCTAGCTTTCATATCTGAGGCAGGACTAGAACTCACCCTCTCCTGGTTTCCAGCCTGGTGTTCTGACCTAGGCTTGCCCAGCAGCACAAAGCTGAGTCCTCCTCCTGGTAAATCCCTTTTATTTAATTTCCAGCAACAGTCTTTCAAGATAGTTCCCAATTGCCAACTTTTATCAACCTTGGAGAGTTGCCAGGCCTATTTCTTTTAGACGCGGCGAGATTTGGCAAACATGCCGGAAGGAACTAATTGTTCTCTGCAAAGCCCCACTCCCCTTTTGCTCCTCCTCTTTTAATCCCTATGGGAGGGGCCATTCATCGTACAACTGAGCCTTTACTCCCAAGTCGACCCTTGTTCCTTAACTCTTTCCTTCTTCTGGCAGCTCTGTGCATGAGCATACTGGGAACAGGCTCCAGCTGTTCTTCTGCCCCACTGATCTCCAATTCCAAAGGCAGTTGACAACTGTCAGATGGCCCTGGCCCCATCTCTGCCCTCGACACAGAGCCCTCGTCTGAGCCTTCCCCAGACTCCAGGACTGGCCCAGGTTTCTCTCCAACCTCCTCACTGTCTGAATTTGCCTCCAGCTCTGCTGGCCGCCGGCGAGCCACAACACTTGGTACCTTAACCACTAGACCAAACTGTCTCCCCAAAGTTAGCTAGAGTATTCTTCCTCCATGGAATAAGCCTCTTCGCTCTCTTTTAAACACACACACAATCCCTTGTGTACCACCCTAGCTGTTTTTCCAGGC
This sequence comes from Laticauda colubrina, assembly GCA_015471245.1. Taxonomy (NCBI): domain Eukaryota; kingdom Metazoa; phylum Chordata; class Lepidosauria; order Squamata; family Elapidae; genus Laticauda; species Laticauda colubrina. Next base: position 7,966,457 of record BLBF01000081.1, read on the forward strand.
TTCTAGGTAGAAGTCCTCAGCCGGGCTCTGCCATCTGTGTGAAAGTTTGCCCTCCTAGCTGGACAAAATAATTCTTCTCATGCTCACCGTTGACCGATCCAAATTCCCTCTCGTGCGCCTGGGTCAGGATCTCCTTGTAAAGAGTCTCGGCTTCCTTGTATTTACCTTGCTTGATGTAAGAAGAGGCCTGCAAGGATTATACAATCCAGAAGTTAAAAGGAGCAAGCCAAGTGTATTGCTTTCAACCATCTTGGTTTGTCTATTTATTTTTTGGGTGGGGGGACTGCCTCTCCTCCAAATGCCCAAATTGATTTTTGTCAATTTGCAGATTGATTTTCTATGGATCACATCACAGGAGGAAGAGGAGGAGGAGCAGAAGCAGCATATTGGTTCACATGGGCACCCCTCTTTTGTGAAGTTGTTCTCCACCAAAAACATTGATTGATTTGGAAATTTATATTGCCACCTATTTGCTGAACAGAATACATGTAAGTACCCGCGAAAACTTAACAAAACACACACACACACACACACACGTTTTCTTAAGATGATTTCAAGAGTTTCTTTTATCGGAACTTGAGTGAAAAGAAACGCCCAATCTCCAACCACCACCCAGTACAGATAAACTCCGCAGCCAAAACACTAATCGCCAGAACCAAACACCTGGCAGACAAGACACATATAAAGACTGAACTATATACAACTATGTGGAGGAGGAGGGGGGAGAGGAGGAGGAAAAGGAGGGAGGAAGAGGACTGCAGGGTCCTTGGTGCTCTCTGAGCTTGCTTGTTTTCTTGCAGGTCATTTCATAACCCTAGCACTGATGATGTTACCCAGTTGGGTCACAAAACGTCTGCAAGAAAACCATCAAACTCAGAGGGCATCCAAGGACAGCACAATCCACATTCCTTTCTAGTACTGATGATGTTACGTAATTGGGTCACGAAACATCTCCAAGAAAACTATCAAGTTCAGAGGGCACCTAAGACCCCTCGTTTCAGCCCCGAGCTAACAACATTCCCCTTCAAAGGAACAGTGTGTTCACTTGTTTGTTTACACAACTAGGTAACATCAACAGTGTTAGGGAGTGTGTGTTTTGCTGCCTGTTTATACACCATAATGTCCCCTGCCAAGCTTGGTGGGTGAACATTTTTTTTCCTTGCAAATTCCTTGATTAAGGTGATTGCTGTCTGCTTGACTGTTTGTCTGGTGTTCACCCCTGCTTATCTGTCTGGGAGTTGTTGGAGAGGGTGCGTCTCTGTTTTGTTTCTTTCTTAGCTCTTCTCCCCCTCTCTGACTCTCTCAAAGCCCCAACTCACCAGGTTGTTCTTCGTCTTGGCTACGTTTGGATTGTCGGGGCCCAGGCGGGATTCATAGATCTCTAGGGCCCGCTGATAATAGTACTGGACTTCCTCGTACTTTCCCTGGTTTTGGCAAAGGAGAGCCAGATTGTTCAGCTGTTTGGCTACATCGGGGTGGTACTTTCCAAGCACCTGGAAGGAGAAAGAAGGTGGCACTCAGACATTTTTATATATAATTTCATTTATAATTTTTTCTTTAACATCCAAAAGTGCTTGGTGAGCAGTGTACTATCTGGGTCAATGTATTTTACATACATTTGAATAATTCTAATGTCAGCTAAAAAATACTTCTTTCTTTTTAGTTGCCAGCAGAAAGGGAGTGGGGGGAAAGTAGTGCATTCCTCAAATGCTTCAGATAATTGCTAGGCAGCCGAAGCTGTTGACACGCAAGATTAGTACGGGAGAGCATGATTGATGACTCTTGGCTATGGATGTGTCCCATTGGAGAATATACATCCAGGGGGTGGAGGGAAGAGCAGGGGCAAGGGAAAAATGAATGATGTGTCTTAGTATTGGCTGCACCCATATAACGCTGACATGGTCACTCCTAATAAATCAATTTTTTTTTACTATTGAGAGATGCGGTTAGAGACTTATGATTTGAATGGGGATGGATTTGTCGGAGCCCTGACAGCTAATTCTAATAATGATAGTACCATTTAAATTCTAATAATGATAGTACCATTTAAATATACATGGCCATATTATTTCAACTTCTAACATTTGTGTATATATATAATTATATGTCCTACTAGCTGGATATCTGTGCTTCGCTACAAAACTATGTGGTGGGGCTTAGTTTTTGGGGAGGAAAATAAGGAAAGAAACATTCTGCCTCTGCCTACCAGCATCCATCGGTATTCATCTGGCAAGCATCCTGTTAGTGTGTGAGAGAGTTGAGGGCTGTTTGGAAACTGAACAAGGAGACAGCAAGGAGCCTGGGCGTGGCTTAGCTCAACTGTTCTGGACTAAAGTTGCTTGGTGCTGTGAAACTAAAACTGAAACTGAAACTCCTCTCATTTGCTTGTGTTTTGCATTTGGAAGAGATTTCTTTCCAGGAGGAAAGGGGGAATAGAACTCCTTAGCATCAGAGCGTGTTGATAATAATAATATACGAAATACTAATGCTCTGATGGCCATTTGGAAAAATCCTTTCTTATTGAGCACCTAGAAGCCAAGAGGAACATACGTGCCAGATTTCAAGTTTGTAGGCTTTATGGTTCTGGAAATTTCGTGATGATGCGTGAGGGGCATTTCACATATATATATAAGAAGGCTTTCAGTGCAGTCCAACACAAGAACAGAGTGTTGCCAGCCAATCAAAGCCACAAAACAGACAGAAGAAACCAGAAACACCAATCAATCAAACTCCAAGTCCAGTGAACACAGACCCAGGCTCCCAACCAATCAGAATGGACCAGCCTCAAATTTAAAACCAGGAGCTGTAAGACCCATATCCATACAGAAGCCTGAGGATGGCAGATGAGATTCTGCTGAAACGTTGCTACAACTTTAACAGAACTACAATGACGTGGGATAATACCCGAAGGAAGCTGAACAGCACACATGTAAGTACCCGCGAAAGCCTAAGAAAACATATATATATATATATATATATATATATATATATATATATATATATATATATATATATATATATATAAAAATATTTCAGTATACATAATACCATTTTCCCAATTTCTACTTTCTACCTCTTTTTCCTAACACTTAATAAAATAACCGTGTTAAAAAAAAGTATCTATCTATCCATCATCTCTTTTCCTTTTTAGAATTTCAACTCTTATTAACTTTTTTGGTGAATCTTGTCATGCTTCTTCTCCAGCATCTTGTAAGGCACTTAGACATTTTACAGACACCCTCAGCCTGTCCCTTCGACTCCCCCACCCAAAATATTTTTGTTCTTGCCAAGGATCTCTGTGACTTAAGAAGTCACCCAGAGTTAGCTTTGACAATAAAACGGGTGGCGCGCAAATTTAAGAAGCAGACAAATACCTTCTCGCGAATCTCCAGGGCCCTCTTGCACAGAGGTTCGGCTTCCTTGTATTTTCCTCGTTTCCCATACAAGACAGCCAAGTTGTTGAGTGTGGCAGCCACCTGATTGTGAAACACCAACACAATTATTAATTTTGCACATGACACGACAGTGGTGGGGCTCATTAGTAAGAACAATGAGTCTGCTTATGAAAAGGAAGTACAAGGGCAGACATGGTGGTGTAAAGAAAATAATCTTATACTTAACACCAAAAAAACCTCTTCTATAAAATCCAAGAGAGGCTAGGAAAAGGGTATGAAATGTTGACCATGAGTTTTAAAGTTTTTAATAGCACGAGAGAATATACTGTCTGTAGGGTATCTGTTTGATTATCCCTAATTTATTGGCAATAAATTTGTTTATTGCTGAAATTGGATGGGTGGATGGATGGATGGAAGGAAGGAAGGAAGGTGAGGATAAGGAAGAAAGAAATGGAAGAAAGAAGGAAAGAAGGAGGGAGGGAGGGAGAGAGGAAGGAGAGGATAATGAAGGGAAGAAAAATGGAAAGAAGGAAGGAGAGAATAATGAAGGGGAGAGAAATGGAAGGAAGGGAGGGAGGGAGGAGAGGATAACAAAGGGGAGATAAATTGAAGGAAGGAAGGAAAGAAAGGAAAGAAAGAAAGAAAGAAAGAAAGAAAGAAAGAAAGAAAGAAAGAAGGGGAAGAGAAGGGAAGGAGAGGAATGGAATTAAAGTAAAACAAATAAATGGAATACTATACAGTCTTTCAATCCTACAATCAGAGCTGACAGGAAGGGTCCCAGCTTGCACTCACAGCTGGGTGGTCTTTTCCCAGGGTCTTCTCCCGGATAGCCAAAGCATCATTGAGAAGGTGGGCAGCTTCCTTGTATTTATTTTGGTCTCTGGTGGGAAGGAAAACACAAATTAGTGATCTGAAGAAAGGAAGCGGGTGCTGGCTGGGGAATTCTGGGAGCTGAAGTCCACAAAATTTTATTGTCTTTGGAGTTAAAGGGCCCTTTTGTGTCACACATCAGGATTCCTGCAGTTACCCCCAATTAAATGGGACACATCCATAGCCCAGAGTCATCAATCACGTTCTCCAGTTAGATATTTGCTGGGGGCAGAAACTTCAGTCGTCTAGTTACTATCTCTGAAAACATTTATGGAATGCACTTTCGGTTTGCAAGCTGCTGCACTGCTCCTCCCTCCCTTTCTGTTAGCAAGTCTAAAAAGACCAGAGAAATATTTTATGAGTACACACACACACACACACACAGACTTTCACACCTGTACACCAGCGCGAGAATATTCAGCATTGTCGCCACATCGGGGTGATCGTGGCCCGAGGTTTTCTCAAGGTCCTCCAAAGCTTGCTTGCAGAGCGGGACGGCCACTTCGTAGCGCCCCTGGGAAGCGTACTGGATCACCAGATTGTGCAAGGTCCGTAGACGGGCCGGGATCTCATAACCGCCCTGCTGGGCTGCTGACTCTCCGCTGTGGTGGGTTGGTCCTGCAAGAGGACAGAAATCGCTGATTTACCAGCTGGAAGGAGCCCACTAGTGCATTTCCTGGCAGAAATAACGGGTGGCCCTTGACTTCTAAAAGCACAAAACAATAGAATAACAGAATTGGAAGGGATCTTGGAGGTTCCCTAGTCCAACCTCCTGCTCAAGCAGGAGACCTTCTACCATTCTGGGAAAATGGTTGTCCAGTCTCTTCTTAAAAACCTCCTGAGTTGGAGCACACACAATTTCTGGAGGCAAGCAGTTCCACTGGTTAATTGTTTGAACTTTCAGGAAGTTTCTCCTTAATTCCAGGTTGCTTCTCTCCTGGATGAGTTTCCATCTGTTGCTTCTTGTCCTGCCCTCAGGTGCTTTGGAGAATAGCTTGACTTCCCTCTTCTTTAAGGCATGAAATATTGCTATCCTGTCACCCCTGGTTCTTCTTATCATGAAATCAGACATGCCTAATTCCTGCTTTATACGTTTTAGCTTCCAGTCCCCTAATCATCATTCTTGTCTCGCTTAACAGCTGCTCTGCTTAACAATGAATTTAGAGCCTTCTGAATCTTACCTTGACCCTGGTCATCATCATTAGGAAATAGATCGTCCAATGTATCTTTTGCCGCCTCGCCATTTTTCTCATCCTGGGCAAAAAAAGGAAGGAAATTAAAAAAAACTGGCATTCCCTTTCAAAGGAGTAGGAAAAAGACGGACCTCCTTATTCCCATCTCAGAATAACAGAGTTGGAAGGGACCTTGGAGATCTTCCAGTCCAATCTCCTTGTTCAAGCAGGAGATACTAGACCATTTCAGACAAATGTCTGTCCAGTTTCTTTTGAAGAAACCTCCAGTGTTGGAGCAGCCACAACTTCTGGTGACAAGCAGTTTCCACTGGTTAATTGTTCTAAATTTCAATACATTTCTCCTTAGTTCTAGATCGCTTCTCTCCTTGATTAATTTCCATCTGTTGCTTCTCGTCTTACCTTTGGGTGTTTTAGAGAATAAGTTGACCCTCCTCTTCTTTGGGGCAGCCCCTCAAATATTTAAACACTGTTATGGTGTCACCCCTGGTCCTTCTTTACATTAGAAGGGCTAAGAGTTGATACAATAGCATCTCAACCCAACGCTTTTCCCTCTGGGCCTGGGTACAAGGCTCACCTGGCAGAGCCAGAGGAGGCCACCTGCTCTGAACAGGTAGGTTAAAAAGGTGGGAGAGAAACCACCTACCGAAGGGGAGACGTCCTCGTCGAACTTTTTAATTTGGTTCATGAATTCCAGGTGTTTCTTCTCCTCTTCCAGCTGCACCACCGACTGTTCGCTCCGCTGCAGCTTGTGCTGGGTGGCGGCCAACTCGTCCCGCAGCCACTGGTTTTCCTGCACCAGGCGCCGCACCTGAGCTCTGAGCTTCTGCTTCTCCGATTCCACGGCGCTCAGGTGGCTGGAGAGAGCGATGATCACCTGGCGCCAGGAACAACAACATACAAAAAAAAACCCCAGATTCATCAATCTTGTTTGAAGGGGACTCTGACCAGGATTCTGCTTGCAGAATATTGTTAATAAATAATAATAAATATTTCTTTTTTTTATTTTTTTAAGCTTTCGCGGGTACTTACATGTGTGCTGTTTAGCTTCCTTCAGGTATCATCCCACGTCATTGTAGTGTTGTTAAAGTTGTAGCAACGTTTCAGCAGAATCCCATCTGCCATCATCATACAGAAGCCTGAGGATGGCAGATGGGATTCTGCTGAAACGTTGCTACAACTTTAACAGCACTACAATGACGTGGGATAATACCCAAAGGAAGCTGAACAGCACATTGTATGTATGTATGTATGTATGTATGTATGTATGTATGTATGTATGT
>BLBF01000081.1:7983194-8004459 GCA_015471245.1 Laticauda colubrina
AAATCTAATCTCCAGCCTTTGCTAGCTAGGGAAGAGCGCCTTCTCTAATCTCTTGTACTCTCTCATGATGTCTGGTTTTAATTCATTTTAAATTACTGCCTAGCTCAGGGAATCGATGTGTTGTGGGACCTGGACTGCCCCTAAACCACTCGGAGGACCAGCAGGAACGGAAAAGCAAGCGGGATGCATGAACGTCTAATACCTATAGGTAGTCCTTGACTTAGTTCATTTAGTGACCAAAGTTTCAACAGCGCTGGGGGAAAAAAAAGTGAATTATGGCTGTTTTTAACACTCGTGGCTGTTGCAGCATCCCTAGAGGCACACAAAGATTCAGATGCTTGGCCGCTGACTCGCATTTATGATGGTTGCAGTGTGTGTGTGTGTATATGTGACAAAGCCCACTTAACAAGTGCTTTGTTTAGCAACAAATGTTTGGGCTCCATTGTGGTCGTAAGTTGAGGTCTTCTCTCCTCTGCCATTTTGGGGTTCTGGAAAAAACGGGGGGTGACTCTTCCTCATGTGCTTTCTTGTTTCTCTACCGCCACATTTTGACACCCAAATCTCGGCTGACAGCTTTTCTTGCATTCTTTCTTCCTCCTTTCTGGATAGTTAACAATTGGCCTCCATTAAATCAATCAATCAATCAAAACTCACCTCAGTCAAATCAATCATAACCTATGTCAATGAATCAATCAATCACAACCTGCCTTGATCAATCACAACCCACAAAATTAATTCAATCCAATCCAATCCAATCACAACCCACCTCAAATCAATCAAAGCCCATGTCAATCAATCAATCACAACCCACTTAATCAAATCAAGCATAGCTCATATCAATCACAACCCACCACAATCAATCACAACGCACCTGAAATCAAGCATAGCCCATGTCAATCAATTAAAACCCCTCAATCAAATCAAGCATAGCCCATGTCAATCAATTCAATCAATCACAACCCACCTCTATCCAATCAATCCATCCGTTCATCACAAACCCCCTGAATTAAAAATGGCCCAATTCAATCAATCCAACCAATATTTGAAGCACGTTCAGAAATAAAGCCGCAAGAGATAAATATTTCTTTTTTTTTTTAAGAAAAAAACCCCACAATTTATTTAATGAAAAAAAAAAAAAACACAAGGAAGTAGTTGAGAGACAATGGAACCCCAAAGAATAAAACGCCAATCCGGCTACAAACTCAGAAATTCTGAATATGGATCATTGGGGAGAGGTGGGGAGGGAAAAACAAATGAAATTTGCATTCCGAACGGAGAAACCAGCAGTTACAAAAAAAATAAAATAAACTGTATGTACAAAACTCATATTTATGTACAGTAACCGAGATACAGACCACGTTGAAAATTCCCCATCGTCCCAAAATCAAAAGGATGTGCAAATTCGACACAGCGTGTACAAGGAAAACACCGACGGTCCTTGAATGGAGTCACTGGAAGTCAAGACGGAGGAGGGGCTTGGTGGTGAGGAGGCAAAGGCGGGGACGTTTTTCTGGTGGACAACCTGGAGATACCCACACCCCAAAATCAGGGGGAAGAGTGCCACCATTTTTTGAGCTCCTTTTGCAGAATGGAAGAGTGGCCTGGGTCTCCATCATAACTACCCTTAGGATCGCATCCCACCTCTGACTTCCGTTCCGGGAGAAGTTCTCTGCCGTTCTCACCGTCTTCTGGACCACTGGCTTGGTGGTCCATAGCTCAGAAGCATGGGCTTTTTGACCGGGGTCTTCTTCCGATACTCCAAACCTTGGGAAGTCGGATGGAGATTTGGAGCAGGCGAGGTGTTGAGACTCGATGGTTTCTCGGATCCTTTTTTCTTGCCAGATTTTTGGCAAGGGGATGCAATTCCTCTTTCCAAAGCCTCTCTCGAGCAGCATGAATATTCAGAATTGTGCTTAAATTATATAAGTCCTCTGCCCTAGAGGGAGGGATGGTGATGGCATGGGGTGGGAGGGGGGTTTGGGAACCCAAAATCTGCTGGGGTGGGGGTACGGATCAGTGGTGAAATGCTAACGGTTCACACCGGTTCAATCAAACCGGTAGCAAAAAAAAAAATATGCTACCGGTTGTGCCCAAAAGCAAGCTCCGACGATCAAAGAAAAGCGCAGGGTTGGCCCTTCCACCCACCTGTGTGCTTTTCTCTTCTTTATCCTCTCAGCCAATTGGCGCAGCACAGCCTCAACTGGTGTTTGGAAAGCTCTGCAAGCGACGTGCGCGATCCCCAAACCAGGTAGGGAAACTGGTAGAATCCCACCACTGGAACAGGTAGGCCAACTCCTGACAAAAGAAGCCAAAATCAGGGAGGGAAAAAAAAGAAAAAAAAATAGAAATATGGGGATTATAGATGCTGAGATTTAAACCAGGGAAATGAGATCAAGGTTTGAAGGGGATCTCGCTAATCGGAGCCTTGTTGCTGATTGGTCTTTATTCTCATTATTTTTAACCTTTTCATCCAAAATTCTGAGATTCTCTCGTCAGGGGGGAAACTTGGGAAAGATTAGACAGCAAGCTGCATACCCTGTTGGGGTGATGGATGGGTGTGACAAAACCCACCCGGTTTGGGTTTATTGAAGAGCTCCCTAAAAAGGGGGTACGATTTGTTTTATTGCTGATTAAACAATAAAACAATTGCAGATTTGTTTTATTGCTGATTATTGGTGATCAAGAGGTCTGAGCTTGCTTAAAGGGAAAAATTAAAACAAAATAAAAATAAAGGAGGGGAGGTTAAGACAGCATCTGTTTATCCCCTGGAATTGCAGCTTTTTGGTTTTTAGAGGAGTGTGAAAAAGGACGACGTGGGAAGGATCAGAGCGAAGCAGTGAAGAGATCCCCAGATTTACACCGGAGCATTGATCTTAAAAATGAATTTTTTTTCCCCTTGAAGCAGGGCCGCAGAGGGATTTCTATTCTGAATTTGCCGGGCTGATGTACCACATTCTCGCTACAAAATCCGTTGTTTTTTTTCCTCCTTTCCAAATCGAGGTCTTTTTGAACGAAGAAAATCCAGCAGGCTTTGGGATCGTGTGAATTATTCCACCCAGAGTTTTTGCCAATTCGTGGGTTTCTTTCCTTGTGTGTGTGTTGGGGAGAACAATGGGATAGGAATGAAGCTGGAGTCCCATCTTGCAAACAGGTGGAGATGCTGAATGGCTTCCTCGGCAAGAGACCACGTCAAAAGAACAGGGCAGGAGAAAGGAAGTGTGTTTGTATTGGTATGTGTGTGTGTCCTTTTGCCCTTCGTATTATGGGATGCCCCTGTGACACTCCAGAGATGGCGGTTAGCGGGCTGAGCCAACTAAGGCAAGAATCCTCCCCCCCCCACTTCTGTGGGGTATGCCGGTCTCTGTTGCTTTTCGTGGTTGGGGAGACGGAGCTAATCTGTTTGCACGAGAGAGAATGTTTCTTCCACTCTCCCTGCCCAGTGGAGATATGGAGGAGGGTGTCCCCTGCTAACAGCCAGGGAGGGTTTGCCGTGTTTGTGCTTCTACAAAAGCCGAAATGAGACCCCCCCCCCCAAAAAAAAAAAAAAAAAAATTAGGAAAGCATCTCCAGGGTAATCAGATGGCTCAGGATGGAACAGGAGAAGACACAGTTTTCCCCCGGATCACAAGTTCGCTGACAAGCTCTTTCAGAAGACTCCAGCACCGTGGTGCCGACCCAACTCAAGGAAGAGAAGTGGTTAGGGTCTGATGGGCGGACGGGAGAGATCTGGAGTGATCAGAAGAATCGGTTCTCGAGTGGTGGCACGCTCAGCATGGATGAGAGGCCACTGGAGACCCAGAGCACGATGTGACAGTACGCGTTATAAAAGCAGTCGGCGGGCCAGGTCCTTGGCTGGATCGAAAACAACTCCCCTCCCTCTGATGTTTTGAGGGGTTTGGGACCCTCCATCCCTCCCTCCCACCCCACCCCCTCTCCAGCAAAGCCCGATCGAGACACAGGAAACGCGACACGGGTGAAGGGAGCTTAGCGCGCTCTCGGTTGGTGGATGGTTCGGATGGAGGGTGGCACTGCGACAGAGCCAGGAGGGCGCGGGAAGTTGGTTCTTGCCGTCCCTCTTTTCAGGCTGGCTTGGTGCCAAAAAGTCCCACGGGGAAGTGCTTGACATGGGTGGGCCACTGGGCGGCCAGCTGAAAGAACTTGATGTCGCTCCATTCCACTCCGTCGATGGAAACTACGAAACAACGGAGAGAGTTTTTGGACAGTGCTCTAGTCTTGCCTTAGGCATGAAAGCCGGCTGGGTGACTTTGGACCAATCAACAGGGGATGGGGAATTTTAGTTCTGCCTAAAGCATGAAAGCTGGCTGGGTGACCTTGGGCCAATCACCAGGAGACGGGGAGTTCTAGTCCAACCTTAGCTTGTGGAGAAAACAGGAGGAGGGAGGAAGACTAGGTCTATCCACTGCTTTAAGTTCTCCTTAGTCTGCTCTGTGTCTCATCTGCTTGGAAATCCTTCTCCAGGGGACTATCACGAGTCCCACTCCCCCACCCCACTGTAAAAAACACCCCAGCCAGGCCTTACCTTTCAGCATGGTCTGCTGCTGTTTGGCTGAGCAGATGAGCCGGCTGATGCCGTCAATCATTTGGCTCTTGGAATCGACTTCTCTCTCTTTGGGTTTCTTGCTCAGGAAAATGGTGGGCACTAGGAGGAGGAAAAAGAGACACCCATCAGTTGGGGACAACTCGGTGCTGCCAGAAAGCGACAAGAACGGGTGTCAGCGTTCCAGCAACCCTCCACTCCAACCAGTAACTCTGAGACAGGCATCTTCTCAAAAGTTCTGTTTTAATTGGATAGTAAACTGGCACATCTGGGGAATCCTGAATCTGAAAGTTCCAGGTTTCCTTGCAATAAGTAAAAACTACAAATCCACCCTCTGCACCCATCATCATCATATCACATGGCCCATTTCTCCACCTGATTGAGAGGATGTCTCAAGTTGGGACGGATGGCCCAATCCCCATCCATCCCAACTTGAAACTTCCCCTCACCCAGGTGCAGAAATCACATGACCTTGAATTAGAAAAAGAATGTTATTATGTCTAACTACCTACAGCATGGTCTCAATATGGCTTCCAAAGCTGACAACAGGATGATACCTTTGGACAAAGGCTGCAGGGGGCTAGTCCTCAAGGATCGTTGGGAGGGAGTGTGGGGCGACCTAAGTGGCCGCCGTTCGGGGAATCCCGCCAGGTGCTTCTCCAGGTGGAGGGAGGGAGGGAAGGAGGGAAAGAGAGAGAGAGAGAGAGAACGCTTCTGTCCTTTATCCCCTACCCTTCTTGTTCTTCTCCTTGGTGACGACCGTCATAGCCATGGTCCCCGAGGGCTGGGTCTCCCCGCTGTTGGGAAGCCGCGAGACTTGGACCGAACGGAAGACGCTCTTCAAGGTGTTCTTGGAGCTGCTGTCCTTCTTCTCCCCTTCCTTCCTCTTTTCCGTGGGTTGAGCCAGCCAGTAATCCACCTGCAGGCCAATCACATCACTGTAAGGGCTGCTGGGAGACCTGGAGATCCGGAAGAAAGGAGGAAGAAGAGCGGGCAGGTGAGTCAATCCGGCACTGCCAGGCAGCGCCCATTCCACCCTCCCATCCCCGAAATATGACAGCAAGAGAAATGGAGGAGAAAGCCTCAAGCCAGGGTGGGAGGGTGTGTGTGAAACCTCCAGTAACCCAAGGACGGCCAAGCATGGGAGCAGCAGCGCTTAGGTTGCTACTTCCTGCCTGGAAAACAGGAAGCTCTTTTTTTGCCAAGCGTGGACGGGGCGGGAGGTGGCACTGACCTTGGGAGGTGGGGGGAAAGTATGCTGCCTAGGGAAGGATCAGATAAGAGGGAGCCTAGCCCACAGCTGTATAACGGGCAGAGAAAGAGACTCAGAAAGGAGCCGCCGTAACTTCTCAGGCTGGAAAAGAGACAGCGGGAGATGGGTGCTTTCAGACGTGCGAGGTTCGGTTAAGGAAGCCTTACAATCAAATAAGAATTGAAGCCCTTCTGGACGGGTGTGTTTGTTTGCTTTTCCCCCCCCCCTGCCTGGTCTATTCCAGGGCTCTTCAAACTTGACAGCTTTCAGACTTGTGGACTTCAACTTCCAGAATTCCTCCTCCTCCAATCATGTTAGCTCAGGAATTCTGGGAGTTGAAGTCCACAAGTCTGAAAGCTGTCAAGTTTGAAGAACCCTTGCTTTATCCAGTTACTCAATCCCCTTGATAGTTACAACATCCTACGATTATTAATTTTATTATAACTGGTTTCTTGACCTGCCAACTATTTTTCTTTGACCTGCCAACTTAATTGTTGACCTGTCAACTAATGTCCTAACTGGGAATATGCTTTTATAGCCTTGTTTATTTGCTTTCAACTAACGTTCTTACACAATTCCTTACATAATTCCCCATCAGGGATTCTTAGATTGCACCAGAGGGTCTTCAAACTTGACAGCTTTCAGGCTTGTGGACTTCAACTCCCAGAATTCCTCCTCTGGTCATGTTAGCTCAGGAATTCTGGAAGTTGGAAGTCCGCAAGCCTTAAACTTGCCAAGTTTGAAGAGCCTTGGGTTACACAAAGACTCACATGGCATTATTATTGCCCTTTCTTTTACAGGAATAATTCTATATTTCTCACAAGATCATGATAAGGAAGGTGATGTTTTAGGGATCTCTTGGTGGCCTCCTGTCCCAACAGCCAACGAGCCTGAGATTTTTTCAAGCCTTTTAAGAGTAGAAATGTGAGGGGTTTTTTTTACAAAGAGATAGGACAAGTGAAAGATGGAAGGATTTCAAGTGCCAGAATTTCCCAGCCAAAATGCTGTTTGGGGGATTCTGGGAGTTGAAGTCCACCTGTCTTACACTTGCCAAGTTTAAAGACTCTTGGCTTAGAACAGGGGTCTGCAACCTTAAAACACTTGAAAGGGCCATTTGGACCCGTTTCCCACCATAAAGAAAACACCGGGAGCCTCAAACCCTGGGTGGGCATGGCCAACTCAACATCACTCCCACCCAGTCACATGACACTCATACACCAAGCCACACCTACCCAGGTTTTGTGGTTCCCGGTGTTTTTTGTGAGAAATGGATCTCCCCCCTCTCTCTCCCTCCCTCTCATTTCTATTTTTTTGTGTTTCTCAGGTAAAAGGTGAGGAGTGTCTGGGAGGGAAGGGCGAGTGGTGGGGCCACAACAGTGGGCCCAAAGAGCCGCATGTGGCTGCAGAGCCGCGGGTTGCTGACACCCGGCTTAGAAGAACAGAGTTTGGAAGGGACCCCGGACGTCTTCTAGTCCAACCTCCTGCTTAGTCAGGACAACCCGACAGCATTTCCAGATATAAAGGATTGTCCAATCTCTTCTTTAAAACGTCTGACACCAAGATACGGGTGGACCTCGACTTACCACCGCAAGTTAAGCGAAGGAGTTGTTAAGGGACTTTTGCCCCAATTTTGCCACCTTGCTTGCCACAGTTAAGCCAGTGCAGCCGTTAAAGGTTGTTTAATTTGTTTTACGTATGGCCTCGAGCAAGGGGTCTCCAACCTTGGCAACTTTAAGGCTTGTGGACTTCAACTACCAGAATTCCCCAAGCCAGGTTCGCTAGACTTCAACTCTATGCCTGCTTACTCTCTTGTAATCCCTTCCTCTGCAATCTCTCCACTCTCGGGAGTAGGAGGGAGGAAAAAAAACAACACCAGGCACGGTTGAATGGGGAATTCTGGGAGTTGAAGTCCACAAGTCCTTTTACGACCTTTCTTCCTGCTGTGGCTAAGGGAATCACTGCAGTGGATACGTTAGTAACTTGGTTATTAAGTGAATCTGGCTTGCCTGGCTTGTCCGAAGGTCGCAAAAGGGGATCGCGTGAGCCCAGGAATGCTGCAACCACCATAAATACGAGTCAGTGGCCAAGCGTATGAATTTTGATCGTGTGACCACAGGGAAGCCGCAAAGGTCGTAAGTGAAAAACAGTCCCTTTTTTTTTCAACACCATTGTAACATGGAACGGTCACTAAATGAACTACCTGTGTCTGTGGTAACAGGTAGTTGGGTTTTGCAATGGATGAAGGATTCAAGAAGGCACATATTAAGTTATCGGCGAGATTTTGATATACGCCGTTTCCTGAGAATGGAGTAAGTGTTGTCTATATTAATTATTTAGGCCATTGAAGCCAGCAACAGGGACACTGCCACCGTCATAAATAAGAGACACTTGTCAAGCACCTGAATTTTGACTGTGACTGTGAGGATGGGGGCGGCGGCTGCGTGAAAACGGTCCTAAGTCACTTTTTCCAGCATCGTTTTAACTTCGAACAGTCAGTAAATGAATCATTGTAAGTCGGGGGTCACCTGTGCTGATTTTACAGTCATCTACGGGCCTAGAGATAGGACTCTCGCCTCACAATCAGGAGGCTGTAAGCTCGATCCTAGGTGGAGGCGGTTATTTCATTCTTTCTGGGCACCATAGGAATATTATCGGCAGAACAAAACTCCGCTCTGGTGACAGGAAGGGCACCCGGCCAGTAAAAACACTCAGCTCCGTTCAGTTGCCCAGACTCCACCCCAATGCAAGTGATTATGGGGTCGTTAATAGAGGATGACGACTACTGAGATACCTAAGGGGCAGCACAAGGACATTATTCCCTGTTCTGAAGCTCCAGGTGTGTGTGTGTCCAACACAAAGTCTTTGCAAAGACCAGGAGAAGAGAACGTCGCCACGCCAAAATCTGGGGATCTCCTGACTTACTTACCCCACCACAGCCAAGCCGCTGGTCATCGAGGGGGAGGACGGGGGGGTGGCAGATACGTCCTTGGCGAGGCCTGAAGTTGAAGGCGGAGAGGTGGAGGGGACGGTGAGGCTGATGACTGGGGAATCGTCCCCTTCGCCTGCAAAGGAAGGAAAGGATGAAGATTTTGTCCCAAGGATGCCACCTTCCCTTCCACCTGCTACTTGGGTTTTTCTCAACCTCATCAACTTGAAAGCGCGTGGACTTCGATTCCCAGAATTCCCCAGCCGGCATGAACCCTCTTTATACTCCAGAAAGATGGTATAAAGTGCCATCGAAGTCTCTTGTTTCCCCCGTAATCAAGAAGGGCCGGCTATTTTCTAGGCAACAACGGATGTCATCGCCCGGAAATGGAGAGTGAGGAAAGCCAGCAATATTGAGATACAAGGAGCACCTGGGTGAGGCCAGTCTTATAAAAATAATAAAGATGGGGTAAAAATTAGTAATAATAAGGGAAGGGAAGGGAAGAGAATATAGAAAATAGAATAGAAAAGAAAACAAGATGATATAGAATAGAATGTAGAAAAGAACAGAAGAGAGAAGAGAGAAGAGAATAAAAATAGAAAATAGAATAGAGTAGAATAGAGAAGATGGAATAGAATAGAAAACAGAACGCAATGGAACGGAACAGAATATAAAAGAGCAGAATTTTAATTTAAATAAATACCTGCTGCTGCAGGTGAATCTTCAATGAGGCCCACCTTAACCACCTGGAAGAGGAAGGGAGAAAGCACAGACTGTGAATCCTTTCCACAGTGAAACTCAGGAGCCTGCAGGTGGAAGCCAAATCTTCCTAAGGGAGGACACTTATACACACACACACACACACACACACACACACACACACACACGAAAACCCCTACCTATATAATTTGGCTATTTTATTCTCCCCCACAAGCCAACAGGACTGTGGTGGCTTTTACACTGGAGGAAAATCCGTGCAATGATGAAAACCCCGTGCGTCTTTCTCCACTGCTTAATTCTGTGACAGGCAAACTTTCGTGGCTGACTGTGCCTGCGAGTCACTTCGCTGCCTGACCGAGGTTGACTCAGATATCCGTGATGTCTCATGATGGACAAAAAGTTTCTGAACAAATCAGGGAAAGTGGCATCTTTCTGGAAAGATGAATCCAGGAGTTCCTAACAAGCATCTTCATTTCTTGGCAGGGGAAAAAAAAACAGTTCTTCACAGTGGCCAGTTCAAGGAAGGAAGGAAGGAAGGAAGGAAGGAAGGAAGGAAGGGAAAGAAGGATTAGAGGAGAAGGAGGGGGAGAAGGAGGGAGGGAAGGAGTGAGGAAGCATTAGAGGGGAAGGAGAGAGAGAAGGAGGGAGGATTGGAGAAAGGGGGAAAGAAAGGATGAAAGAAGAAGGAGGAAGGAAGGGGTAGAGAGAAAGAAGGAAGGATTAGAGGGAAAGAAGAGGGGAGGGAGAAGAAAGAGGAAGGATGGGAGGGGAGGGAGGAACGGGGGAAGGAGGGAGGGAGGAAGCATTAGACAGGAGGGAGAAAGGATTAGAGGGGAGGGTGGAAGGAAGGATGAGAGAAGAGGGAGGAAGGAAGGGGTAGATGGAAGGATGGGTTAGAGGGGAAAAAGATGGGAGGGAGAGGAAGGATTAAAGGGGAGGGAGGGAGGGGAGGAAGGAAGTATGAGAGAGGAGGGAGGGAGAGGAAGGATTAGAACGGAAAGAGAAGGAGGAAGGAAGGATTAGAGAGTAAGGTGGAAGGAAGGGGTAGAGGGAAGGAAGAAAGGATTAGAGGGGAAGATGAGGGGAGGGAGAGGAAGAGAGAGGAAGGATTATAAGGGAAGGAGGGAGGGAGGAAGGAAGCATTAGACAGGAGGGAGGGAGGATTAGAGGGAAAGAGAGAAGGAGGAAGGAAGAAAGGAAGGATTAGAGGAAAGAGAGAGGAGAGAGGAAGGAGGGGAGGGAGGAATATATAATATATGTTAAACTTTTTATCAGTTTTCAATAAACAAACATACACAAACAAAACACAAAACATCAAAACATAAAACTTCTTTCTGGAAAGCGGCTTAGTCCCGGGTTACATCTTTTTATACAGACATAAATTCAAAATTCATTCTCACTTTTTATCCCATTTCATATCTTATTTACCATTCTACATTTACTATACAGCTTCTCCCCTCTTTTCACCCTCTTAATTCTATTTTATTTATTTCATCTCAATTTAAATCATTATGCATATTTCTTTTGTCTGTTCTATTTCAATTTTCTATTATCTTTTCTCATTAACACAAAATTTCTCCTGTAATCACTGATTGAAGTTTGACGCCTTTGAATCTTTCCCCTAAATTTAACACTTAAAATAATATATACTTTTCATTCTGATTCTGTTTAGTACATTCTAAAGTTAGTTACTATATTATAAAATGAAAAAGAATAATAAGTTTATGATATAATTAAAACAACAATCCATAGCAAATTAAATTCTGTTATTAAATCCAGTTTTCTAACATTATTTCAGATATAAATACAACAATATAATCTTATGTACTTTTGCAGAGTCTCTTTTTTAATTATATTTTTACCCACTATTTCTGAATAAATCTTGTTTCTTTACATCTTGTTTTAAACCTTTGTAACTTCTCTTCCCTTTTTCCCTTCCTTTCTTCTCTAATCCTGCCTTTACCCCCTTGTCTTCTTAGTATATCTTTTATCTGTTCTATTTCACTTTTCTATTTATCTTTTCTCATTAAAAGAATATTTTATTCTTTTATAATATAAAATAATAAAATATTTTTGAGCTACCACAACTGGCCTCTACAGAAATAAATAAATTGAATTCTGAAGTGCATTTTTTAAGGAGTTTGAAGCAAAAAGCAAGCTTAACCGGTTGGCAGACATGGCTGCACGACCAGTGGCCGAAGACCAAGGATGGGATGCTTTTTAAAAAGAGAAGCATCACAAACTCTCAAGTTTAAAAAGAACTCTGAAAATGCTGGTCTTTTTGTCCTTTTTTTCTGCAGCTATTAGCCTGGTCCTCAACTGCCCCAATGGACCATGAGGGTGCAGTTCTCTTTCACTGCTCCACAAACTTGGGGGTGGGGGGAGGGAAATGCAGGAAGGAAAGCGAGAGGGGGAAAATATGATTTGGGGAGGGGGTTTATCCAGGATAGCC
This sequence comes from Laticauda colubrina, assembly GCA_015471245.1. Lineage (NCBI taxonomy): Eukaryota > Metazoa > Chordata > Lepidosauria > Squamata > Elapidae > Laticauda > Laticauda colubrina. Next base: position 7,995,103 of record BLBF01000081.1, read on the forward strand.
CCTGTTCTTCTTTTTATTATTATTTTCTGATGAGAAAGAAAAAAAAAATCTTCTGGAAAGCCTCTGGGGCTTGAGTGCTGCAGAGCTCTCCGTGCCAAAAATGTTCGATCGGTTTTGCTTTTTTAAAAGAAACTGTCATTATATATAGCTCTTTTTTTTAATTATTATTATTAGTCTTACAGCATTGACAGCGCCTGGTGCTTTTGTGGAGCGCTACCTGACCTTGGCTTGCCTCAAAGGGTTTATGCATTCGTCAGTCCATAACTATAAATAACAATAAATGAGAAGGCAGTTTGGTGTCATGGTGAAGAAGCCTAGGAAGCAGGGGACGGTGAGTTTTAGTACCGTCTAAGGACTGAGAGTCCATTGAGTGACCTTGGGCCAATCCCCAGGTGATGGTGAGTTCTAGTTCTGCCTAAGGGATGAAAGCCAGCTGGCTGACTTTGGGTCAATCACCAGGTGACAAGGAATTCTAGTCCTGCCGAAGGGATGAAAGCCAACTGGGTGCCTTTGGGCCAAGCCCCTGGTAATGGTGAGTTCTAGTCCTACCTAAGGCATGGAAGCCATCTGGGTGACTTTGAAGCAATCACCAGGAGAGAGGGAATTCTAGTCCTGCTTGAGGCATGGAAACTGGCTGGCTGACTTTGGACCAGTCCTCCCTCCCACCCACCTTGCAGGATTGTTGTTTTGGGGAAAAAGAGAAGGAAGAAGGAATAATAGGTTTGCCCCTTGAACTATTTATAAAAATAATAAAGATGAGGTGTAAGTATATACGTTAAAAAAAACAAACCCATCTTTTTGTGATTACCAGCCTCTCAAGCTTGCAAGCCAATTACGGTAGCTGATCAATCCTGCCCAGCCGTTTGCTAACGCCCTGGATTTACAGACAGTGTAAGGAAACTTTCTCTGTGTGTGTGTGTGTGTGTGTTAATAACAGTATACAATATCTTCTGATACAACAGGTCAGACTTGGCCGCTGATGTGATCCTTTTGGGCTCCTGCCAAGCCCTTGGCCTTCAAAGATAAATTATATCTTGTCTGCTAATTGAGGCACGTTTGGGTTTCAGCCACAACTTCCCATCAAGCATCCGCCTGGCCAGCGAGCCAGCAGGGTAAGCAAAGTCAAAAGCACGCCCAGGTGTCTCTTTGGCTTCCCAAAGCTGTTTTTTTTTTTTTTTTTCCCCTTTTACACCTGGGAAACCAGATATTGGGCAGGAAGCCACCTGAAATCTTAACTGTATTCAGAATGGCCAAAGATCTTACGATTGTCTTACCCCAATGAAAGGGATGAATTTCTGGTAGGAATCCTCATCTTGGCTGCAGATAAAAAGAAAGAAGTGGTTATTTTGACAAGGAACTGATGTTTAACATCCCTACAAGAGAGAGTTAGCAAAGTTTGCATCTGCAACAGATTGCGGATCTGCCAAGAAAGAGCTGGAAGAAAGTCTGAACCAGCAGCCCAGGTTGATGTAGGGAGTAAGAAGATGATAGAAATATGCAGGATCTGTTCTCTCTGGGCAAAGAGAAGCCAAAGTCCAGAGCAGTGTATCTCTCAAACTTTGGCAACTCTAAAGTGGACTTCAACTCCCAGAATTTCCCAGCCAGAATCTACTACCCATGGATATTATAGGTCTCTTTGGTTATCCGAAATTTTGTTGGCAATTCAAGGCTATTTTATTCCTTAAACTGAATGAATGGTGATCTCTGCAATGTTTAGATATTCCCTTGTACTTGTATTACCATGCTCCTTGAAAATAGCGAGGGAGGAGAGAGAAGATGGAGAAAAGAAGGGAGGGAGGGAGGGAGGGAGGGAGAAAAGGAGAAAGGATGGGAGGGAGGGAAAGAGGAAGGATAAAGGGAGAGAGGGAGGAAGGATGGAGGGAGGGAAAGAGAAAGGACGGGAGGGAGGGAAGGATGATGGGAGGGAGGAAGGAAAGAAGGATGATGGAAGGGAGGGAAGGGGAAGGATGAAGGGAGAGAGGGAGGAAGGATGGATGGATGGAAAGAGAAAGGACAAGAGGGGAGGGAAGGGGAAAGGATGATGGGAAGGAGGAAGGGAAGAAAGAAGGGAGGGAGGAAAGAAGGAAGGAAGGAAAGAAAGATGATGGATGGAAGGAAGGAAGGAAGGAAGGAAGGATGAGGGGAGGGAGGGAAGGATGGGAGGGAAGGGGAAAGGATGAGGGGAGGGAGGAAGGGAAGAAAGAAGAAAGAAAGGGAGGAGGAAGAATGGATCTGAATTACCTGCCAGCACCTAAACAGCAGGAAACCTTAGCTTAGCTTTTTTGTCAAGTATCCTTCCCCTCTGCAGTCACCCATCCTCTGTCTGGCATTCACAAGCCAGGTTCAATACAAGGGGCGTGAGCTCACAAGACCCTCCCTCTGCTTGGTTTCCAGGAGTTGGAGAGAGCGATCTCAGAGGACATGAGGGGGGTCCTGGGGCATAATGACTCGATGGATGGACCGTTGGCGAAACAGGTTCCTGGCTCAATCCCACCGGCTGCCTTTCCTCGTCTTTGTTTCTGTGTATTCAACCTTACTGAAACCGGCGTCTTGCCAGAACCCTGCTGATGACGGAACTTACAATTTGTGTTTGCAGGTCAGCATGGCCTCCGCCACGGGCAGCTGGTGAGTGACGTTGGCGCCGTTCACGTATTGGGTGATCCGGCCTACCACATCCAGAGGTTCTGAGGAAGACAGGGGGAAAAAAAACAACAACAACAACCCCAAATGGGTCAGGTGGTTTGAAAAGGAAACCTGGTGTCATGCCCGTCGGAGTCTGAATCCAAGGAGGAAGACGAACAGCTTAAAGGGAGCGGGAGTGCGGCTGTGGAGGAAACTGGGGAAGGACAAAACCCGGCTGGGCAGAGAAGGGGAAGAGGGAGTTCAGAGGAAGACCCAGACCCACCCCCTCTTCATCCTAGGGCATTCAGGGAGGAACGGAGAAGGGAGCAACTTGGGTTGCATGGCTTATGGTGGAGGAAAGGGTCCTGATTCCCTTCATTAGCCACAGCTGGGAATGAGAGTTTAAAAGAGTTGAAAGCTGAGTGCAGGAGCTGCTGGGAGCAAATGTGAGTTCATCTTGTGTTGACTTTGCTTATATGTGTTCCTGGCATCTTCCCAACCGTGTTATTGCCGTGCCTTCACGTCTGGAATTCTTGCTCCTGCCCTGCCAAACTAATTTCTTCAGTTTGCTTTGTTTGTACTTTAAGTTACAGTTTTTGTTGACCATGTTTTGGACTTGATTCTCTGCAGTCACAAGCTGTTCCTGGGAGTTTTTCTCCAGACCAGAAGGTAACCAGGACATTGGGGCAAAGTTGGAGAGAATAAAAGGACTCTTATTGATTATCTGACTGTGTTGCCTTTGTGCCACACCCTGGGTCATCACACCTGGAGCCTTGATTTCCCTTCCAGGTCACGGCAAAGCTGATGGGATGGGAGGTAGTGAGGAAGGGAATTCCCCAGGAGAGGGGGAGGGGGAAATCTCAGAAGAGGCAACTCAGCCTGGATATTAAGTGTGAGAAAAAAAGGGTGAAGACAGCCTCTCCCCTAATGGTTTCCAGAGGACAGGAAGTTCTCAACTTATGACCACAATTGAGCCCGACCCTTCTGTTGCTAAGCAAGGCAGGGATTCTATTATTTTTGCACCCTTTTATCCCCTTTTCTGCCACAGTTGTTAAGCGAACCACCACAATTGTTAAGTGAAACACAACATGCCCTGCCTTCCCCACTTCCTGGAAGGCCAGGTAGGGATGTAACCCTAAACTTAATTTTGAACGGTCACTGAATAAACTGCTCTATGTCAAGGGCTACCAGTATATAATTTTAAAGCTCCCTATAAGAATCTGAACTGTTCATGGTAAAAATGATGTTAGATAAGAGTCAATGGAATTCAAGGAGGGCTGGACTTTGATCTCTTATGAGCACGAAAGGATTCGAGATTAGTAAGATACTTGACGCCTCCCACACTTTCAGCCTGATCATCTCCTACAATTGGCTAAATTATCTTACGTCCTGCCTTGGGAGTCCCCCAAAACAACACTAACTAGGACAGAGGGAGGCAGCCAAATCATTTTGGGGGGCCTCCTAGGCTGAATTTAACTCAAATGTCCCCCAGAACAAGAATCCGGGTGGGGACCAGATTGGAGCAAAAGAGATGAAAAAGAGATTTTGGGAAAGAGAAGCTCAGAGCTTCTTCTTACCTATTGCAGGTGGTTCGGTTTTGCTGAAGAGGTCGCGCCAAGAGGTGTCTAAAAACATATTGCTGTATCGGCTGTCCACAGAGCCCATGTATTTCGCGACCGGATGAGATCCTGGCGGAGAAGGAAGTTTATCGACCAAAAAGGCAGGCAGAGAAGGAGAAAGACAGAAACGCAAGGTTATTTTTCGATCCCCAAAAATATTTCTCGATCAAAGCACAAGGCTGAAATGAACCAGGGAGGCCAACCTGCAAACTGGGTCTCGCTTGCTTTGAAATTACCAAAGTACGTTTGGTAATAAGTACTGACAGTCCTCGTTTAGTGACCATCTGGTTTAGCCACAGTTCCCCATTACGACAGCAATGAAAATGTAATTTGGCCAGTGAGCCTCGCATTTTATGACCTTCGTGGGTGTCAACTCATAAAATATTTCTCGGGTCTTTTTAGAGTTGCCAACAGAAAGGGAAGAGGGAGCAGTGAGGAAGTTTGCAAATCAAAACTGCATTCCATAAATGTTTTCAAAGATAGTAACCAGGTGACTGGACTTTCTGCCGTACAAATATCTAACTGGAGAGCATGACTGATGACACTGTGCTATGGATGTGTCCCATTGGGGAATATGAATTAGGATACAGTCAGGGGGTGGGGGAAAACCAGGGTTAAGGGTTACAGTGAATAATGTGTCTCAGAGTCAGCTACAACCAGGCAGTGCCAGCATGTTAAATTCCAATAAATCCTTTTTAAGTTTTGCAAGTTTGGCTTGAGTCTCATGTGTCAGTGTTGGGGACTAACTGAAGGCTCTAATCACCCCCCCCCCTCCCACTTTCTCAGGCTTTGTGGCAGCATGGAACATGGCTTCCAAAGCTGACAACCGTCCTCCCTTGAGAAATTCTAAATAGACAAAATAAAATTCTTACTTCAAGGTTAAGTGGTGCAGGATGGAAAAAGGATTTTACACTGGGTCAGATCGTGATTGGTCCATGTCATGTGATGATGGGAGAAAAGGGAATGGATTGTAGTTTGGGACATTGTGGGAAGTCCGGGAAACTGTTAGTTTTGAGATTCCACATACAGATGTGCCAGGTGCTGTTCTAAAAAAGGTACTTTTGAGATTGTGCTTGTCTCGGAGTTAATGATTGGAATGCAGGTTTGCTGGAAGGCTGACATCATGATTTAAATGGGGGGAACTGCCGGAATCCTGACAGCGGGTCTGAAAACTTGACTTTTGAAGTTGAAGTTTCGCTTAGCAACATCTGAGCTTGACCGCCAAGCTGCTGGTCTCAAGTGTGGTCATTAAATGAGGATTGTCCTCGGTCCAATAAATATCGGGTAAATTTTCAGAGCTGGGGCCAACTGAGAGTCAATGAAGCCATCTCCTCTTATTGAAGGTACAGGTATGACCACAATTAAGCTGTTAAACGAAACATCTGTTAAGTGAGTTGGGCTTAATTTTACGACCTTTCTGGCTAGTTGATAAGTCAGTCACTTGGTTGTGAAACAAATCTGGATTCCCCACTGACTTTACTTGTAATAATGTCGTAAAAGTGGATTGTGTGACCCCGGGATACTGTGACCGTCATAAATACGAACCACTAGCCAAGTGTCTGGATTTTGAACACCTGACCACGGGGATACTGCAAAGATTGTAATGGTGAGAAACAATGCTGAATCATTTTTCCCCCAACGCCATTATAACTTTGAACTGTCACTAAACAAACTTTTTTGGGGGGGATGATCGGCTGCCTTGGAGAAATGGCAGATCCAAGACCAAGGCTTAGAGAGAGAGAGAGAGAGAGAGAGAAAGAGAGACTTGATCACCAATAATCCACTTGATCACCAATCGTGATTTTAGCAACCGAAGGGCTAGTAATTCTGTTACCTAGACCAGGAGTCGCCAACCTTTTGGACCTCAGGGACCACCAAACTCCTAATTTTAAATCCTGCAAACCAGAGACTCTGGGAAAATCCCCCCCAAAATCTGCAGGGAAATGCCCCACCCATTTTCCTACCGATCGATCATTCTTTATTTGGGAATCACAGGACACTGTCTCCAGCTCCGTTCTCAGGGGCAGAGAGAGGGAGAGACTTTTGGCTTCATGCAAGGAAAGCAGCAGAAATATTTCTGTCTCACCCCCAAACTCCACCAGAAATGAGTCTTTGCCAGAGCAGCCTCTTGGAGCCGGAGGCCTTGCAGAGTCCCAAAGACTCACTTCTGGCAGAGTTTGGGGGAGAGAAAGAAAGACTTCTGCTGCTTTCCTTGCATGCAGCCAAAAGCAGAAGCGGAAAGAAGCAGCCTGGTGGCCAGCCCAGGCACATGGGGTGAGTGGGGCAAGTTCCTCCCTTTGCCCTTTCCCCCCTCCCATCAATACCTCATGTTGTTCGCAATGCAAGCAATGCAAGCCTTGTGTTCCCATGGGCCATGTGGGCGGCACAGCCTGGACTAATTGCTTTGGGGGTGACATTTCTCTGCAAAGCACCAAAATTTTCTTGCAGACCACCAGTGGTCGCCGGCCCACTGGTTGGTGACCACTGACCTAGAGGAATGATGAGGAATCTCATGTGGTTGAGCCAGTCCGACGTCTTGTTGGCCAGCTGCTTCACGAAAAACCTCAAAATGGCACTCAGGTAGCTTTGGCCCCCGACGGACACCACCTTCACCGGGCGTGGCATGGAGGAATTGCAATTGCAGCTGCAGAGAGAAAGGGCAACATAAAAAGGGGGGAGGATGTTTCAGGAGTCTGGGTGCCTGGCTTAGCCTTGGGGAGGGGGCTTCACAGGTGCTGGCGGGCAGGGGTGGGCTGCTGGGAAGGTTCGCAGGGGTTTGGGAGAGTCCCCGAGCTAAGATTCTGTGCAGTTCAGGGAATCCCCCAAATCCCACTCCTGGCTGGCCCCACCCACCCCGTCCCTCCCAGGAGCCCCCATGTGGCCCATTTTGGATGCTGGTAAGTGCAGGGTGTATGTGGAGGCTCAGGGAGGGCAAAAAACGGGCCTCCTGGAAGTTTGGGAAGGCCAGAAATGGTCCCCTTTCTGGCTTCCAGAGAGCCTCCGGAGCCCAGGGAAGGCAAAAACATCCCCTCCGCCATGGTGCAGGAGGCTGATGAGGCTACGCCCACGCAGCAATAGAACAGAATAGAATAGAATAGAATAGAATAGAATAGAATAGAATAGAATAGAATAGAATAGAAAAGAGTAGAGTAGAGTAGAGTAGAATAAGAAATAGAACAGAAATAAGAGAAGGAATAGAATAGAGTCGAGTCGAGTCGAGTCGAATGGAATAGAATAGAATAAAGAATAAATAGAATAGAATAGAATAAAGAATAAATAGAATAGAACAGAACAGAATAATAGAATAGAATAATAGCATAATAGAATAATAAAATAGAATAGAATAGTTTATTGGCCAACTGTGATTGGACACACAAGGAATTTGACTTTGGTGCAAATGCTCTCAGTGTACATAAAATAAAAGATACATTTGTCAAGAATCATAAGACACAACACTTAATGATAGTCACGGTACAATAAGCAATCAAATCATATCTGCAAACAGTCAATATAGATCGTAAGGATGCAAGCGACAAGGTTACAGTCATACAGTCACAAGTGGAAGAGGATGGGCGATAAGGAGTGATGAGAAGATTAACAGTAATAGTAGTGCAGACTCTGTAAGTAGTTGGACCATGTTGAGGGAATTATTTGTTTAGCAGAGTGAAGGCATGGGGGGAAAAACTACCCTTGTGTCTAGTTGTTCTGGTGTGCAGGGCTCTATAGCGTCGTTTTGAGGGTGGGAGTTGAAACAGTTTATGTCCAGGATGTGAGGGGTGTGTAGATATTTTCACAGCCCCCTTTTTGACTCAGTCAGCATACAGGTCCTTGACTGAAAGCAGGTTGGTAGCCATTGTTTTTTCTGCAGTCCTAATTATCCTCTGAAATCTGTGTCTTTTACCCATTGCTAAAAATTTTTGAAGCCCACCCCTACTGGCGGGCTCTTGATTCAAAGACTCTCCTGTAATAGTGAGAATGAAGCATGATGGGTCTATTCCACAGTGTGCAAGGGAGAGCATCGGTGTGTGTTGGCTGGCTATGCCTGCAGTTCTCTTTTCATATTTTTAGGGTTGTGGCAGAGAGGCACCTGCCCACTCTTTGAAATGGGAGAAACTGGGGATTCATGGCCCCCAAATCAACCACATCCTGGTTCTCTTTTGCCTTTGACTTATTCGAGGTAGCTAAATAATGATCTGGCAGAGATTCCTGAAAGGTTCTGGAGGGTTGTCTTAGTGTGCAACCATTGAGTTTGTGAGGAATGGCCACTAGAGGGGGCTCCAGAGCTGGAAGAAGGTACAAAAATACCAAGGCTGGGCAGAAACGGTCCAACACCCCCCCCCACCCCCGGTCCATGGACCGACACCAAGCCACGGCATGCCAGAAACTGGGCCGTGCAAACAAGCGAAGTCCCATCTGTGGGAGGCAGTAGCATGTGAAACCACGCCTCCTCCGGTCTGTGGGAAAAAAACTTGTCTCCATCGGAACCGGTCCCTGGTGCCCAAACAGTTGGGAGGAGGGGTGATATGCAAATTGACATAGAAACAAATGCAGGTTGCCCTCAAATTACAGCTATTTGTTTCGTGAAGATGGATGGATGGATGATTACATATGCTTAGATTAGAGGATAAACAAGAGAGATAAATAGAACTAGAGAGAATGAGAGGTACAAGTAAAGGTGATTAGAGATGGACAATTAGATGTACAGGGAGAAGATGAGATATCTGTTGGAGGCAGGCAGAAATATACTGTAGATAATCAGTGATAAATAGAAATATAAAGAAATATTAGAGACATATGATCAGAATTGGAGAGATAAGTATACAGAGAGAAATAATTTGATATAGATTAGAGAGAGGTAGATGGATGGATGGATAGACAAGTAGACAGAGCGAAACACAGAGACAGAGACAGAAAGAGAATGATAGATAGATAGTGAGATACATAGAAACATACATAGAAAATGATAAAGAATACAGATAGATATGGACATAGATAATGATAGATAGATATATAATGATAGATATAGATGAGAATGATAGAGTAGATAGAATTAGATAGATAGATAGATAGATAGATAGATAGATAGATAGATAGATAGATAGATAGATAGATAGAT
>BLBF01000081.1:8027239-8058192 GCA_015471245.1 Laticauda colubrina
ATAGATAGATAGATAGATAGATAGATAGATAGATAGATAGATAGATATTTGGATCATGTGACCGCGAGGGGACACTGCAACAACCGTCGGTGTGGAAAACGGCCATAAGTCGCTTTTTTCCCCCCAGTGCCATTGTAACTTCAAATGGTCATTAAAGGAACAATTGTAAATCAAGAACCAGCCTTAATACCAGTAAATTTCTATTTCTGAAGTAAATTTCTATTCATGAAGTAAATTTCTACTTATAAAGTAAATTTCTTCTTATAAATTTCTACTTATAAAGTAAATTTCTATTTCTAAGGTAAATTTCTATTTCTGTTTATTTATTTATAAAGTAAATTTCTATTTATAAATTTCTACAAAGTAAATTTCTACCTATAAAGTAAATTTCTATTTATAAAGGAAATTTCGATTTATAGAGTAAATTTCTATTTATAAAATAAATTTCTATTATAAAGTAAATTTCTGTTTATAAAGTAAATTTCTATTTATAATTTTTATTTATAACATTTCTATTTATAGAATAAATTTCTATTTATAGAATAAATTTCTATTTATAAAATAAATTTCTATTTATAAAGTAAATTTCTATTTATAAAGGGGTGTGAAATGGCTTTACTCGGCCAAGGAAGTAGTAAAAAAAAAACCAGGCAAATATTTCACGAGCCAAAGGACATTTTTCCAGGGTCTCCAAAAATGAATTTTAGGTGGATATTACTGAATGACCAACAGGTGTCAATCCAGAAAGGAATTTGATTGAAATGGTCTGGCTCAATACCTGGTTCTTTCAAAACCAGAAGCAAAACAGCAGTTTTTTCGCACTTTGTGGCCTTGAGGAATAATCTCTCCTGTTATATTTTTTGATCAGTTTTTATGAGTTTCATTTTATGAGTTCCTTCAACCGTTATAAATCAACTGGAGTTTGTGGAGCAGGTAATAAACAAGAGGGCAATGAAAAAAATGTTATCGAATAAGTTTGCATTTTTCAAGAAACGCTTCCCGTTTCTACCTAGGGGAAGGAAAAAAAGAAAGGAAAAGAAGCTTTTAATTGCTGGAGATCAAAGTATCTCTGACATGCGATTAGAAGCTCTTCAGGTATGGATTTTTATGGGAGCCAACCACAGACTGGAAGCACCTGCTTCTTCTGTTGTGACCCGACAACACACCGACAAACAGAAGCAAACGGATCAGACTGTTGTGCAAGCCTCACGTTCAAGATCACTTGTTGAGCAACTTGAAAATGTTCCCGGGAAGAGTATAATTTTTTGAATTTCTTTTTAAAGATAAAACACAGGTGGCTTCATCCTTACTGCTCACAATAGTTGTGGGGAGCCCACAACTTACAAGCCATAATTTGAGTTGCTGAGTCGTGATGGTTGCAAGCAGATTTTGTGACCTCTGTTTTGTGGCGGCCGTGAAGCGAAAACAGCACGGTCATAAAGTGGAACCCATTGTTCGCTATGTCGCTTTGGGCGATCCATCATCCAGGCCATGGTTGTCCCCAAGGTGCTTTTTTCCCAGAAGCAACTGGACTTTCTGTTTTTTTCTTTGAAGACATTTCACTTCTCATCCCAGAAGCTTTCTCAGCTCATCCACTCAGAGAGCAGAAGCAGTTTCTGGGATGAGAAGCGAAACTTCTTCAAAGAAAAACAGCCAAAAGTTCAGCTGCCTCTTGAAAAAAAAAAAAAAAAGCATCTTTCCATTCATTATCCTGATTTTGTTTCAAAAAAAACTTAGCTAGCCAGCCAAGGGCACTTTGGGCTTGCCAATTCTGCCAGTGTACTGTTCTTTAATTCTTATTTTTCTGCCATTCACAGAAACCTTCAGGATAAGCAGAATGTGTTCCTAATCATAACATTTGCTAATATTCCCGCAACCGACACCAGGAAAACGGATTCTGGGCAGAAGTCCCAATCTTTGTGTTGATCACAAAATGTCACCATTTCCACACACCCCCACAAGTGCAATTTATACGTACACACCTAATAAAACTAACACAACCCCACTGACATCAACAATCAACCCAGGGATGATGGATACTTCTTAATAGGATGGGCTAGCTTGTTAAGAGTGAGCAAAAAGAAGTACAAAGTTAGAAATTGGGAAAATAGTATCATGAATACGGATATAAAACACATTATAATTGCCATATATATACAAATGTTAGAAGTTGAACGATTATGATTATATATATATCTACATAATGTTATTAGTAATTGTACTTTGTTTAAAATATATTGACCGAGACAATACACTGTTCACCAAGCATTTATGGATGTTAAAGAAAAAATATAAATAAAACTATATATATTTTAAAAAATCAACCCAGAAATAGCACTCTTGAAAGAAACAATTAAACCACAATTCTCTTATAAACCACATAGGAAGTCTTCGGCTTACAATAGTTCGCTTAGTGACCGTCCACTGCACATTGAAAAACATGACATGACCATTTTTCACAGTTACGACCTTTGCAACAGCCTCACGATTGTGTGATCAAAATTCAGACGTATGAACTACAGGTTCATACTTATGACCGTGGCTGTGTGCTCCCTTGTAAGCACATACTCAAAGGAAGTCAACTCTGCCTGATGTAATTTACAGCACACATATGACCCTGTTTCCCACCTCCCTCCCTCCCAGAGTGTGTCATAAATCACATTCTCCAACAAAGCACTTTTGCCAGCTGAGGAAATCACTCGAGAGCAGTCCAGGAACACTTTACAAGTTGACAGATTCACTTAACAACCAGAGCTGGAAAGATCGTAACAATGGGGTCAAACTCACTGAACAAATGTCTTCCTTAGCAAACCAAAATTTGGGGCTTGATTTTGGCCGTAAGTTAAGGACTGCCTGTATTGTTCTGATTTAACTGGATATATATTTTCATTCATTTCTACCTGGTGCTGTCATTGTGTCTACATTAATTGTTAGGCTATATAGTCTTCGTTTTGCCCAACCAGATTCCATTCAAAGTTCAATTTGTTTGAAGAAATCTCTCTTTAAGGAAACTCTCAAGATAGAGCCAAGGGTGTCCCTTTTCCAGAAAACGCAGCTTACATCATATATCATGATACATCAGAATCTAATATACAGTGCTAAAGATACCTTTGTCGATATTCTTGTACGAAGTTCCACTTTAAATGCCTGTCTGCAAAAACTCATCTTTTCAAGGGTCAAATATCATTTCTTTATCGCAACAGACCAAAACGGTTTGAATTATGGGTTTTATCTGCATCTGAGGCTCCCACAAAGAAAACCACAAAGTCAATAGGCTTCTTATTCCCAAAAGTAGCTACCAAATAAAGTGCTTTTTGACATGAAAAAAAAAATACACAAGGTTTCTTAATACGGCCTGTGTATTTAAGCTTTTCCATTTTGAAAACTGAAAAAAGCCTTTCCTCTTTGAAAAACTTATTGACTTGAAGGCTGTAAAAGGGGATCACATGGGACACTACAACAGTCATAAGTGAGAGTCAGCTCCTCAGCGTCCAAATTTTGATCAGGTGGCCAGAGGGATTCTACAATAGTTGTCAGTTGGAAAAATGTTCATAAATCACTTTTGTCCGTGTTTTATTTTTTGTAACTCCAAACTTTCACTAAATGAACAGTTGTATGTTTTTGCCCCAAAAAAGCCTCTTAAAATAGCCCACATATTCATTTTAACATTCCCATTTTGAAAATCTACAAAAAAATAGAGGCTCAGCTCAGAGACAAAAATAAATGTTAGGATTATTCAGCAGTTAATTTGCTATAACTGTGATGTCAATCACTTGATGTTTATAGTTGTTTGATAGTATTAATGGACTACAGATAAAAATGAATGGAAGGCCTAAATATACAATAACAAGGATAAGTGAAGATGAAGATGAATAGATATTGAGAATAATACTTAAAACTATGGTACATATAAGATTTATTATCGGTATGTAATTAAGAATGTAGAGATTGCACCCAGACAGTATACTGTTACTGTGAAAAAAGAAATCCTATATATAACCAAGAAAACTGTACTGTAGAAAGTATTAACATGTGATGTATAATGAAGGAAAAATACAATAAAAAATATTTGTGAAAAAAAACAAAAAAACAACGGTGGCCAAAAAGGGTTTTATAAAATGGGACAAAATTCACTCAACAACTTTCTCACTCAGCGACGGACATTTGGGGTGAGGACTAGCTATTCGTAAGTGGCAGGCAGCTGGGATTCCTTTTTGGAGAGTTGCACAATCCTGCCTGACCTTAATCTCCCGAAACTTTCTTTTCAAACTGAATTATTTAAAGAGTTTTAATTAAAACCCCAGAGGCTCTAGGGCGGAGGTGCCTGTAATTTCAAGAGCTTCAAAGATGGGTCACCTTCTTCTCCTTTCCCAGGCACTAAAGGCAGGTCCTCGACCTACGACCAGAATGGAGCCCAAAAGTTACTACCTGTAAGGAGAGTTTTCGCCAAATATTTACGTCTTATCTTTGTTGCAGTTTGTTATGTGAACCTCTGCGGTTGTTAAATGAGTCATATGGTTGTTAAGCAAAACTGGCTTCCCCATTGGCTTGGCTTTGCCGGATGGCTGCAAAAGGGGATCACTTGACACACACACCCGGGGGCACTGTGACCGTTGTAAATACGAGCTGGGCTGCCAAGCGCCCAAATTTTTTATTATGCAGCCGTGGGGATGCTAAAACGATCGTAAGTATGAAAAACGGTCACAAGTCCCTTTTTTTCAGTGCCACGGTAACTTTGAACCACCACTAAGTGAACTGTTGTAAGTCGAGGACTACCTGCCATCCACAAAAGCTTCTTAAAACGGCCTGTGGATTCATTTTAGCATTCCCATTTTGAAAATCTCCAAAAAAAGGCACTCCACAAAATCTGATTTACAATCGCATTTGTGAAAAAAACTTTTGCCCGCAATTGGAATTGTACAACAATGGGCAATTCTTAAATGTTATTCTTTTTTTTTTTTTCCCATCATTTTGCTCATCCCAGATGAGCAATTTTTCTCACCTCCAAGTTATGTATTTCTATGATCAAGCCCTTATCAACTAAACCAGCACCTGTCAAGGAAGCATCCTTACATGCTAGAGAGAAAAGATATTCAGGTAAACATCTGGGAAAAGTTACCCAAGTAGAACAAGACAATTAACCCAGGCTGCCTGAAAACGTACTGTTAAAACAGGAGTGTAAAATTCCATCAATGGGGCTGAAAGCTTTAAAATGATTAACTAATGGGTTTATTTTAGGTGGCAATAGGCGTTTTATTTTTAACACTGCGTTAAAAACAACAGATGGAATGGAGAGTTAAAGGCTGGGTTTTTTAAATTTTATTTTGGGAGCTATTTTAACTATGCACTCTTTTCTGGGAGAAGAGAAACGAAAGCATTCAAGATGGCCTCTCTTTCAGCAGAAATTATTTTTTGCTGGTTAGGTTCCACACATTTCAAAAAAAGGAAAAAAAAAAAGCAAAGAGATATGGAATTGGACAGAGGGTTTGATAAATGCTGGCCTGATCGTCCCATGGGTGGCCTTTTCCTTATGTTACCATCAGGAAAAAAAAAATCTCATTTCCTTTCACAGCATGGTGTCCCCACAAACAGGAGGATGGACAGATGAGACTTCTTCCCATGACACCACCTAGCAGATGCTGAAAAGAAGCATGTTACCTTTTCAGGAAGAATAAATTTGGGGAAACGGTTAGCAAATTTGTCTCGGCAGCTGATACAAGCTGAGAAGGCCTGGTAATACGGGGTTTTCTTCCTTTCCTGGTTTCCTGCACAATTGTTTTGCTGGGAAAGGTTTCCTTGAGGGCCCATTTTAAACAGAATTAGTTTGCAAATGCAGAGATGCTTAGCTCAACGATTTTATTGAAAAGATAAAGGTACAGGTTTCCAACGGCACACGGAACAGTGTTACCTTCCTGCCGAAGGAGTACCTGTTTATCTACTCGCATTTGCCTGCTTTCGGACTGCTCAGTAGACAGGAGCTGGAGTAAGAAACGGGAGCTTACCCCTTGTGTGCAGCTCGGGTCTCGAACTCGGGCTGTCAGCTCTCCAAATTCAACATCTTGAATCGCGGAGCCATCGAGGCTTGCAAACAATCCTAGGATTGGCATTCCCAGCTGCACGTGGGAAAGATTAGACCTGCTGTGGTATTTTCTTTCAAGAAAACAACAGATTTTTCCAGGTAAAAAGCAGGGAGTGATTTCCCTATATTGAAATAAGATTATGTTAGATAATCGACCATCGATAATGGACCAATATAAACTGTGGTTCTAAGGGGCAGCAGAATGGACTAGGTTCTTAACCCTTTCTTCCCCAAGGACCTCCTTTAAAAGCCTTTTGTGGCCACAAGTCCCCCCCCCCCCAAGACTTAACTCAAGATATAAATCATAGCATTTCTTCAAGGACCCCCTGTGAGAACACTGTGGTCCCCCCACTGGATTAGAAAATCCCATGGAAGTCATAAACCAGCATCAAAATAATATGCAACCACATTCCATTCACAGAGAGCAGCAAAATGCAGAAGTCCCATTAAACTGCTCGTTCATCCGATAAGATCGAAGCTCACTGAAAAAAATGTCTTTTAGCTCCAGATTTTAAAAAAATGTATGCCAGGATAGCAAAGTATTACAGCGTTGCCTTTGAAAAATGAGTAGAAATTCCTTTATGCCAACAAAAGAGAAAGACATTTAGCAAGCAGGTATCAACATGAAGTGCTCAAAGGATTTAAAAAAAACAAAAACAGAAGAATTTTCTGCATGTGAGAATTCAAATATGTTTGGATCAAAAGGAATGTTTCCAGATATAATCAGAAATGACAAACCGATTCAGAAATTCCATATTACAGTTCTGTTGCAACTGAATAAAATGCAAAACAGCAGGAGCTAAACAAATTGCATAGCTGATGAGCTAGAGCAATTATCTAATAAAATCATTCAAACGTATCCAGATGTAGGGGTACCCAATCGGAACAAGGCTAACCAAGAAAATCATCAGTTTATCCTCCAGGAACAAGATGAGATTTTTAAACTTGAAAAAGGGATGCATTTATTGGAATTCAAACGTCCTCCAGGTCTGAGGTCACCAAAAAACATGGTTAAGACGTCACAAAACATGGTTAAAAAACCAGAGCTGTATGAAACCCAGCTATTCTGTTTACAAGACTGTCACCTGTAAATGGGCCCAGAAAGGCTGACACTGATGAATTTCTATCTCCTCAAGATACCATATTGTCTTTTGAGAAAATCAATCAGAAAATACACACGACACAAATATTTTTTATACCTAGCAGACAGAAATAAAGAGGAGGAATAAAATGAGGGCCTGCATTTATGGAGAACACATATACGTGTGTGTTAATACTGAGCAATATTCCCTAAAAGGGCATAAAATTTAACCAGCAACTGCATATCCAGATAAAATTATTCAAATTGCACTAGCAGCCATCTGCTTCGAAAGTGTCCTTCTATACATTTCTTTATTGTCTTGAAGCATTTTACTTGCTTTGCATAGAAGGAATTTTGGGATAGAGATTGTGCCAATCGCTTTTTTGCATATTGAACTGCATAATTATTTCTTGGGGGGGGGGGGGGGGCAAAACACAAAACAAATAACCCCCCCTTTTTTTGCCATTTTGGCAAATTATCCAAATGCCAAACCATGACGGCGTTATAAAAATAACACAGCTAAGGAATTCTGGAACGAGAAGATGTTCTGTTCAGTAACTTCCTCTGTGGCAGGAAACTAAAGTCCTGCTTGAGTAAATTGTGGCACACAAGAGTTTCTGGTGAGTTTAGGCGGAGCTGGGCTACAATCAGCTATTTACACAGAGGTAACAAATGCAAGGGCTAGAGAAAAACAGAAGTTGTGTTGACTCCCAGCCTTGAAGTGTTTTGGGAGCTGCTTCAGCTTACAAAAAAACATGTTTAATTCTCCCAAGTAAACATGGCACTGAAATGTGATCATGCGTTCTGCTCTTAAACCAATCTTTTCTGTTCAACAGAAGATAAAGAGTATCACCTACCCCAATATACAGGCCATCTCATAGTAAGGATCATTTTGCCTGCAAAATCATGTATACGTTCTTCACCGAGGATACATCCGTTCTCCGCACAAACATTACACGTTCAAATAATCAATGGATTTATTTTACTTGTATTAAAAAGCAATGGCCAAGGTCATCTTAAAGAACAAGCCCAATACTACTCCTGATACTACTCCATGTGGCTGGACAATTAGAAAGCCTAGCAGAAATTTTTAAAAAATAAACTGCAAATACAGGATGTTTCTCTCTCCCACTTTTAAATGTACAAGGAGGAAACATGATAGAGTCCTAATTCCAAGATTTTGTTTTTATTCTCCTGAAGGTGGAAGAGGACTTGCACTTAAAATGGATTTCAGCTAAAGCCTGCCTAAGATTTATATCTCCCTGCTTTCAAAAAGCTATTTGAACTACGTCCTGTATTTAAAAGCTCTCGTCCAGATGGTACAGGGCAAAGAAACAAAGATCTTGAGTTCAAACTGAGTGGACATTTCAGACAAAAATAAATAATCAACATTAAAATTAGCTTTTTCACTAGTGAAAGTGATCTTAAGGAAGGAAGGAAGGAAGGAAGGAAGGAAGGAAGGGGAAGCATGAAATGCCACCCTGGAGATACAAGCAAGAAACCAATACTGGGAATATTAGAAAGTTGTTGGAGGTGTGCTTGTTAGCAGGAAAATATCGACCAAGGAAGATAAGACAAAGGGGTGTTTGGCTTGAAGGGTTAAAAAAATCACTTTTTCAACTCCTTCTATTAACAAATGGAAATGAACCCAGGGAAATATTTATCCTTTCCCTTAAGGGACAGATAAACATTCTTCTTGGGATAGGACAGAAAAGGCCGTGCTATATTTTGCATTTATCAACATATAGGTAGTTCTTGACTTACAACCACAATGGGGTCAGAATATCCACTGCTGGCCATTTGTTCAGTCAGCCCAGCCTGGTTTTACAACCTTTCTCATGAAGCCAATCACCTCGGCTGTTAAGTGAATCATGGCGTTGGGAAGCAAATTCGGCTTTTCCTCTTGATTTTGGTTGTTGGAAGCCGGCTGGGAAGGTCACAGATAGTGACGGATGCTGCGACTGTCGTAAATACATGCTGGTTGCGAAGCACCCACATTTTGATCTGGTGAGGATTCTGGGATGGTCATAGGTGGAAAGGCCAATCTTAACTCATCTTTTTTCCCCAGTGCTTCTATAATTTTGATTGTTAAACCAATGATTGTTAGGCTGGGTGACACCTGGAGGCAGGTATGTTTCCAGAAAATAAGATTTGGGAAGAGTTTGAATGAAACACCTGCTTTCAGATGTCTCTTTTACATGGAAATGGGTTGAGTTCATATATCTCGCCCAAAACACACCTGAAACAGCCCTTCCTGAAGAAAAGCAGATGTGGTCAGCTCTACCAAAGCTTCAAACAGAGAATTTACCAAAAGGAACCGATTAAAGATGCCCTTTTAATTTCCTTGTTTTTTCTTTGAAGATGTTTTGCTTCTCATCCAAGAAGCTTCTTCAGCTTTTTAGAGAGGCGTTGAGGCCACTTGGAGGTTTATCTGTGTCCTCAGGGTCACCTGAATGGTGGAAATGGTTGCTGTAGTCTGCAGTCTTTTAGACTTTTGGTTATGCGATTTGGGATGGACACTCTTCGAATGGTGTGGGACTGTGAACGGATTTCCAGAAAAAAAATTGGTGACTACAGGAACCATTTCCACCACCTGGTGACCCCAAGGACACAGATAAACCTCCAAGTGGCCTCAACGACACTCTAAAAAGGATGCAAATGACCAGATGTCTGCAAGGAATGTAAATCCTTCCATTCCCCACCATCTGGTCAGAGCTGAAGAAGCTTCTTGAATGAGAAGCAAAACGCCTTCTTCAAAAGAATAACCAGAAAGTCCAGTTGCCTCCTGAAAAAAGCACCTCTGGAACAACCATGACCTGGATGACGGAAAATATCTACAAACTTCCACCTGTCTTTTAAGAAAGCGTGCCAGTTAGAACAGGCACCGTTTTACCAAACCAGATTTCTGATTTTTACACAAAAGGCAAAAAGAACCCTCGAACGGAACAAGCAAACCAACTGAACTGGATAAGTAGCTCGCCAGTTGCCAATGTTGGTCGGAAGTTGGTTTAAGCAAGAGAGGAACGTTTCAGTAATATGTTGGCCTTTTAATTTGAGGAAGTACTCATCACCGGAACCACATGGATGAATACACAATAACTTTTGCACTCAGGGAGTATATAGTAACTTCAGTGTATTATCCGAGATGTAAATGAACCCCAAATCTGCATATCCTGCAACTCCAACCGTGTTATGGTATGGAGGGAAATTGGGGGGAGGGGGGGGCAATGTTCTTCTTGAGAGACACACACACACACCCTGTGGGCCTTGCGATAAGCATGGGAGGCTGCCGACTCGATGCAAGACTGAAGCTAGTCCTCGGCTTGCAGCTGCAATTGAGATCCAAACTTCCATCACAAAGCGAGTTTTGCCCAATTTGGCCACCTTTTTTGGCCAGTTAAGCGTATTTTGGCCGTAGCCGTGAGGACTATCAACATGTCACTTTTCTAAGTGCTGTTGTAACTTTGGATCCCAGGACAAACGGTTGGAAGTTGAGGACTTTCTGGCTCCAATGAATTCGCAAGCCAGCATCCTGCCAATAACCACAGAACAGCCAATGATGGTCCACACAACCACATCAATGGAAGAACCACAACTCTTCTCAAGCCAGAAGACATGGAAAAAAAGAATCCATCGTTTCCCATATATGCAGGGGCCCTTTTTACACACACACACAAAACGAAGAAAATGCCACCTTCATTGCATTTTCTCATTTTAGGTTGCTCTTAGAAGAGCTCGGACCTGAAGCTGTGTCCAGATGTAGCAAAACACCCACCTGTCCATCATCAATACCTGTTTCAAATCTTGCTACCCTCCTGTTCTCCCCCTCCCCAAATCTATGGGCTGTCTACTTCAAAGAGGAGGGGGAGGTAATCAACTGGACAACTCCCCATCCGACCCCTTTACTTAAAGCAGGGGTCCTCAAACTTGGCAATTTTAAGACTTGTGGACTTCAACTCCCAGAATTCTCCAGCCAGCTACACTTACCTGGGAGAAGCTACGCTGGCTGGAGAATTCTGGGAGTTGAAGTCCCCAAGTCTTAAACTTGCCAGGTTTAGATACCTCTGACTTAAAGGAAGATGAGGGTCGCCAAGGAAAGATTGACCAACCCTAGAGCTATGAAGAGGGGGGGGATTGTTCTATAAATCCCATTACGAAGTGGTCTTTTGGGGGGAGGGAGGGAGGGGGAAACCCAGGAGGAAGAAGGAAGGTTGGTTTGCATCATGGTTTTGCTCACCTTCATCCCAGGTGTCTTGGAAAGGCTGGGGATGATGGGAAGAAGCCCATCAGCCCAGGGGTCTCTGGGTAGAGGGAGATGACAGGAGATGGGTTGCTGTTCTTTGGAAAGCTAGGGATGATGGGAGGTGGGCTGCCCTCTTAAGGGTCTTAAGGGCGGATGGGAATAATGGGGAGTGGGTCCCAACCAGAGATCTTTCCTCCTCTGAGGATGATGGGGACCCAGGGGTCCTTTGACAACTGGGGATGATGGGAGGCAAGCTGTCGTCCCAGTGTCCTTTTAACAGCTGGGGAAAATGGAGTCTTGTGGAGATCAGGGTGATGAGAAGTGGGACCCCCACCCGAGAGGTCCTGGGGAGGTAGGCCCTCACCCCAGAGGTATCTGGAAAGCTGGGGATGATGGGAGGTGGGCCCTCACCCCAGGGGTCCTATAGAGCTGGGGATGATGGGAGGTGGGCCCTCACCCCAGGGGTATCTGGACAGCTGGGGATGGTGGGAATTGCTCCCACCAGAGGTCTTTTAAGAGCTGGGGATGATGGGAGGTGGGCCCCCACCCCAGAGGTCCTAGGGAGCTGGGGATGATGGGAGGTGAGCCCCCACCCCAGAGGTATCTGGACAACTGGTGATGATGAGAATTGTTCCCACCGGAGGTCTTTTAACAGCTGGGGATGATGGGAGGTGGGCCCTCACCCCAGAGGTCCTGTGGAGCTGGGGATGATGGGAACTGACTCTCTCCGCTCACCTGGGCACGCAGCTGGGCGAGCTCCGGTCCACCTCCCAGGTAGCGTAGAGGTTCATCTGCACAGGGCGACCCCCGGCCGCCGAGCCCGGCGGGGCCTGAGGAGGGAGCGGCCCTGCACCCCCGGGGGCCGAAGCCCCCGAGCCAGGGGCGGCCAGAGAGGGCTGCGGGGGCGACGAGGGCTGCGGCAGCGGCGGAGGCACAGTCGGCGGGACCAGCAGCTGAGGCGTCCCGGTCAGCGCCGGGGACCCCGACGAAGGCTGCGGAGCCGACGGCGGGACACAAGGCGCCGGCTGGAGCAGCGACGCGCCGGCCCCAGAGCCCCGAGGGCCGCCCAGCACCGACGCCCCTCGCTCCGCCATGGCGCCGCCGTGCGCGAAGATCTCTCCGCCTTCCCCTCAGCCGCGCCGCGGCCGGACTGACAGACGGGCGCGCGGACCCGCAGAATGGCCCGCCCCTCCTCCTCCTCCCCGCTCTACACCACGCCCCTCCCCTCCGCACGCACGCACGGCGTGGCGTGGCGTGGCCTCGAGCCCGCTTTCCACCCCTCCTCCCTTCCCACCACCCCTCCGCTCCCGTGCGAGCGCTTGAGGGAGAAGCCGGACGTGAGAGGAGCAGAAGGAATGGGGGTGGGGAGAAAGAAAGGCGGAGCTTCTCCCCTCGCCGCCCCGGCGTCGGATTGGTCCGGACGGACGCCTGTCAACTCTCTCGCTCTTTTTCCCCCACCCCTCCCACCCCCCCTCGCTTTAAATCCCCGCCTCTTGCCCCGCGTGATCCTGTGGTTCTCCTTCGCGTCCGACTCTTAAAGAAAAGTTTTGTATGTGTACAAAATATAAATGTGTGTGTGTATATTTGTTTTTTTAAGTTTTCGCGGGTACTTTACATGAATGCAGTTCAGCTTCATATGTTCATATATGTTTTTATAAGTTTATATTTTATAAGTTTATAAGTATATAAGTTTATATACCCATATCCATACAGAAGCCTGATGATGGCAGATGAGATTCTGCTGAAATGTTGCTACAACTTTAAAAGCACAACTACAATGACGTGGGATAATACCCGAAGGAAGCTAAACAGCACATATATATATGTGTGTGTGTGTTTTATATATGTTTATATATATATATGTATGTGTGCGTGTGCTGTTCAGCTTCCTTCGGGTATTATCCCACGTCACTGTAGTGCTTTCAAAGTTGTAGCAACGTTTCAGCAGAATCTCATCTGCCATCCTCAGGCTTCTGTATATTCATATGTATGTTCATACGAACTCCATACAGAAGCATCTGAGGATGGCAGATGAGATTCTGCTGAAACGTTGCTACAACTTTAAAAGCACAACTACAATGACGTGGGATAATACCCGAAGGAAGCTGAACAACACACGTGTAAGTACCTGTGAAAACTTAAAAAAAAAACATATATTTGTATGTGTATATATGTGTATATATATTTATTTTTATATATGTTCCGGGATAGATACAGAGAGGAGATAGATATAGAGAAAAGAGAATAGTTAGATACAGAAGGCAGGAAAGAAGGAAGAGATGGATAAATGGATACACACAGAAGGAAGGCAGGAAAGAAAGATGGATACATACAGAAGGCAGGAAAGAAAAAAGGAATTGAAATTGACATATAGATGACAGATACAGAAGGAAGGCAGGAAAGAAGGCATAGATGACAAATAGATGGATATGGTAGATGGTAAGATAGAGAGATCCACCTGCCTAGCTTTATTATTCTTTTTAGGCATCTTTTTTTTTCCCAAACACACAGAAATGCACACATGCACCCCCAAGAAAATGGGAGGGAAGGAATTTTTTTTTCAAAATGCAGATTCACACAGACCAATAAGGGCGGGGTGGGAGGAAGAACATGCAGACACCAAACATCTTTTGCCTCATTTCCCAACAGGCAAGTTAGCCCATTTCTCCTAAGGCGAAATGGAGTGGGGAAGCCCTGTATTTATTTGTTAAATCTTAATTTGGTAAAGGACCATTCTTCCAATCATTTTTAAAGCAAGGCAAGGGATGGTTTGGGTGTGTATGGTTGAAAGGTTAAAATGCTTCAGCACAATAATTTAAGGGGAGGAGGAATCCTTGGTGTTCTCTGAGCTGGGTTGTTTTCTTGCAGACATTTCATTACCCAACGAGGTAACACCATCAGTGCTATGAGGGAATGGGGATTGTGAGGAGGAGGATGACAACTGTGGGGTCCTTGGTGCTCTCTGAGCTGGGTTACTGTCTTGCAGACGTTTCGTTACGGAACTAGGCAACACCATCAATGCCGGTGTTTCAACCCTGAGCTACAAATATTCTTTATTGATGGAATAATTTAAATTTTGGTGCTGCGAGGGAAAGGAACCCCTCTCGGGTTTGGTGGAGCCCACAATAATATATTTATTTTCTTTCTGAGGCAGTGAAGTTGTGCATCGCTGGACAAAAGACATAACACCCGAGGATGGAACACAACAGAGGTTTATTGGATCCAAATGTTCTTACAACTACACATCATATCTTCAGAACCGAGAGGAATAAAAGTTGAAAAGAAATTTTGTCCCCATGAATCTTCTTACACGTCATTTTCGTAGTCAGCTGAGTTCTTCTTCTTCAACTTTTTATTGTAGTCATTTGCCCAGACATAAACCATGTATGCAATGACAAATTCTTAAAAAACACAAAACAGAAGGAAAGTTTAGGGTTGTATGTCCAAGTTAGAATGGACCAATTCCAATTTCTCCAACTCTTTATCACTTCATAAAATTAGTGCTCAACTTATGACCATTATTGAGCTCTGGATTTGTGTTGCTAAGTGAGACATTGGTTCAATGAGCCTTGCCCCATTTCTTGCTACAGAAGGGAATCACTGCAGCTGTTAAGTTAGTCACATGGGTGTTAAGTGGAATCTGGCTTCCCCACTGACTGTCAGAAGGTCGCAAACCCTGACTGTCATGAGTCAGTTGCCAAAAGTGTGAATTTTGATCACATGAGATCGGGATGGTGCAATGGTTATAAGGGTGAAAAATGATCGCAAGTCCCTTTTTTCACGGATGTTGTAACTTTGAATAGTCACTCAATGAACTGCTGTAAATCCAGAACCACCTACATAATTTCCCCCACAGCTTCAAGTTTTCTCTTCCCTCGTCTCGTAAATGTTTGTCGAGGAGGAGGTCACCAACCGTTTGGACTTCAGGGACCACCAAACTCATAATTTTAAATCCCGCAGACCACTTAATATGAATTTTGACAGACAAGTGATTTGCTGGCGTTGGTGGGAAAGTCGGTCCCATATTCCAGAGCTGCAGTAGTCACAGGACTGGCCCTTTGGTCATCCCAGTCCATGGCACCCAGGTGGAGGAGCAGCTGCTCCAGGATGACCAAAGGGCTAGTCCTGTGACTGTGGCAGCTCTGGAATATGGGACCAACTTTCCCACCAACGTCAGCAAGACACCCAGGGCAGATTTCCCTCCCCCCCCCCAATTGGTCTTACCTTCCAGTTCCAGCTCACAGGGCTCTACTCAAGGTAAGGTTTCAGCTTGGCCGAAGGATGGGGGCTAGAGGGTGGGCAGGCCATGAGGACGGTGCAGCCTTGTGTTCCCACTCAGCCTGGATTAATTGCTTTAGGGGGGACATTTCTCTGTGGACCACCAGTGGTCCCCAGCCCACTGGTGGAGATCATGGTTGTCCCAAAGGTGCTTTTTTTCAGGAGGCAATTGGGCTTTCTTGTTTTTATCTTTGAAGACGTTTTCCTTCTCACGCGGGAAGCTTCTTCAGCTCTGACAGGAGCACTGCTCAGGTGGCCCCAAGGACACAGATAAACCTCCAAGTGGCCTCAATGACTCTCTAAAAGGATGCAAATGACCAGCTGTCTGCAAGGAGAATAAACCCTTCCATTCCCCACCATCCAGTCACAAATAAACTTCCAAGTGCCCTCAATGTCTCTCTAAAAGGATGCAAATGACCAACTGTCTGCAAGGAGAATAAACCCTTCCATTCCCCACTATCCTGTCAGCTGAAGAAGCTTCTTGGATGAGAAGTGAAACATCTTCAAAAGAAGCAAACAAGGAAGCCCGACTGTCTCTTGAAAAAAAGCACCTTTGGATGACAGAAGGATTTTTACTCCTTGTAGGCAACTGGTCATTTGCATCTTTTTTAGAGAGCCATTGAGGCCACTTGGAGGTTTATCGGTGTCTTCAGGGTCTCGAGTAGTGCAAATGAGTGTGGAGAAGGCTCAAGTGACCCTGAGGACACAGATAAACTTCTAAGTCAGAGGTCCCCAAACCTTAAGACTTGCGGACTACAACTCCCAGAATTCTCCAGCCAGCAGAGCAAAGTAGCCTCAACGACCTTCTAAAAGGATACAAATGACCAGCTGTCTGCAAGGAGTATAAATCCTTCCATTCCCCATTATCCTGTTATAGCTGAAGCAGCTTCTTGGATGAGAAGTGAAACATCAAAGCGAAAAAGAAAAAAGCAAGAAAGTCCAGTTGCCTCCTGAAAAAAAAAAAGCACCTTTGGTAATTCCCCAAATTGAATCTCATCCTTGCTTAGGCACAGATTAAACTAATCAAAACCCTATGGAACTAAATGTGCTCTAAACACAGGTTTTGTAATGTAAGGATTACAGTTATCGCCTCCAAAGCGATTGGCAGCCAGAATTATCAGCAAGACAGATCACTAATCCTTAAGCCAGACAATCTTTGCAATAATGAGATGGAGAACAGAGGCAGGGAAGACACAACAGGCTTACCTGCCAAAGCAGCCCAGCTGCTCTTTTTTGCATGCTTTTGCCTAGCCAGGTTAATTAATATTTTAATGACATGTTGTTTATTAAATGGAATGGCTTCAGCACTTATCTCCTTGCTATTTGTTGTGATCAAGTTGCCAGGGATAAAGATGGCACTTTTTCCCCCCTTTTTTTTGTATTGACAATAAAAAATAACAGGACCAATTCTGATTTTTGTGCTGCTCTGGTGTGCCATCTATCGTTTTCTATCGGAAACTTTTTGTAAATAACTATATAAATTACAACTTGGGGCAGCATCTGCTCTTCTTAAAGAGAATGGCAACTGGAAGGAAATTGGTGCACATCCTGGCTGAAAAAAAAACCTGGCTGAGGAGTGACAGCAAGAGAGCAGCCTCCCTCCTTCCAGTTTTAAATAACAGCGGTCTCAACTTACAATAGAAGAGAATAGAATAACAGAGTTGAAAGGGACCTTGGAGGTCTTCTAGTCCAACCACTGGCTCAGGCAGGAAACCCTACACCATTTCAGACATTTGGATAAATGGTTGTCCAATCTCTTCTTAAAAACCTCCAGTGATGGAGCACCCACAACTTCTGGAGGCGAGTTGTTCCACTGATTATCCTCACTGCCAGAAAAATCTCTCAATTCTTTTTAGGTTGCTGCTCCCCCTGATGATTTTCCATCTGTTGCTTTTTGTCCTGCCTTAAAGGGTTTTGCAGAATAGGTGGACCCCCTCTTCTTTGGGACAGCCCCTCAAATTGTTCTGACCCACACCCTTTTCCCACAAATGAAACACAATTCAAAAAGAACAGAAACCTTCTAATGCTTTTTACAAAATCATTAGCTGTGATAAGCACAAGCCTTGCCAAACTGTGTGAGACTTGCCAAAAGATAACAGACAAGAAATAATTTGCAATACATAAATGTTCAAATACAAACTTGGGATACTGAAATGTCTACGAGGCTGGAGTTTCAAAACGTCTTTGCCTTCTGCAAAGTAACTTCGTTTCACAGCTGGCTTTTATCTCCTTGAAGGAGGGGGCATTACCTTGCAGCCTTACTCCCGAGTCGCCCTGCTGTTGTAGCTGCTCTTTCCTGCAAGCAATCCTGTGCGCACATGCACTTGGCACAGGCTCCTCGGGAACCTCCTCATCGCTGCTCCCAGCCCCCACAATCTCTGAAGGCAGCAGTCTACTCCCTAATGGTCCTAACCCCTCATCTGAGTCCTCGCTCTCCTCAGCCATCCACACCTGCTGCCGGCTAACCACAACACAAATACTGGAGCACTGCTATCATGTCACTCCTAGTCCTTTTCATTAAATTAGACCAAAGGCCTTTAAACTTGGCAAGTTTAAGACTTGAGGACTCCCAGAATTCCCGAGCTAATATGATTGGAGGAGAAGGAATTCTGGGAGTTGAATTCCATAAGTGTTAAAGCTATCAAGTTTGAAGATTCCTGAACTAGGCATACCCAATTCCAGCAACCATTCTTCATATGTTTTACCCTCCAGTCCCCTAATCTAGAGGTTGCTTAATGACCGTTCGAAGTTACAACAGCCCTGGAAAAAAAAAAGTGATTTAGGACCGTTTTTCACACTTATGACCGCTGCAGGATCCCAAGGTCACGTGATCAAACTTCAGATGCTTGGCCACTGACTCGCATTTAGGACGGTCGCAACATCCCGGGCTGATGTGATCCCCTTTTGCGACCTTCTGACAAGTGAAGCCAAAGGGGAAGCCCGGCTCACTTAATGACCAGGTTATTAACTAAATAACTGCATTGATTCATTTGAACAAAATGCAGCAAGGAAGATCATAAAACGGGGAAAAAACTCACTTCACTGTCTCGCTTATCAACATAACTGTTGAATTCAATTGTGATCTAGCTGTAGTTTCAGAAATCTAAGGCGCCACTCCTCAGAAGTGAAAAACTGGGCGAGTAAAACTTTAGAGGAACCTGTTTAAAAAAAACCTTTTTCCTCCCTGCACCTCACTTACGAGGCGTCACACGGAAGAATGAAGAACTGATTCGTCTCCAGGTGTTTAAGATCTTGTGCGGGATGTTGGGGAAAATTTTCTGTTCAAACGGAGACAGATAGTAGCTGACGATGTGCCTCGTCTTCATCAGGTTTCCAAACTGTTTCCCCATCTTGGCAGATTGCTCTGTTTGGGGGGGAGGGGGAGGAAGAGGACAAAATAAATTTTATTTCATAAATAAAATAGGAAACGGTCAAGATGGTTACATGTTTGTAAAGAGAAGCATGTTGTTGTGAAGTCAGAGAACCAGCTTGAATTAAAGGCATTGGGCGGGGGGGATAATCTTGGAAGGATAACAGATAAACAGCATTGGAAGCAAGCTTGTAGATCATCTAGTCCAACTCTGCCCCGTTCCACCTGCCTTAGGTATGAAGCCTATGTTGTCCAGACAGTTTATAGTTAATGGGAATCGGTATAGTAATCGGTTAGTAATTGGGAGCTGTCCCCTTAAAGGAATGCATCATGGTAAATGTAGTTAAGGTATCCTGGGAAATGTAGTCCATGTCATGTGGCCACATCAGTAATCCTGATTGGTCACTGAATTAAACCTTGATGGGTTCCTCCTGCTAGCATCTCTACCTCTGCTCCTACCATATGGGATGAAAGGGATAAAAGATTACCATCTTTTTACACCATAAAGTACAACTATGCAGAGAATTGGACATTGAGAAGAATCTCATCATAACTATGAGTTATTTGAGGATGCCTGATGAACCAATAAAAAGACTTTGTATGGATGCTTTGTGGAGTTTCTCTGTCTGCCTTATATTAAGAAGCAGAACAAAGCCAGTCAGGCTGACTTTGGATCGGTTCCTAGGAAGGAAGCAATAAGGTCCAATCACTTCTGAAAATGTTGCCAAGAAAATGTTCTGGGTTTCTCCAGATAGCCACCAGGAATCAAGACTGACTTGAATGCATTCACACATAATCATGCCCAAATTCTAGTCTAGAAAAAAAGGAGGGCTGCGGGGGGAGGGGGGAGGACACGATAGCAGTCTTTCAATATTTGAGGGGCTGCTACAAAGAAGATTTGGGGGGTCAAGTTGTTCTCCAAAAGCCTCTGAAGGCAGGACAAGAAACAATGGGTGAAAACTAATCCAGGAGAGAAGCAATTTGAATTGAAGGAGAAATTTACAAACCGTGAAGACAATTGGCCAATGGAACAGCTTGCCACTAGACCAGGAGTCGCCAACCTTTTGGACCTCAGGGACCACCAAACTCATAATTTTAAATCCCGTGGACCAGAAACCCTGGGAAAATCCCCCCAAAAGCCTGCAGGAAAATCCCTCACCCTGTTTTCCGACCTATCGATCATTCTTTATTCTCAGGGAAAAAGAGAAAGAGAGAGAGACTTTTGGCTGCATGCAAGGAAAGCAGCAAAAGCAGCAGAAGTCTTTCTTTCTCTCCCCCAAACTCCACCAGAAATGAGTCTTTGCCGGTGCAGCCTCTTGGAGCAGGAGGCCTTACAGGGTCCCAAAGACTCACTTCTGGCGGAGTTTGGGGGAGAGAAAGAAAGAGTTTTGCTGCTTTCCTTGCGTGCAGCCAAAAGCAGAAGAAGAAAGAAGCGGAAAGAAGCAGCCCGGTGGCCAGGGCCAGGTACGTGGGGTGAGTGGGGCAAGTTTCCCCCTCCTCCCTTTCCCCCCTCCCCTCACTACCTCGTGTTGTTCGCAGTGCAAGCCTTGTGTTCCCGCACAGCCTGGATTAATTGCTTTGGGGGGGACATTTGTCTGCGGGCCACCAACATTTTCCCGCGGACCACCAGTGGTCCATGGCCCACTGCTTGGCAACCATTGCACTAGACGTAGGTGCTCCATCCCTGAAGGTTTTAAAGAAGAGACTGGACAGCCATTTGTCTTCAATGGTATGGGGTCTCCTGCTTGAGCAAGGGGTTGGACTAGACGACCTCCAGGGTCCCTTCCAACCCTGTCCTTCTGTATTGTAGTCCAACACCCCCACCTCAAGCAGGAAACTACACTGAGTGCTTCTGCACAGGAGGCAAATAACGGAGACTTGGTTAAATAAATTAAATACATGTATACAAGATGTTCCTTGGTAAACTTTGGGCTCAGGCAGGCCTACCTAGCAGGGTTGTTGTGGCGGACCCCCCAAAAAAGGGAAAGCTCCTGCAAAGGAACACGGACAAATCTACTCCAGACTTAAAATCAAGCATTAACCTTAAATTTCCTCCACTGGCCCGACACGCGAGAGACCCGTTCCGACGATCCGGCGTGAGAAGTCACCCTTTTCTCCTCCAGCTTCGGCCGCCCTTTTCTTCCGCTTCCGGGGTTGAACGTCACGTCCGCCCGCGGGTGAAGTCGAACGCTTTTATTTCTCCGGCGCCCGCACCCATCATGGCGGCGGCGGAGCGTCGTGCGCGGCTAAGGCGCATGCGCGTCCCCGTGTATTGACGACCGGCGTGGAAAGATGGCGGCGCTCGGCGTTCTGCGGAGGCTGCGGGCACCTTCAGGATCCTGGTTGCCAGGGAGGGCGCTGGGGGCGGCTCCCAGCCGGTAATCTGTCCTCTTTTCTATCCCAGCTGGAGGGAAAGAGTCCCATTCCGGGCAGGAAATCGCTTCCCTGCTCGGGAGAGGATGCCGGGCGAACCTCCCCCCCCCCCGAGATACATCAGGTTTCTAGTCCACATTGAGGTCCCCATTGAACCAAGGAAAGTTGTTTTTCTTTCCTCCCAGGGCTTTCGTAGAGAGGTGGTTAGGAAAGAAGGGAGGGCGCTCTGCACATGCTCAGAGGCATGGGAGGCTGTTACAGCCCCTTCGATGCTTGGTAGAGGGGGAGCGCTACCTGATGCTTAAAAGGATATCTTGATATCAGTAAGGGAGGAATTTGCAGCCAAGTCTCATTCCCCCCAGGACCATACAGGGAGAACCACCAAAGGTGGTGATCTTAATGCATCCAGGATGCAAAGTGTTGCAATGTTTTCTCAACCTGAGCAGTTTAAGATGGGTGTTCGACTCCCAGGATTCCCGAACCAAAGTGGCAGAGGTTGAAAAACACTGGTCTGAGTCTAGATTTCCACATAGACCAATGGAGATAAACACCTCCTGGCTGGGGAATTGTGGGAGCTGAAATCCTCCCCCCTCTCTATTTTAAATTTATGACAGCATAGCATAGCAAATAGAATAGAGAACAGAAATAATGGAATAGAAATAATAGAAGAATAGAATAGGAAACAATAGACAAGAGAATAGAAATAATAGAAGAATAGAATAGAATAGGAAACAATAGACAAGAGAATAGAAATAATAGAAGAATAGAATGGGAAAGGATAGAATAGAAAAGAATAGAATAGAAATAGAAATAAATATAATAGAATTAAATAGAAATGAGAGAATAGAATATTCTTTATTGGCCAACTGTGATTGGACACTCTGTGACTTTCTCTAGAACCAGGTGTAATGTAACCCAAGTAACTTGTACCCAGTTCAAACTGCATGGGTGGCTTGTAAGAATTATGAAAACAATGGACCATTGTCAAAAGCACAGAAAGAAAGCTATATGTGGCAACCCACACACACACCCAAAACACAAACACTGAGTAAAACTAGAAAAATGGACAGAAAGTCCAGCTGGTGGGAGAATGATTCTAGTGACCCTGACACCCATAGCCTGGGGAAAGCATCAGATCGATTGGGGGCGATCCAGTCGATCTGGCTGAGGAAGGATGGAAAAAAATTGTTCTAAAAGTCCCCTGGAGAAGCTGAAGTTTTGAAAAGAGGATGAGCAACGGCTGCGCAAGGAATGGCGAAGCATTTCTTCTTTTTCCCTCCTTACAGAGGGAAACAATGGCAACCCGATGTGGAGTTTATGAAGGAGATGGAAGGTGCCATCATGTACCCCAGCAAATTGTCAGAAAAATGGGTCCCTCCACCATGGAATAGTGAGTATCTCTTCTGTGGTAGGATACACACAACTGTGAGAACTTGCAGTTGCCAATTCTTTAGGGGATTTTGGTCTTCATTTGCAGCCCACCAAACCAGCATGTCATCCAGCCGGCTTTTGTACTTAGAAAGCCGGGACTAGAACTCCCCATCTCCTGGTGATTGGCCCAAAGTTACCCAGCTGGCTTTCATAGCTTGGGCAGGACTAGAACTCACCATCTCCTGGTGATGGGCCCAAAATCACCTAGCCAGCTTTGATGCCTAAGCAGAACTAGAACTCCCCCATCTCCTGGTGATGGGCCAAAAGTCACCCAGCTGGCTTTCATGCCTAAGAAGAAAGTCGAACTCTCCTCTCACCTCTTAAGTAATCTGTGATCTCTTTGCTCTCCCAGACAGGGATCCCATAGTGGGGAGAATGGCTAACATCACTCTCAACTTTGGGCCCCAACATCCTGCCGCCCATGGGGTTTTGCGCCTGGTCATGGTGCTGAACGGGGAGAACGTGAGGAAGTGTGACCCCCATATTGGCTTGCTTCACCGGGGGACAGAGAAACTCATAGAATACAAGACCTACCTCCAGGTAAGAAGCAAGTAAGGGGCACCCCATATATATCTCTTCCGTTCATGCCATCGTTGGGGTTTCTCAACCACCAAACAATCACTACCAAGCGATTCTCACAAGGGGGCTGCGGCTCCATTTCAAATATAATTTCAAATCCCAGAAGGGACCCCTCGAGGTCATTTAGCCCAACTCCCCCTGTTCAGTACAGGATCCACAATACCCAGAAACCTTTTTAACCCATAAAACCTGATAGTTTTTTTTTCTTTTTTTTTTTAATCCCTGTGTCCCTGATAAAGAGGCAAAGCTGCAGGGATGTCAAACTGGCTGGTTTGAACAACAGCCCTCTGAAGGAGGCCAGACCTAAAACAGACTCCTAAGTTTGACTGTAGCTTGAATTTATTGGATTTTTTTCAACAATTAGTTTTTTACTTTATTCAAAAATTTAAAATTACAAACTAAGCTCCCCCTCCCAAAAAAAAAGATATAAAAACAAAACAAAGGAAGATTAACAAAGTTGGAAGGGACCTTGTAGGTCATCTAGTCCAGCCCCTGGTGGAGAAGACCACTGGGGGTGGGGGAAAGTGCATAAAAATTGAAAACAAAAACAAAATGCAACCAAGTTTATGCATTTTATGGATTTAAGGCTCAGAAGCTGTAATAGGCAGAATCCTGAAAGCCTGGCAGAATCCGGATTCTTAAAAAGGATTTCCTGGGTTTTTTTGTATCACAGGCCCTGCCGTATTTTGACCGACTGGATTACGTTTCCATGATGTGCAACGAACAGGCCTACTCTCTAGCTGTCGAGAAACTGCTTAATATCCAAGCGCCCATAAGAGCTCAGTGGATACGAGGTGATTTAAATGTTCAACGTGTTATATTTCATATTTCCAGGGAGCAGAGTCCCAATCGGCAATCGCAGCAAAGGTCATAGATACACTTACGATCACAATTGAGCCCAAAATTTATGTGGTGAAGTGAGACATTTGTCAAAGTGAGTTTTGCCCCCATTTTACGATCGTTCTGGCCACCGTCGTTCAGCGAATCACCACAGGGGTTAAGTTAGTAACCCATTTGATAAGTGAATCGGGCTTTCCCCATCGCCTTGGCTCGTGAGAAGGTCTCAAAAGGGTACCTTGGGACACAGCAACAGTCACAAAGTAGGAACCAATTGCTAAGCATCCCCGAACCATGGGGATGCTGTAAAGATCATAACTGCGAAAAGCGGAGAGAGATCCCTTTTCTCAGTGCCGTCGTAACTTTAAACAGTCACTAAATGAACTGTTGTAAGTCAAGGACTACCTGTAGACCATCGTCATCTTCTAACGGCTTCATAATCCCTTGCAGGGTGGAGCCAAGGCAACTGAATAGATGTGAGTGTTTTTACTGGCCAGATGCCCTTCCTGTTGCCGATGAGGAGTTTTGTACAGTAGATAATACCCTCATCAGGCCCAGAGAGAGAGAGAGAAATATCAGGCTCTACCTAGGATCGAACTCACAACCTCCTGACTGTGAGGCGAGAACTCCACCTCTAGGCCACCGCACCCCTCCCAAGGTCTACCTAGAGATGCCAATTGCCAAGCACCCAAATTTTAATCCCATAACTGTAGGGACGCAGCAATGGTCGTAAGCCATTCAGGAGCTAACCCTGGGTTTTCCTTCCTAGTCCTCTTTGGAGAAATCACACGGTTGCTGAATCACATCATGGCCATCACCACCCACGCCCTGGACGTCGGGGCCATGACTCCCTTCTTCTGGATGTTTGAGGAGAGAGAAAAGGTAAATCCACCCAAAGAGCCCTGCTGGAGCAGCTCCTGAATCTATTTTACGGATCTCTTTGTGATCCAGTAGGCTGGAGGGCTCGATCCAGCCTCCGTTTAGAAGCCAGTTGTCAGGATTCCAGCAATCGGTCTAATTAAATCATGATTGTCAAGCCAAACTTCAAAAAAACTTCAAAGGATTCATTAGAGGTGACATACTGGCCCTGCCTTCTATGAAGTCAACTCCGGCTTACATCATTTACAGTCCCCTGTGACCCTGTTTCCCCCTCTCCCCCCTGGATGTGTCATAAATCAGATTCTCCAATTATGGGCTGGATGTCATCAATCACATTCTCCAATTCAATATATTCCCGGGCAAAAACTCTGGTATTTTAGTTACAATCTTTTAAAGATAAAGAGTTGGAATGCACTTTCGCTTCCAAACTGCTGCACTGCTCTTCCAGATTTCCTTCCACCCACCCACCCACCCCTCTTTCTTTAATGGCAACTACTAAAACAGGCCTAGGAATGTTTTATGACTTGACACCCAACACTAGTCATAACTCGTGACAATTGTAAAGCAGGTCACCTATGTCAACAGCATGATTTTATGACCCTTTTTTTTTTTTGCAGCAGTCATTAAGTGAACCTCCTGGTTATTAGCAGACCAATAATTTGCAATGGCCCAGTTTTGCTGAAAATCAGACGTAAATGCTACTTTTCAGTCAAATCATCTGCTTGGGTGGAGGGTTGAACTAGATGACCTACAAGGTCCCTTCCAACTCTGTTACTCTAATCTAATCTAATCATAAAATATGAACATGTGCCTACAGGACGCTGCAGAAGACCATAAACCAGATTCTCCAATTGAGCACCTTCATGAGCTGGGTGTCATCAATCATGTTCGCCAATTAAATATATTTGAGGGCAAAAACTCTGGTAGTTTAGTTATAATCTTTTAAAGAGAAGAGTTGGAATGTACTTCCGGTTTCAAACTGCTCTTCCAGATTTCCTTCCTCCCTGCCCCCCTCCCCCTTTTTTTATGGCTACCACTAAAACAGGCATAGGAATGTTTTATGAGTTGAAACCAGTAACTGGCGAGTAGTGGCTAAGACGCTGAGCTTGTCGATCAGAAAGGTTGGCAGTTCGAATCCCCAGCGCCGTGTCACGGAGTGAGCTCCCGTTAACTTGTCCCAGCTTCTGCCAACCTAGCAGTTTGAAAGCAAATAAAAAAAAAAAAATGCTGGTAGAAAAATAGGAACCACCTTTGGTGGGAAGGTAACAGTGTTCCATGCGCCTTTGGTGTTTAGTCCTGCCAGCCACATGACCATGGAGACGTCTTCGGACAGCGCTGGCTCTTCGGCTTTGTAACGGAGATGAGCACTAACCCTAGAGCCGGAAACAACTAGCACGGATGTACGAGGGGAACCTTGATCTTTAACCAGCGAGCAAGAGAGAAGGGACAGAATGGGCTTGTGAATCAGACCGCTATACCTCCATCTCTCTACAGATGTTTGAATTCTACGAGAGGGTATCCGGAGCCCGGATGCATGCCGCTTACATCCGGCCAGGTGGCGTCCACCAGGTGAGAAGGGAATTGAGGATGGGAGATGGAGGATGCAGGCCAAAGTTTGCAGCCCATAGCTTGGGTGCCTTCGAAGGGTAATTTTGATGCTGATGATCAGGTGTTTTCTTTTCCTCTCCAACTTGACTTACTTTAAAACGGGCTGGGGAATTCTGGGAGTTGGAAGTCCATCCATTTGAAAAACTGCCAAGGTTGAGAAACATTGCTCTAGAAGGAAACTGTGGCTTAAAGAGGGTTTGACACACACACCCCTTGCCGAAAGGGGGTTTTTACACCCCCACCCACCCCCCTTTTTTTCCTGGGGGCGGGGGAATCAGATGTTGAGGTCTCTTTGAACTCTTGGTGGAATGAAGGCTGTTCAGATCTCAGGAGAATCTCATTCCAGAGGGCGGGAGCTGCGACAGAGAAGTCAGAATCATGGCTTAATGCAAGCTTATCACCCTCTAAATCCCTGCGAACCTTTCTAAGATACCCTTCAGTTCTGCCTTGCAGCATTCTTTCCAATATCTCACTCCGGTGTCCGCGCCCTCTCGTTTAAACGCAACGCCTTTCCAATCCTGGCTGAGTCCGTTGCGATCCCATGCAAAGCCATCATTGAAATGACGGCTTCCCGAATCAAAGCTAAAGAGCCCGGGACGGTGGCAGGCCACATCCAGCCACAAGCAGCTTGTTCTGGGGAGCAAAAACCCGTAGCTGCACAAACCTCTTTTGGAATTATTATTTTTCCCGCTGCTCACAGGATATGCCGCTGGGATTGATGGATGACATTTACGAATTCATGAAGAATTTTTCCGCCCGGGTTGACGAGGTGGAGGAGGTGAGGCTGCTTTGACAGACAGGTTTTGGGGAGATTTTTGTGATGATTGGGGGTGGGTGGGTGGTAAGATGCCCTTAATTTTACGGGACCGACTACAGGATGCTGTGCCATTTGAAGACGAAAATGTCATATGTGGTGGACATGCGCGAAAGGAAAGAAACATTGGACAAAAACACATACGTGGTTAGAAAAAGAAAAGGTTAAAGTGGCACTTAAGATTATAAGCGAGAAATGTTTTTGTTAGACATCGTACCAGAAAAGTATGACAAAGGGAATATCTATTTAATACTAGCTCGATATCCGTGGTTCGCTATGAAACTATGTGGTGCAGCTGAGTTTTTGGAGAGGAAAATAAGGAAAGAAAAATTCTGCCTCTGCAGAATCTATCAGCATCCATCAGTCTTACTCTGGCTAGAGTCCTGTCACTGTGTGAGAGTTGAGGGCTGTTTGGAAACTGAAAGAGTATTTGCTATGTGAGCAAGAAGGAGACAGCAAGGAGCCTGGGCATGGCTTAGCTCAACTGTTCTGGACTAAAGCTGCTTGGTGCTGTGAAACTGAAACTCCTCTGCTTGTGTTTTGCATTTGGAAGAGATTTCTTTCCAGGTGGGGAGGGGGAGTAGAATTCCTTAGCATCAGAGCGTGTTAATAATAATAATAATAATAATAATAATAATAATAATAGAAATACGCTAAATGCTCTGATGGTCATTTGGAAAAATAATCCTTCCTAGAAGCCAAGAGGAACATACAGGCCAAATTTCAAGTTTGTAGGCTTCTCGGTTCCGGAGATTTTGTGATGATGCGCGAGCAGTATTTCACTTTTAGATATATAGATAAAAGGTTACTTGTATCGAGAGCAGCCAGAATTGCATTTGCACAGCACTGGGAAAATGAGGAAACATCCTACAAAAGAAGACTTTGTAATTTTTAAAAATTTAGGTTGTCCAGAAATGGACAGATTGGCATTAAAAACAAAACAAAACAAAAAAGATAAAGAGTATTTTCGAACGTTGTTTTTGCAAATGGTTGGATAATAGAGGCGGGTTGCCTTTCTCCTTTTCTAACTGAGATAAGAATCTTGTAAGAATGATTATTTGTTCAGATGCTGACCAACAATCGGATCTGGAGGAACCGCACAATAGATATTGGAGTGATTTCCGCGGAAGATGCGCTGAATTGTGGCTTTAGGTAAGTTTTTGGCTTCCTCCTCCTCCTCCCCTTCCCTTTCTCCTCCTCCTCTTTTCCTACTTTATTAATTTATTTGATTTTTTTTTTGTTTTTATTTTTTGTTTTAAATATAGTTTTACATTGTGTAAGCCGCCTCGAGTCGCCATAGGCAAATAGGCAGCAATATAAGTGAATTAAATAAATAAATAGGCTGTTGATCGGTTTCTTCTTTTCCCCCTCCCCACCAGCGGAGTGATGCTTCGTGGATCAGGGATCCAGTGGGATCTTCGCAAAACCCAGCCTTACGACGCCTACGACCAGGTGGAGTTTGATGTGCCGATCGGATCAAAGGGAGACTGTTACGACAGGTATGGCTGCAGCTTGGGGAAACACAGGCCTCCCCTCTCCTGTCCCCGGAGCTTTCACCTCGGGTAGGTCGTCCTGGGCTTGCAACGGTTCGTTTAGTGAGTGTTCAAACTTACAACGGCACTGAAAAACCGGGACTGCTTTTTCACCATTATGACCTTCACAGCATTCCCAGAGTCACATGATCCAAATTCAGGCACTTGGCAACTGGCATGTGCTTATTTTTATATTTTATTTTCCCAAGTTTTATTGGATTTTTATTTTTAAGTATACATCAGTCTCAATACATGAACAGTGTGGCCTCTGGATGTAATTCATTTGGATACAAGCGACAATCATGATTATTTATATAGTTGCTATATTAATTAATCAAACATATAATCCTAGTATTAATATACCTGGCTTTTTTTTTTTTTTTTGAAGAGTGGTTATTCAATATTGGCCTGTACTTACAACAGCTGCTGTGTCGTGATCCCCTTTTGCGACCTTCTGACAAGCGAAGCTAAAGGGGAGGCCCGGCTCACTTAACGACTGCAGTGATTCCCTGAACACACTGCGACAAGAAAGCAAAACGGGGCGAGTGTCAACTGATAAAACATTTGTATACATGTTTTATGGTTGCCAACAGAAGGAAGGGGTGGGAGTTTCAAAGAGCAGGCGGCAGTGTGGAATCGAAAGTACATTCCATTCATATTTTCTTCAAAGACCGATTAGATGGCTGCAGCTTCTGCCGTGCAAAAATCTAAGTGGAGAGCATGATTGATGACTCTTGGCTATGGATGTGTTTCATTGGATGATACACCCAGAAGGGGTGGGGGGGGAAGCAGGATCAAGGGTGACAGTGAATTACGTATCTCAGAGTCGGCTACACCCAGGTTAGTGCCGGACGTAGAATGTTGCCTTCAAATAAATCTTTTTAAGTTTTGGGAGTGTGACTCAAGGCTCATGATTTAATCAGAGGAACTGCCGGAATCCTGACAGCGAGACTCCCTTAACAAGTGTCTTGCTTAACGATGGAAATGTTGGGCTCCACTTTAAGTCGTAAGTTGAGGGCTTCCTGTATCAGAATTCCAGATCGTGGGTTGCAAAGCTTCGGAGGGCCCAGAAAGAGCCCTTGTTCCCCTGTGAAGGAGAAACCCTAACATAGCTCAACTTACCAATGGACTGGAGGGAGAGAAAGGGGAAAGTCAGTGCCAAGAACGTAGGTGGAAATCGGGAGAGCCTGGAAAGCGTCAAGGTCCCCACTGCAGGTGCTGTGAGAGAGACAACCTGTTCCCATAACAAAAGGACGTCTCGTAATTGCGACAATGGGATTGCCCAAGGGTGGGGAGAAGAGGAAGCGATGGTTTAACCATAGGCAGGGCTTTGCCTGGGAAAACCAGAGCTGGTTTCGTTTCTTCAAGACCGATATGTCTTCCTTCCTCCCCACAGGTACCTCTGCCGCATAGAAGAGATGCGCCAGTCGCTCCGCATCATCTTGCAGGCCCTGAACAAGATGCCGGAAGGGGAGATCAAAGTAGACGACGCCAAGGTCTCACCTCCTAAGAGGGCGGAGATGAAGGTAGAGTTGAGTGTCCCAGAAAACCTTGCCCTCTTGTTGGTGGGAAAGACCAGGCAGGAATCCCAACCAGGTAGCAACAGCAAAAAGACTTATATACCGCTTTAGGGTGCTTTTACAGCCTTCTCTAAGCAGTTTATAGAGTCAGCATATTGTTTTAACCACCTCGGAAGGACGGAAGGTTGAGTCAACTGTGACCCTGGTCAGGATTGAATTACTGGCAGTGAGCACAGTTAGCCTGCAATACTACATTCTAACCATTAGGAAGGAAGGAAGGAAGGAAGGAAGGAAGGAAGGAAGGAAGGAAGGAAGGAAGGAAGGAAGGA